>CM051016.1:12534142-12549142 GCA_027704905.1 Muraenolepis orangiensis | reverse complement strand
AGGCTGCTTTTGGGGTTTCCTGGGAGAGAGAAGAGAAGAAAAAAAAGAAGGAAGAAGAAATAAAATGGACCGGTTCACTTTGCTCGCACGTGTGACTTGGAAACGAGAAGATTCCCTGTGTGACTCAGGTCTGGAGAAGGTCAAAGAGAGGGAAGTGTATGCTTCCACCTGAATTATGTTACACTAAACGGTTTAGTACACTAAACCCATCACACCTTCCCCCAGTGACAAATATCCTCTGAAGTCAAGTATTATTTTAGTCAGTTGTTCATCACAAATCTAAATCTAAATCTTAATCTGGAGGATTGAATCCTCTTTATTGGTCATATACATGTACACACACACACACACACACACACACACACACACACACACACACACACACACACACACACTCATCTAGTATTAGGAGCAGTGGGCAGCTATTGTGTATATACAGCACCCTGGGGAGAAGTGTAGGGGTGTCTGGTGCCTTGCTCAAGGTCACCTCGGCAGTGCCCAGGTGTTTCGGGGACTTGAACCTGGACGACCTCAAATCTTGTAATGCTTGTGAAAGATTTCGACAGCAAGGTGCAACGTCATGCACTGGCCACATGCGGTCGGTCCTTCATACAGATGCAGGACGCGGTGGTTTGGATCACCTGTCCAATGCCAGCGGGGAAGACCCTGGACCACACTAGCCAGTGTCCAGATAAGACTCAGGAAAGGTTAAGAAGACACATGCAATATAAGTCCCCAAACACACCCCCCCCCCCCCTCCAAAAAAAACCTGAAGGACATCTCAGGAACTTAAACTTGAAAAGAAAAGCGTCTGTTTTTGATTCCCCGCGTTATCCCGGTGATTTCATCTGTCAAAATAAAAACCCATAATGACCCGTGTGTGGCTGTTTCGTACGTTTACAGCTTGGTTTTGGAGCGCTTCAAACCGAGTAACCTCTTTAAAACCGTGCTTATATCATACTTGGATGTTTTGGCAGGGCATCATACACATTCCCCACGCAATATGCGCCACTGTTGTATTTATGAGACTCTCGCCTTATAGTAAATGACAGCCCTGGAGGAATCCCCCGCGGAGTTCAGCTGTGTGATTCATACCAACCCAAAGCGGCATCCACAGGGGGAAACAATGTTACGCTATATGGTTTTGGCTCCGAAACAGGTGTGATGTTATTTCTACTCTTGGGTAAAGAGGCATGCTCCTCCATCTTGGCCTACTGTTCATCTTCCTATAAATAAGAAAGGAGGAGAAGATTTTTGATTTTTAAAAACAAATTTTATTTGCATTTGTTTTAAACATACACCCACCCTGCAAAAGAGTCGGAACAAACCTAATACATTACACAATCAATCAGAAAAAAATTAACTGATTTCCATGACTACCAAATAAATATCATTTGAAAAAGCGTTTTACCCATAATAAAAACATCCTATTTTACACACTTTAAAAACAAAAAACTACACCTATCCTTTAAAACTTCAATATTAGAGAGTCATTCTCCCCTAGTGAGCACAGAACCTGCCCAACAGCCCACACAAGGAGGAGAAGAAGAGGAGGAAGAAGAAGAAGAAGAAGAAGAAGAAGAAGAAGAAGAAGAAGAAGAAGAAGAAGAAGAAGAAGAAGAAGAAGAAGACGAAGAAGACAAGAAGAACAAGCAAGAACAACAAGAAGACCAACAACAACAACCACACCAAGGCGAGCACCGCTGACCGACATTAATTTGATGTGCAAACACCAGGGTTTTGGAGGGAGAGCCACATGTGTGGTTTTTTTTCCTCCATCGCTATTTTCCATTTTCGAAACTCCTTTGGAAACATCCTTTGTTTGCTCCCAAAAAGAACAAATCACCCGAAGCCATGAAATGTTGATGAGCTAAATGAACTGGGAACCTTATTTACCATACAAAGAGGTTCATTAGAGAGCCCATCCCGCACGAAGGTGGCAAGCACCTGCCTTCTGCCTGCCTGCCTTATTGCTTTTATTTACTCGCTCTTAAATTATTTTTCGGTCCTTAGTTGACAAAGATAAATGGGGGGGGATTAATATATATATATTGCAGTAATGTGGAAGCTTCAAAGAGAGAGAGAGAGGGGGGCTGTGGATGGGAGGGAGAGAGAGAGAGAGAGAGAGAGAGAGAGAGGAGAGAGAGAGAGAGAGAGAGAGAGAGAGAGAGAGAGAGAGAGAGAGAGAGAGAGAGAGGGGCTGTGGATGGAGAGAGAGAGGAGAGAGAGAGAGAGAGAGACGGATAGTATTTCCCTCAGGTAACCAAACACAGGCCCACTGGATTAGGCTCATTTGCGGTAAGGCTTAGCCATGATCCAAAGCCATTAGCAGAACACGGGCTGATCAGAAATGTACAGACAGAGAGGGGGAAGAATCAAGGAGCTGCTTTAATTGCGTCTTGGTTGATTAAAATTCAAAGATGTTCCCTGTTGGGCATTGATAAATTCAGTCCTTAAAACATTGAAGGTTTTGTGGAAAAAAGACCCCACTAGTAATATAGCTAGAATGGATGATATTTCTATATTGACCCATTTAAAAGGGCCAGTTTTGAAAATATATGAATTCCCTGAGATTATATTTGGACAATTATGGTCAATTCAGAATAAAACACACTACTTAAACCCACATTTACCAGATGGGATTAATTAGGTAGCAGGACTAGGCCCTCTTAAACCTTCACATAAGGGACAACATAAGGGACATACATTTATGCAAAAACAATACATGTTTTACTTCTTAACTTAACACCAGAAATGGGTATGAGATCATATTTTCAATAGGCCTTAATATAAGTATTCGAAGCAGCAGTCATGGTAGTAGTATTGTAGTATCGTTCCCCAGGGCTGTGTGCTGAGCCCTCTCCTCTACTCCCTCTTCACCCACCACTGCACTCCTGTACATGGTACAAACACCATCATCAAGTTTGCCGGTGGTGGGCCTCATCAAAAACAACGATGAGGCAGCCTACAGGGAGGAGGTCCAGCACCTGGTGGCGTGGTGCGCTGACAACAACCTGGCCCTCAACACCAAGAAGACCAAGGAGCTCATCGTCGACTTCAGGAAGACCAGAGCTGGCGCACACGCCCCCATCCTCATCAACGGAGCGGAGGTCGAGCGTGTCTCCAGCTTCAAATTCATGGGGGTCCACTTCTCCGAGGACCTCTCCTGGTCCCTCAACACGGCCTCACTGGTAAAGAAGGATGACCAGCGTCTCTTCTTCCCGAGGAGACTGAGGAAAGCCCACCTGTCACCTCAGATTCTGGTGAACTTTTACCGGTGTGCCATCGAAAGCATCCTCACCAACTGCATCACAGTGTGGTACGGCAACTGCACTGTTTCTGACCAGAAAGAGCTGCAGAGGGTGGTGAAAACGCATCTCCTTGGATTACCTCTCCCTGCAATAAACACTACCCACCACAAACGGTGTCTGAGGAAGGCACAACAAATAGTGAAAGACACCTCTCACCCCAACCATGGACTGTTTGCCCTCCTCCCCTCCAGGAGGCGCTATAGAGACCTTTGTTCCATGTCAAGCAGGCTTATGAACAGCATCTTCCCCTCTGCCGTCATCTCTCTGAACTCCGTACCACGATGACAGCCCCCCCCCCCTTCTGCCGCCCCCACCTCTGCTCAGTATATCCTATAATAATAATACATCACCATAAATGTCTTCGACTGCCTTGCACTGTAATCACAACTAGCTACCTCTACCTATAGTTGACATATTTATTGATAAGATACCTGTAAATGTTGACATTTTTACTGTACCTGCCGTATATATTTTATAATCTTCAACTGTTGATAGAACTGCATATCCCTGCTCACTACCTGCTGTATCTACATTTATATATATTTATCATGTTTTATAGTTTTTCTAAATTGCATACCCCTTATCACTACCTGTTAAATACTTGTATACTTACCTGTGTGTGTGTGTATATATATATACCTATTATTATGCACATATCTCACACATACTCTATAAGTAACCTTATAACTGTTTTTATACCTAGTAGACTGTCTTTTAGCAACTGTAAACTGTAAATGATATATTACCATGCACTTTACTGCAATATTCTCACTCTGGTTAGATGCCAAATTATTTTCGCTGTACTGTACTTGTGCTTTGCAATGACAATACATTTGAATCTAATCTAATCTAATTGTTGTAGTCATACGTATATCTGGTCGATGGTCAGCTGGTCAATTTATAAAGGAAAGGAATATAGGCTTTCAAAATGAATTCATAATCAGCGTGATGTCCAAACGTAACCTAAGTTGAATGTAACATCGACAAATGAAGATGGTTTTAGTTTAGTACAGAACAGTGGGCTGGATACGCTGAGTCTCGCTTGTGTTCTTCTTGTGCTTATGCTCTTAATGAACACTAGATGGCGCCACGGAATAAGGAAACCTCTGGGGCGTTGACGCGTCAATGGTTTAAACAAGAAATCAAGTCCAGAGAAGTATGCCGTTAAACTTAAATAAATATATACAGTAGGTTACCGTGACAAAGGCAGAGTGTCGACAGTACTCATCAATTCGCGTTTAAAAAATGTCTTTGTGGTATAGGGCCTTATCCAAACCCTTAGCTCGCCAGTGTAAAACGCGAGGTGCCATAAAACGCCGGCCAGCCGGTGATAAAGCGTCCTGACGGCTGGCAGGTGGTGGTCTGCATGTAACGACTCCTTGATACAACCAGTGAGTTATAGCTTTATTGCCCTTCATATCCCCTTCATATCTGCCCGTGTGTTTTAGCCACGGCCAGGTACAGCCATCTGTCGGAACAACGATAAGACACACGCAGGGGGCACGGCTCATGTGTCTTGATAATGATTCGGATATAGTACAGTATACATATTGTATAATGCAGGGTGCTCGTGTTTTACAATGCAACCTTTTAAAACACGCATGAGTGTTTTCAGTTATGGAACAAAAAAAACTGCTTTAGTTTATGATGAAGTCGTATGCCTAATACAAAAAGTGTCCACTGGGGGGCAGCGTTGTCTACCACAATGTAACGTGTACCGTGGTCGTAGCCACCCAGCCTCGGTCAAGGCGTTGTTGTCTGTAGCGATACATGGACATCGGAAGTTCAGTGCTCTTCTTTATCACAATTCAACATATACAATGAACTAGAGAGGACAAACACCCTCGCAAATCAAGCTCACCACGGTCAATCACACAAGTTAGATACCGTTATCCTTTATTTGTTATTTTGTGGAAGCTTGGATAGATTAGTGGTTAAACGAAACGTGGTCCGACCGAATTAGTTAGACTGTATTTTGCCGCCATTAAAATCAACGGCTGATCAACAGCTTGTACTTCAATAGTGCTACTCCACCTTTTAAAGTGTGATATTAAAGGCAGAGGATCTTTGCGCAAACAGCCTCTTTATGACAGTGAGGTGAGTGCAATCCAGACCGCTGGCCAAACAAACACAGCTACTAGAGGTGCTGAGAAGACTACAATAGGAACACTGCTGCCGTTCGAGGCCGGCTTGTGTTTTATTGCAAACCGTTGACATTGGCACATATTGCAGCGTGATATAAGATAGGTCTACAACATAATTACAATATATATATATATATATATATATATATATATATATATATTATGATGTACTGCATTTTTTAACATTCTCATCACACAGAAGAAGAAGAAGAAGAAGAATTCAGGGCGTACACAGGACAAGTCTCGCAGACGCTTGGTGTGAACGGGGAACACGCTGCTAGGTATTAGCCGGTGAATGAGGGCGATCATCCCATCAGTCAAGAATTTATTCCTCTCTCGTCACTCGCGGCATTAAGAAACACTTTGTGTTTTTACAACCCGCCAGGGAGGTGCAAGACACTGGCTCCACGCCGGGCCCCAGCCCCTTTCAGCACCTAGGGCTCAACCCCTGTTGTCTGACCGGATCAGACTCCCACCTGCACAGTACAGAGGTAGACCTTTTCTCCCCCATACACCTCCCTCCCTCCCTCCCTCCCTCCCTCCCTCCCTCCCTCCCTCCCTCCCACCCTCCCTCCCTCCCTCCCTCCCTCCCTCCCCCACCAAACCTGACAACTGCTCTAGTGTTAGCAGGCTGAACGAGGATCTCTTGTGATTTCCCTTTCACTTTGGAGGTTTTTTTTTTTTTTCCTGTGCATTTTCTTTCCATGGCGTAGACACGGGAAAGTCGATGACTGATTGTGTGAACGTTGGTAGCCATCCATCTCTCAAACTCTGGCTGATATTATCGGCTGAGTGACAGACAGACTATTAAGGTGCTGGAAGGCCTGCCACCCTAGAGACAGGTGTTTTTCTAGCAGGGGGAAACCAAATCCCAGATGAAATAATGATTCAAAGATACAGATGGAGTAATGTTATGCTAAGTAATAATTTCGTGCGTGTGTGTGTGTGTGCGTGTCCACCAACATACAAATGAAGATGGGGTCACTGCTGAGAGGTCACTGTTGTGAATTGTTTACAACATGCAGACATACACGCTAAAGCAACACTAAAGCAACATATACTGTATGTGCGAACACTATTTACATATTTGCATTTGGTTGTACCCAACTCGAGACATTGAAATAGTACGTTGCTGTATCATGTTGCCGAGACAATATTTAAACATCTTGATGCAAACCACGCTCACACGAAATGAGGGCCTAACCGTTGAATTTTTTTATTTTTGCTTTGCGTGCGCGCTTTTGTTTCCGAAACCTGACTGGCCGAGCGGCCCTCGCACCTTTCCCCAGCAGCCAATAGGAGCACGGCGACCATTCCATTTCGCAATGTGATTTTCTTAAGAGGCCCATAAGCGGAGGTTTCTGGGCTCGATTCAAACAGCCCAGCCAAATTAGCAGTCAAATGAGCGCTAACATCTGCCTAATACGTTAAGGCCGCAACACTTTTTCCCCCCGGTGACAATAAAGAAGAGACGCCACCGCAGATGTAAATGGCCTTCTTTTCATTTACCGGCTCCAAGACGGTTTCGCCGTGCCGACGACTATTGTGAGGAGTAGGAAAATATCTTTCACAGAATTATTATTTATTTCCATATGGCATAGCAATGATAATAGGTCTATAAGCCCGTACAGATGGGTTAAAAGGAACGGCGGTTAGCTTAGGTCGGGTGTTGTCGGTGTTTTCGAAAACACACGCTACAAAAGGTCGGTACTGTGGTCTAGCGTGTCATCTACAACATTACAACCGAGGCAACCGATTTTAACTGTCATTCTGGTGTCTGGGTGCATCCACCAATGAGCAACCGTGTCCGTTGGCCGGCGACCATTTTGTTCATTCGCAAGCAGTCAATGTACGGATGAATTGTAATGTAATTACTATTATTCAAATACGATAGCTCAAATTTATTGTTTTCCTGCCGAACTTACACCAGTTCCTTAGGTGAAAATCACACAAAAGGTCGCTGTTTCGAATGCTCACATACACAAAAAAACATGTCTTTGTCTAACAAAAGCCAACCCTAGTAGCCATTCTCTCTGTGGGGGGAAGAAAAGCTGAAACCGTAGCTCCATTTGTTAATGTTTTGGTTTGGTTTGGTTCCTTAGTGGCAAAGTAGGCCTGGCCTTCAGCCATGTGTGACCGGGGCACTTACTGGCTCACACTAATGACCCTAATTGGGAAAGTGGGCTCCGTTTCTCAGTTTCGGGGTCACTGGCAGACTGACTGGCATGTGTGGAATGTGACGGGCTGGCAACTCTTCCTTTGTGTGGACAACCCGATCAATTCACTGCAAAGACACAGCCTACCTTCAGTCTGGTCTGGTGTGGTCCCCCCCCCCCCCCCTTACCGCCCCCCCCCCCCCGACCATCTCTCCGTTCAGAGCTAGAAACGCACACACACCGAAACAGGCTACAAAATCAAAAAAAAATCTAAGTATGGAGGATTTAACCTTCTTTATTGGTCACATACACAGTGACATTCGTTTCTCTGTATCACCTGAATTATGTTAAACTAAACGGTTTAGTACACTAAACCGATCACACCTTTCCCCAGTGACAAATATCCTCTAAAGTCAAGTATTATGTTAGTCAGTTGTTCATCACAAATCTAAATCTAAATCTTAATCTGGAGGATTGAATCCTCTTTATTGGTCACACACACACAGTGAAACTTGTTTCTCTTCATTTAACTCATCCTAGTATTAGGAGCAGTGGGCAGCTATTGTGTATACAGCCGCCCGGGGAGCAGTGTGGTAGGGGGTCTGGTGCCTTGCTCAATCAAGGGCACCACGGCAGTGCTCATGTGTTTCAGGGACTTGAACCGGCGACCCTCTGGTTCCCAAGCCAAGTCCCTACTGACTGAGCTATCCTGCCACCCGAAATTCCCCAAAATGTTTTGGGAATGATTATTAGGCATTTAGGCATTTCTGCCCTGTGCTAACTAGTACACAGGGGATAGGCTGCACTGACTGACGTGTTCATTTCCCAACTCTTAGATATGTGACGACTTAGGCAGACAAGCTCAAATCTGTGTGAATGGGGGCGTTTTACTTCCATACACGCCAAATTTAGTTACGACCGATCGTGTTGCTGGGGATGTGTTGACGGAGGATGTGTAACCCACGTTACACATGGAGTGGGTCTGTCCGTTTCTTCATTATGCCCTGTGTTATGCAGCTCATATGCCCCTGCCATTCAGAACTTCTGTACCTCTGTAATTGGACTGGGGTGGGTTTCCCGATAACGTTGTCTCTTAGCGTGTTACGAAGACTTGAAAGGTATACCTTACTAAAGTTGTTTACTGTTCTACGTGTGTTCCACGAACTATCCCTCAGGCGGCTGCTTAAGGTATACCTTCTTACGTCCGACGTTGCGCTGAAATCGATGACTCGAGAATCGACTTTTCACTCCAGGTAGCGACTGTTTCACCGCGTTATGAGAGTTTTATCAATAAAACACTGCAGGAATACTAAAGAACATTGCATTTATCATGACTGAGAACATATTCATAGAATTTAAAACTTACAAACTCAATTATCAAACCGTAAATCTAATGATTGCCTACAGGTGGCACGAGCCCGCCACCTCAGATTGTGATATCAAGCCTCTTCCCGCTACACCACCTCAGCAAATTACGCCACCTACCAGTACACCTTATTTGGCAAGAAAAGGTTGATTTAAATATTTTTTATATCATTGTCATGGTGCCTTAAATAACTTTGCAATTAGGGTTGATTAACCAGCAGCCCCATCACATAACTGGTGTAGTTCACAATTCTCTCTGATTGGCTGACAATTTCAATAAAAGCGCACCAACAAGAAATGAACATTAGATATGTAACATTAGATATGTCAGGCAGTGGTGTTGCGCAATATTTCGGTGCTCCCCCGCAGGTCATGAAGTCCAACGGGGGGGGGGGGGGGGTCGCGATCGTGAAGTCCGACGGTAGGGTGGTGGTCCGGGCCGGCAGGTATGCCAGATGGCCAGTCAAACCGTGGTGCCTAGCAACTTAACAGGTAGGGGGGGGGGGGGGGGGCTCCTAAACTCCGGGGCTCCCCCGCACCGCGGGGTCTGCGGGGGCCTCCGCTACGCCACTGATGTCAGGGCAAAAACATCGCAAAAAGCGGTCCGCCAGCGTCACCAATGTGGAGATGGAGGTCATGCTGGATGAGGTGGCGCTGAATCGTGAAGACTGTTTTCGAGCACTGTTTTCGAGTTTTAGGAGTTTAAGAGGCGATTTCATGTTCAATAAAGTGCAAAATGTATCCACCGTAATGTACAATTTCGGCATGAAAACATTCCCATTAATGTGGTATTTTTGTTGTATATTATTACCGTTATGAACTACATATTGATTCACAGATTGAAATAAAACTAGGCCAACAGCTGATTTCAGAGGCTTGCGGGTCGGAACAGTGGTGGCCACTAGCGGAGAGAGCTGACAACATCGCTAAGGTGGAGTTAAGAGAGCTCCAGACCTGCCCTACGAAAGTGTTACTTACGGAAGGTATACTTAGCTAAGAACGTTTCGGGAAACACGGCGAGAAGTTAAGGTGGAACTTAAGGTGGAACTTACGAATGACGTAGCGTTAAGAAGGCTTCGGGAAACGCACCCCTGATCCTTACAAAGGACTGATAACCAACTACTAATGACAGCGTCTTCTTCTCATCGTCGGAAAACCCAGCGCACACAAACTAGTACGCTAAACTGGTAAGCTAAACTTTTTCCTGTAGCCAGCGGGAAGACAAGCTAAAACATCCTAGATGAAGACAAAGTGTCTGTAAAGGTTTAACATCAAAACCTGGCCACTGTAGAAATCAATTAGCTGAAATCCTCTTCTTAAACCTTCTTCTAGCATGTGTTTCTGTCCGGACGAATATCGCCATAACAAAACAGGAAACCAACACCCCTCACACTTGCTGGTTTCCGGAGCAGGGGATGTGAAGACTCAATGTAGCAGGTTGTTCCAAAGTATCGGTGATGTATAAACCGTAAGAAGCCAAGGAAGTTCCCAACAGCTAGCTTACTTTAAACACAACACCCAGCAACCCAGGCCAATTACGTTTCTGACAGCTAGCTTACGTTGCACACAACAACCAGCAACACAGGCCATCGTATCATCTTCTTGGGCAAGATTTGTTTGATTTAACTTCAACTTGCCCTGAGTCAGGATTTCAGGACTTCCAGTAGAAACATTGTGTCATCCAAACATTCTCACACCTTGCTTTGAAGCTTTTCCAATCTTCAAAGTTGTCTCTGGCATGGGAAACCTAACTGAGACGTTTGAGCTCATTCAGCTCACCTCTGGCTGACTGATGTTACTACAATGCGGCTCGTGGCTTTGTCACATAGATGGCTACAGCACAGAAGGCTTTGTGCTCTGCTGCTCAGGGAGTGGTGGGCTATTTGTTAGCGTTGCTGTAATCAGGTTTTTTCCCAATACTGTGTGGGTTGGAGTTCAGGCGGACTCATAGAGAAACGGGAGTCTGTGGGCCAAGGAGTGTCTTTCACAGATCCAACCCCACTCTGCACCTCCCGCCCACTTCTGTCGGCATCACACCGTCAATTAATCAAGTGTTTGATGTGGTCCGTCCTTGTGTGCTGCTCCACACCCTCCCAGCCGTCATGAAAGCCTCAGCTTGGGAACATCTGTGCTTGGATCCTCTTCAGCCCAGAGATTGAGCTGAAGGTCCACACACTGGTGTTTTTTTTTCCGCTATGTTTGCCCTCTACAGTATGTAAGACAATATTAGTACGTTTAACAAGATTGCTGACTGTGAAGTTTGTTAGCGATGACTCTTCAAGGGAGTTTGGCACGTTTCACGATCAACACGGTAGTGAAGTAGACATGAGTATCTCTTTACTACGCTGTATCATAATGTTTTGACTGTCTCGGTTCTTTTTAAACTTCTGGTTGCTACCAGCGTTTCAGCAGCCTCTGCAACGCCGGGCTTTGATTGGCTCTGGCTGCCTCCCCCGCACATGACTTCATCACTATAGTACATCCACCGCACCGCTTCACGCAGTGACGAGAGTTCTGGAATCACAAAGGCGTGACTGCGTACGAAAACAGAAAAAAGACTTCTGCTGTGCGTCTGTGATCTTCCGCGGCTGCGCCGTTCCCATTGAGCTCCGCATGCGAGAGGCCGGCTACTGTCTGCCACCTGCAGCCCTGTGGTCGGAGGCCCTTGCGGTGCGAGGCTCTGATGTGGCTTGGCTAATACCTGCACCCTATGGGGCCTCTCCTCCCCAGACTCCGCCGTGCCCCGGTAGGTACGAAGGCACGAGTGGTAAAGAAAGAAAGAAAGAAAGAAAGAAAATAGAATAAAAGCCTCACGTCTGCAGACATGCAGTCTGAAAGACATGACTCGGGGGAGGGGGGGGTGGGGGTGTTATATGGAGCAAGTTGAGTGTTACCACTATTCACAGACATGTTCTTGTTTTCACCATGGTGACGACAACACTGAAGGAGAAAGGTATCTCTGAAGGAGAAAGGCAATGAAGGGATGGTGCCGTCTTATCGGACGATGCTGTCTCGTCTGGGGCTATATATATGGGATATATATGGGCTATATATATGGGAATATTAGTACAATTGAATATTAGTCAAGTATTGTTGACCAAAGATTACAATATTGTTACCAATGTTATGTTCTGTTTTTAGCATGAACTATCCACAGCACATGAGCAACAATCATTAGTAATGTGGATAGAATAAACACACTAGCTTCATTCATTCATTCATTCATACATTCATGTCATTTATTTTTGTACTAGTAATAGCAAAAACATATTTTGATTTGCAGCTGTGAAGACCACACCTGATCTTTTTAGGTTAAAAATAGATAATGAAACTATCAGTTTTTGTAAAGCACCAAACATCAATTTGACTAAACCTCTGGCCGTAATGTTCTCCTTTAACACACCTAGCTCACTAATCAACACAGAGCCTTAATTACAACGTGTTTAAATTCTATGATGGTTTTTACTGCTGGTGCTCAATTAAAGCTGCTGACAGACATGGGTGTGAGACACGTGCACTCAGCTATGTGTGTCAACAGCCCCGGCCTGAATGTGAACCCTGGGATACACCTTGTGTGGAGGGAGAAGAAAAGGGAAAGGCAGAGAGATATAGCGACAGACAGAGAGAGGGAGAAAGAGAGAGAGAGAGAGAGAGAGAGAGAGAGAGAGAGAGAGAGAGAGAGAGAGAGAGAGAGAGAGAGAGAGAGAGAGAGAGAGAGAGAGAGAGAGAGAGAGATAGAGAGAGAGAGAGAGGAGGAGATGAGAGAGAGAGAGAGAGAGAGAGATGGAGAAAAGCGGGTGGGCTAAGTGAGTCAACCTTAGAGCCGGGAGTCTGCTGAGTGACAAATCAAACGGCCACTGACAGACCACTCTGGGGCTCCACATTCACTGGCCCACTCCTCTTCACAGGTGGTCTCCGTCACACACACACACACACACACACACACACACACACACACACACACACACACACACACACACACACACACACACACTTAGTCTACAGAACCCTTACGGCCGACGGAGGCTGAACCCCTCACACTATCAGAAACATACAATCTCTACTCCACCGCATCAACGGATCAATACGCACAACAGAAGTCACGGAGATAGTAAGAAATCGGGGAGTCACACACTTCATTAAGGTCTATTCTTTCAACTGATAAGCTTTTGCCCCGCGCGCGACCTCGCCGATTGCAACAGAGCATGCCGTCTCCCCGGCCTCATCCACACAACGCGGTTCAGTCAGACACTTGATTAATGGGCTCCCAGATGAACCCTGTGTGGGGGGCCGGGCCTCCAGGTCAGCCTTTCTCTGTCCGTCCTTCAGGGGAGCGGCCTCACCAATTGTCCCCCCCCGGTGAATTGATGGTGCCTCCAGGAAGGAGGAAGGTAGAAGACAAAAAGGCAAGTGTGCCACAGAGGGAGACTTGCCGAACGTCTTTATGTGTGGCCTTTTTCTTTTTTCCTGAGGTCATTCACACACACACACACACACACACACACACACACACACACACACACACACACACACACACACACACACACAATAACCCTCTATTTCTCTTACCTCTGTCTCTGTCTCTTTCTCTACCTCCCTCTCTCTCTCTCTCTCTCTCTGACACACATTTATATACTCTGGGAACAAAGGGAAACCACTTTGGGTTGTCACTCACCATTCTAGTTTACCTTGATAACTTTGGCATACTGTCAAACTTTATTCTATAACAAGGCATGTTTGCACAGCAAGGAATCCCTAAGAGAGATCTATTTGCACATTTCTTAGCGCCTGTGCAAATAAATGCATTACATAAACTCTTTCTGTATTTGTTTGTCAACATCAGGCGATGACGCGCTGAGCAAATATACTCTCGTGTGTGGTCACAGAGGCAGGGATGGGGGGGGCGGGGTGTGTGGGGTGTAACCGTTTGATAATGCCACATTATGGATGTTGGGTTTATGCTTGATAGGGTTTAAGATCTTTCTGGGACTTTTGTGGAATATTCCGTTTTATCAGCCTAAGAGTGCTTCTAGTTTGCGGTTGTTTTTCAAAGTAAGTAAGAGTGAAAAGAAAAACGAAAAGGCAAAATGTCTGAACTTCAACTCATCTGAACTCAGCGTCTCAGCAGGTGAAACCAGAGCTGTCCGCTTGACTTGATTCATACATGATCGAGTAGCACTCTTTTGCAACTCACAGTGATTTCATTGTAAAATGTGCAAAATGAAACAGGCCACGTAAACAGTAAAACCTATCAACGTATATGTAGTTATTCGCCTGCAATACCGACACAAAAGTGATTTGATCCGTTTGAATGAAAACCCAATCTAAGGGCAGAACATTGCACTATTTCACAAGACACACCGAGGGCATTCTTACTGTAGTCTCAGTATAGGAGATGAGCTCTCGATGTCTTTGTGCATTTCAAGCACTGATGCATTTGAGGCAAGTCATTTCAAAAACTTAATTTCATTTGATTAATAATACCACAGATGTTTTTTTTATTTTTCTTGGCCCATTACTTGTACCCTAAGTCTCCCCTCTCCGTGGGCTGCCATCATAAACAAAAAACAAAACCAAAAAAACATTTGCATCCCCAAACATGAAATGCTTTGTCACGCCTAGCATGGCTGTAAACCGCTTGAATCGCGTCCGCCTGTCGCCTGCCTGTACACTCCCTACCTCGGGAGACGGGGATTACCCCCGGAGGGCCGACTGTATGGAAGGCGTATATGAATGACATGATGCAGCGATACACGACAGACGGGCGACGGCTGGCGTCTCGATGCCAGTAAAGCCCTCCGGTCTCCCAGCAGGGACCCGGGGCGGCAGGCGCTACAGCTCCACTACGGGGCCGTCGGCGCAGACGAAGGCCCCGGTCAAGGCCTAAGCTATAGAAGCCCTGACATCTGGGTTTGCGCTGTGTCTCGCCGCCAACCTGCTCCCCAGTCTGGCAGCTATATGCACTTCATTATTATGCCTTAATGCGATCATCCCTCCTCTTGAATCGCAGTCAAAATCCAGCCC
>CM051016.1:12526642-12529142 GCA_027704905.1 Muraenolepis orangiensis | reverse complement strand
TGGCTGGAAGCGCCTGCAGATGTTACTGTTTTTTGTGTTTGGTTTTTGTCTCTCCCATTCTCCTCCCCCCCCCCCCCCCCCCCCTTGCGTCTTGTCAGCGCTGGCTGCCAGGGCGCTTGGCGTGTGAGTTTTTAAAAAGCAGAAGAAAAAAAAAAAAACCCTCTGTGAAAGGAGAAGTTGAGGCCTTGGCTCCTGCACTTGGTGAATTGGAGGTTTTCTTTATTTATTTTCTTTTGCCTTTACAGCCAAAAGTACTAAGTAAACACTACGTCTGAGGCAAATGGATCCATTTTTAGTTGTGCCAGGCGGTTCGTGGACAACAGAGCGCGGCTTCTTTTTGTCCTTTGGGCCATCAGTGAGAACATCTATTACTCTTCATTGTCGGCCATGACAGGCGGTTTTCAGAACTTAATGCATTACAAATATTTCCCCCCCACACACTTTCTGAAAAAGGTTCTGGGGACACAAAGAGAGACCGTCTGAATAGTTTGTACATTTTTAACCAACTAAAGGACAATGAACCAAGTTCCTAAAATACGTTGTCCTAAATGTATATATCTACTCATTTGCATGCCTTTAGCATGATTAGCCCTTTCAAGTTGCGCAGCGTGTGGACAGAGAGTGAGAGGTTTGCTCGTTGGTGGGGGCGTCAAAAGGAACGGGAATGCTAGGATACTGTGCATTTCTTTAGGGAAATTGAACAATGACCACGTCTAGGGCGTTTTCTAAATGGGAATTAATGTGGGACCACTATTTCACCGCCGTTCGGCGTGCAAATGGCAATGTACCGACTGTATGGCTCGTTTATCACCCGCCCTCCGTACCCGTGCCTGTAGTAGTAGTGAAATGACACCCGTTTGAATGTGCTGTGTGTGTGTGTGTGTGTGTGTGTGTGTGTGTGTGTGTGTGTGTGTGTGTGTGTGTGTGTGTGTGTGTGTGTGTGCACTCCTTATTGTTACAACATCTGTCCAGTGTTTTTCACCATGACACAGGTCTAAACAAGTTGCATATTTTTCCAAAACCCCAAAAAGCTGTCATCCTTTGACAGCGCAGGCGGGTTTAGTTTAGTGATGCCAAGTGTGTGAGTGTTTTAATGCACCGCTGACAACATTTTGTGGAAATTTAAGAGGTAAATAGAGATCCTCTCAACTGACAAAGTGTCACCTGGAGCATCTAAACAATCAATGCACATTTGCAATTTGCTATTTACCTGCTGTTGACATCAATGGCAGCCCTTTAAATTAAGGTCATTTTGTCAGATATTGCATGACATTAGACGTGGCATTTGGGAAGGACAACTAGATATTGAATATAAAGTACGGACCCGAGTTTGGCTTTATTCACACCTTTTCTTATTTATAACACACCGTCAACATATAATATTGGTACGTATAACAAGAGTCGGGCTGCTAAATAGATGATAACAACGTGAAGGCTTTAGATATTCACTTAAAATTAATGACTTGGTTGATTTAATCTCAAATGACGGTCAAACGCATTCGCGATCACAAGAAACAACAATTTGTGTTCACAGGCAAAAAAAAAACTTGACTTCAACACAAAACACTTCCTCTCCTCCAGGTTTGGAAGCAGTCTTGTTGTTCACATAACATCAGCCAGCCTCTCTCTCTCTCTCTCTCTCTCTCTCTCTCTCTCTCTCTCTCTCTCTCTCTCTCTCTCCTCTCTCTCTCTCTCTCTCTCTCTCTCTCTCTCTCTCTCTCTCTCCTCTCTCTCTCTCTCTCTCTCTCTCTCGCTCCCCTCTCTCTCTCTCGCTCTCCCTCTCTCTCTCTCTCTCTCTCTCTCTCTCTCTCTCTCTCTCTCTCTCTCTCTCTCTCTCTCTCTCTCTCTCTCTCTCTCTCTCTCTCTCTCTCTCTCTCTCTCTCTCTCTCTCTCTCTCTCTCTCTCTCTCGCCCGGCAGAACTCACAAAGATTCTTCCTCAGGAAGAAAGCCTTTGACAGAGTCTTGCCGCTGCCTGTCGAGACACTATTCCGTCGGCGGAGCAAGGATTATTCTCAAATACCAGACCCCTACTAGGAACAAAAGAAGCTGATGATGGCAAATTAGGCCAGGGCATTTCTTTTTTTTCTTCTGTTGCACACAAAAAGAAGGCGAATGGAAACTTCTGGAGTCGAACATGCTTGGTGGTCTCCCCCCCGTATTTTCTAATGATATATTTAGCGGGAGTTTACATACAATAGAGAGGGGGGGCTGATCAAAGGAAAGGGAACTACCAGGGGAGGGGATTCAGAATTTGGCTGAATGTATGTATGTATGTGTACAGTCCATATATACTGTGTATATATATATATATATATATATACATAAATATTGAATATGCTGAATTAAACAACAAACAAACTCATAGCACTATCACGCGAGGTCTTCAGTGAATCCCAGAGAGCGGCTGTGTGTGTGTGTGTGTGTGTGTGTGTGTGTGTGTGTGTGTGTGTGTGTGTGTATGTGTGTGTGTGTGTGTGTGTGTGTGTGTGTGTGTGTGTG
>CM051016.1:12516642-12521642 GCA_027704905.1 Muraenolepis orangiensis | reverse complement strand
ATGAGCAAGAAGTGGCATTGTTTTCTAAATGAAGAAAACGTTCTGCTAACATGCTTTTAAAATGTATATATAACGTATGATTAAAAAAAAGAATCATACATGCAATAAGCAATAAGTCAAAAATAAATAAATATTGTACATATATACAGTTTATATATCCTTAAGAACATTTTCTCACAAATTATGACAGCAAAACAATACTTAGCTATAGGATAACCAATAGCTTGATAGCTAATGGTTATAAGATCGTTTTTCTTGGGCTTTTTTTCATTTATTTAATCATTAATTATTATTATTATTATTATTATTATTATTATTGTGTATTATTTTTATGTTTTAATCTTTTAAGTTTGGTCAACGTAAAAAAAACCAAACTCTATATAAAAACACAACAAAGAAAGATCAATAGCCATCAAGCTAAAAAAAAAGAAAGCCTCCCCCCCCTCTGGCCTCCGTCTGGCCTACTGAGGTATATAGAAGGACCGGTCCAGCCCCTCCCCCCCCCCCTCCTCTCTCCCTCCCCCGGCCTCCCTATACATACACTTGTTCCGGCTATGTAAACTTTGACATGTGGGTGTCAATCGCTCTCCATATTTACCATGGGCTTTATCAGCCCGTGATTAGTTTTCCTCGAGCAAATTTGGAGGTAAAAAAAAAACAACCGCCGCGGGGCGCCGCGGGCGCTGCTGTGTAAGCCAACACGACGACGTGTGCCACTGTTGGACACTGCATATTTACATGGGTCCAGCTTGTTTTGCTAAGGCTTTCTCTGTAGGCATATGTCAACCCTGCCGATGGGGGGGGGGGGGCCCCCGGTGGAGGGAGGAGAAGAAGCAGGGGTTTATCAACAAGCTAAAAAAAAAGAAAAAAAAGGGTATGTTCACACACGCGGCCGTGCCTGGCTGCCTGTTTGTTAGCCGCCGCCGCGGCGACGGGTGCCTCTTACTTGTACAGTAAATAGTTTAAGTGTGGTGCGTGTCAACAGTGGGACTCTGAAGTTGTTTGTGAAAGCCGCCGTCACGATATCATCAGTAAGTTTGTCCAGACTCACGCGTATCAATAAACAGCACAGAGAGGGAGAGGGAGAGAGAGAGAGGGGGAGGGAGGGAGAGAGAGAGAGAGAGGGAGAGGGAGAGGGAGAGAAAGAGAGAGAGAGAGAGAGGGGAGGGGGAGGGAGAGGGAGAGAGAGAGAGAGAGAGAGAGAGAGAGAGAGAGAGAGGAGAGGGAGAGGAGACACACACACACACACACAGGGGACCCCCACGGTGCCCTCAGTGGAGACTCCGTTCTACACTCTGTGGTGTATTAGAACAAGAACGATGAGCTTCAATTTTCATTTATTGCATTAAGGGGAAACAATGGCCGACGGTGGGGCGGGGCGGGGTGCGCGAGAGAGAGAGAGAGAGAGAGAGAGAGAGAGAGAGAGAGAGAGAGAGAGAGAGAGAGAGAGAGAGAGAGAGAGAGAGAGAGAGAGAGAGAGAGAGAGAGAGAGAGAGAGAGAGAGAGAGAGAGAGAGAGAGACGAGAGAGAGAGAGACGAAGAGAGAGAGAGACGACAGAGAGAGAGAGAGAGAGACAAAGAGAGAGAGAGGGTGGGGGGGGGGGGCGATGTCGGGTGTGGCTGTTCCCAGATTGAACTTGATAGGATTATATTTGTGGACACTGGTCAATGACATACGAGGATCCCGCTAAGTGTTTGTCTCAAACAAATGTTCCTCACTAAACATGTACTCAGGCTAGAGTCAATTTGACTGCGAGCGGGGCGCTAGGAGGTGGAGGCGACGGCCATTCCTGTAAACACGGGGAAAAAGAAACATCTGCCACGGTGGGAATTAAGCAAAGACCACAATGGCATGCAAATGTTGTTAGTTTAATTCAACAGAGGAGCGGTTTGCTTTTCGGAGACACCTTGAAAAGTCCCTGTATAACCAACGATGTCATTCACCTCAGCTGGGGTTAGGGGGGTTGGATTTGGATTCGAATTTTGGATTTAGATTTTTTTTGCAAAGCTGGACTTTGGATTTATGATGTGTGTGTGTGTGTGTGTGTGTGTGTGTGTGTGTGTGTGTGTGTGTGTGGTGTGTGTTGTGTGTGTGTGTGTGTGTGTGTGTGTGTGTGTGTGTGTGTGTGTGTGTGTGTGTGTGTGTGTTTGTTTCGACAGCTGTAGCAAAGCACTGCATATGCACTGCATGTGTAATTCCAATGCAATGTTTTGAAACACTACCCAGATCCTTTCTCCTAGCGCATCCTCTTATCACTTTTTACTAGCATCTTTCGCAGTAGATTGTTAGTGATGTATTGTTCTATTGTTTGCCATCTTATTGTAATTTGACCTTATTGTACTTTTACCTGAACTTATTGTACTTCTACCTGAGCACTGGCTCAGTTATTGGAGACTTGCTAGGAATGAAATGCACTTTTGACTTCTGGTGACGAGTTGCTCTCTCACCTTCCTTTGTTGAAACACACTAATGTAAGTCGCTTTGGATGAAAGTGTTTGCTAAATGACTGTAATGTAATAATGAAATGTAATGTTTTTTTTAAAAGGGAGGGTGGTGGGGATCTTCTGACCACCATACCTTATTATTACGATATGGTGACGGTAATCCAGAATACACTTTGCTCATCCATGTTCAATCTCCTATAGTTGCGGTGCGGTGCGTGTGTCATCAAAACCTTATTAATGTTGAATTTCCGCTTCCTCTTCTTCCTCCCATGTTACCATCGAGCGGCGGCACCCCCCAGTTAGAGGCGGCGCTGTCATGGAAACCAGGGGGGGGGTTGGGGGGGAAGGAGTAGCCTCGTGTTTAATAAACGTGGTCTGACCACGGCGAGGAACCCCGTATTGACCACCCAGAGAGAGATTAAACGCCTGTGACATTTCCGAGGTGGAAATTTGCAATTTCCACAAATATGAGGCCCGGTCCCGGCGATCGGCACGACGGCACATAAGATCAATACAAATAACCTGAATCCCTAATACCTTTATCCCTGTTAGTGGAGGCATGCATTACAACTAAGACACTGGGAGGCAGGAGACACAGAGCCACAGTCAGCCGTGCTGCTGCTGCTTTCTCGACTCTGTGTGTGTGTGTGTGTGTGTGTGTGTGTGTGTGTGTGTGTGTGTGTGTGTGTGTGTGTCTCTCTCTCTCTCTCTCTCTCTCTCTCTCTCTCTCTCTCTCTCTCTCTCTCTCTCTCTCTCTCTCTCTCTCTCTCTCTCTCTCTCTCTCTCTCTCTCTGTGTGTCTCTCTCTTTCTATCTCTATCTCTCTGTGTGTCTCTCTCACTCTCTCTGTCTCTTTCTCTGTGTGTCTCTCTCACTCTCTCTGTCTCTTTCTCTGTGTGTCTCTCTCACTCTCTCTCTCTCATTCTCTCTGTGTCTCTCTCTCTGTGTCTCAATATGTGTGTGTGTGTGTGTGTGTGTGTGTGTGTGTGTGTCTTTCTCTCTCTCTCTCTCTCTCTCTCTCTCGGGTTGCAGTACTGATTCCCATCGACAGTCTCCAGGCCAAACACCGGCGCAATAACAATTAGGTGGACCAACCACGGGCCCCGTTCTCTCTCTTCTCCTCCTCACACACCTAGACACATACACACACTCGCGTGTATGTCAAACTCAAACACACACACACACACACACACACACACACAGCGGCCGTACATCGCTGGAGTGTAACCAAAACCGCAAAATAAACAAATACACACATGCATCTTTACATTATTTTAGTTGCGTTGTATTCTTTTTCATGCGACTTCTGAACCCGGGAGCGACGTACAAGCACGCTTGTTACGTTTAAAAGCCAGGGGGACGGGGGGGGGGGGGGGACGGGGGGGGGAGAGAGACGCATCGGCCCTCCGCGTTGGCGGAGCGGTGTGGCGTGTCCGGGCCGGAGCCCAACATAAACATTGCCTTTGATATGCAGACAGTTTAAAAAGATATCATTGGGAACACATTGGCCACACCCGTGGTGAGTCATCACACCGCGCCGGATTAGAGGGTTTACCCGGGACTTAGCGCAAGGGGAGACACTGAAAAGAAAATAGCTCTCCGTCTTTATAACCCCCTTCTGTCTGAAGCCAGAGCCAAAAGAATTGGGGGGTGGGGAAGGTGGGTCTTTTTTCTCTCTCTCTCTCTCTCTCTCTCTCTCTCTCTCTCTCTTTTTTTTTTGAAGGTGCACGCACGGCGGCACGGTACAGTAGCTAGTGGGCAGGTTGAAGCCGCCGCTGGGAGCTGGCTGCTGTTTCTTTATTCGCTATAAGCTCCCACAGAAGGCCAGGTGAGGCCAAGCAGGTGGCTCTTTTACTGCGCGCAGAGAGAGAGAGGGGGTGGGGGGGGGGGGGGGGGGGGGGAGGGAGAGATGGAGAGAGACAAGAGAGAGAGAGACGAGAGAGAGACAAGAGAGAGCGATTGGCGCCTCTTCAAAGCGGACGCACGCTAATGTCACACCACTTTGACGCCACATGGAGCGATCATAAACATAATCACAACCAAAAGGAGAGCTCTCACGGAGAGTTACAAGACGGGGAACAAAATATCGAAGAAAAAAAATGATACAAATGATACAAATAATACAAATAATTCCCCCTCATGGGAGCCCTTCTCCCTCGTCGAGAGTCTGTTTTTCGTTTATTTAAATTTCTGGCACCACCTCTTTGCGAGAGGAAAAGCAGAAGCACACACACGCTTGACTCCACACTTGTTTTTTTTTCTGTACATTTTCTGTTCTATGCTGTATGGTACGGGACCATACTGTGCTTGTTCTGCTCCCTGCTGTTTGTACTGTTGCCTCATTACCTCTCTATGCAGGTGATAACAGTGCACCTGCTCTGCCCTCCCCCGGCTTCCTGTATCCGACCACGGACGCCGATCCACCCCCTCCCCAGCCCTCCCCAGCCCCACCACAGCACCAAGCCTGCCTGTGTGTGTGTGTGTGTGTGTGTGTGTGTGTGTGTGTGTGTGGGTGTGAGGGGGGGGTAGTCTTGCCTGCAGGGTGTGGGGGTTTTG
>CM051016.1:12459142-12509142 GCA_027704905.1 Muraenolepis orangiensis | reverse complement strand
CGAGTGGGGGGTGGGGGGGGGGGGGGTGTTTGGGCGACTTTGGTTGCGTCGGGACAATGAGCGAGCAACAAAGATGTTGTCTCAAATCCCTCTTGAGATGCTGCCCCCCCCCCCACACACTCCACTAAGCAGCCCGGTGAATTACAGTAAGACCTCTAAAAGTGAGGATTTGTAACTCCTCTGATCAGACTCCGCTCACGCCCGGCCGGCCGGCCTGCAGGATGAATTCCTGCAGTGAGCCCAGTGAATACCCCCCAAATAAATAAAGAGAGAGAGAGAGAGCGAGAGAGAGAGAGAGAGAGAGAGAGAGAGAGAGAGAGAGAGAGAGAGAGAGAGAGAGAGAGAGAGAGCGCGAGAGAGAGAGAGAGAGAGACGACAGACGACAGAACCAATAGATCCTGCTCCCTCTTTCCCAGTCACCTTTGCGCAGAATCCTCAAAGAAGATGTGAGGTAGGTTTGACCTTAAAGATGTGACGGTTTCTTTTGGTTTCATTTCTACCGCAGTGACAAAAGGCCGACATAACCTCACCTATATATATCCGACTCATTCAAGAACACAAGACACAGTTGCTTAAAAATGTAAATGGTTTTATTCTCGTACGGTTTCAACGTGGATGGAACGGCTCCTTCTTCTATTCTTTTCTTTTTTTGGCCCCCCCCCCCGTCCCCCCCCCCCCCCCCCCATCTGTCGAACATTTCATGTCAGGGCACCAATATTTTTTTCCAATTATTTTTGGGGAGATGGGAGCAAACACAGGCCCGTGAGTGATTCCCTGAGTATACACAAACCTCTGAGAGAGACCGAGGACTGGGGGCTGAAAAAGCCCTGCCAGAGAGAAATGGTGCTTCACTGATCATCAGCCGGTCTCTGAGGTAACCACTTTTGACCTCTCTCGCTCTCTCTCTCTCTCTCTCTCTCTCTCTCTCTCTCTCTCTCTCTCTCTCTCTCTCTCTCTCTCTCTCTCTCTCTCTCTCTCTCTCTCTCTCTCTCTCTCTGTCTCTCTCTCTGTCTCTGTCTCTCTCTCTCTCGTCTCTCTCTCTCTCTCTCTCTCTCTCTCTCTCTCTCTCTCTCTCTCTCTCTCTCTCTCTCTCTCTCTCTCTCTCTCTCTCTCTCTCTCTCTCTCTCTCTCTCTCTTGTGCTGTCCGTCTGTATGTCTCGCTTGGTTCCTGTCTAGCTTTTCTCATGCCTTCTTTTGGGCCTCTCCTTTATGACTTAATTTCCCTCTGGTTCATTTGAAGTGTTTGTCTTAAACGCGCTTTATCATCTTTCCAGTTATAAGCACCGCTTTACAGGTTTCGGGGGGGGGGGGGGGGGGGGGGGGTAATTGCCTACTACAAAAGCACAACTCCCGCCTGCCGCAATATAAATATTTGAAGCGATAAAAACCACGACGACGACGACGCGGACGTGTAGAAAATTAAAGAAAAATAAATGAACTGCAACCTATTGTGCTTTTGTTTTTTTTCCACGCGGCGTTTCTTTCTTTATTTATTTTTTTCTATCTTTCTATTAAAACCAACAGCCAATGAGAGAGGCCAGCTTTCTGTCGTCGTCCCCCCCCCCCCCCGCCCCCCCCCGTTATCACGCTGTTCATTTGTCTCCCGGACGGAAAAGCCGTGTTAAGATAAGGACGGCGCTATCGTCCCGGGATCGTCTTATCGTACGCCGCTGTGGTTCTCACTTTGATGCCAGCCAGTAGGAAGCCAGGTGGGCTGAGTGGTCCGGGGGACTCGCGTCCTTGCCTTTAACCCCCGCCACCAAAAAGGGGCAAAAACGAAAAAGAAAGAAAGAAAACAAAATCGAATATTTACGACATAAAAGTGTTTTTTTGCAAGCTCAGAGGTACCAGTGTGTACCCTAACATGTGTTTTATTGACCCCCCCCCCCCCCCCACCGGTTCTTAAATAGAGAGATCCTTATGGGTCTCGACTTGGGCGGGATGGGGCGGGGGGGGGGGTAGGGGTGGATGGGGGGGTGGTAGGTCAGTGGAATTGGCCCACTTGAGCTGAAAGACATTTTTTTTTTAAGTTTGGTTTGGAAAGTGAAAAGTGGAACATGGTTAATGTGTTTGCTCTCCCCGCTAATCGGCACCACAGCAAACGCCGTCGCCTCAAAGAAGTCCTCGGCGACAGTCCTCCTGGCGTTTTTATTTGTTTGTTTCTTTGGAGGGGTGTGAGAAGTTGTGGAGCTCAGCTGTAGTGCACATTGGACGGGTGTGTCTGGAGGGGGGGGGGGGGGTGTGAAAGAGAGGGAGGAGGAGGAGGAGGAGGAGGAAGAGGGAGGCGGGGGGGGGGGGGGGAAACTCTCCAGAAGGGAGGCTTTGGCTTTTGCGAGAGCTAGAGAGCTAGTAGCAAACAAGTTAGCTAGTGAGCTGGAGCGTTTGGAGCGGTGGTGGTGGAAGGGGGGGGGTGGGGGGAGGGCAGGGGTGGAGGGGTGGTTGGTAGTGGAGGGGGGGGGGGGGGGGGGGGGGTAGGGGATGTGGGGGGGTTGGGTGGGGGGGGGGGCTGCTGCGGGGATTCATTTAGCCAGGCATAGCTGCTCTTGTTTGTGGTTGTCCCTGACAGCGTGGCCAACGCCGCTCCAAAGCACCTGTGTTTGCTCACTAGCTTTCCCCCCAATCTGCTCGAAAAATGCTGTGAGCATGTCACATGGCGGCGAGATAGCCCGGGCACCATGGGAATACAAAAGCCGGGGCTTTTAGAACAGTTAATCATTAATGGAGGCCTCCCTTTTGTTCCCATTCAGCCCCGCGCTGACAGAGGCTTTGATATTTCATATTGCAGCCAGGTAGGTCGAAAAAGACGGGGAAAGTGCCTTTTAAGGTCCCTCGGAACTGGAGTGCGTTGAGTAGACGGGCGGTGGTGTGGTGGTGTGGTGTGGTGGTGGTGTGGTGGTGGTGGTGGTGGTGTGATGAGCGGCTCGGTGAAAAGTTTCCGTCGAGTCAAAGCCTCGCACATCTGTGGAGGATCAGAAAAACACACAAGGTTAAGCTCTCTCTCTCTCTCTCTCTCTCTTTATATTATTTCCTTTTGAAAATGTCTTGCAGGAACATCGTCACAAAGTTATTGATTGGCGGCATCACATAATTGCGAAAAGCCGCTGCAGATTTACTCTACTATGCTATATACTAGCATCTTAAATTGAAGATTTTGTACTTTTTTTTTCATCCAGCCGATTTTCAGAAAGAAATGACAATAAACCGAACAAGTCTTTAAAGGCACTGCCAAGCCAACACTACCCGTAATTAATTAGCAGTCCCCGGGACCTAGAGTTTGCTCTCCGTCTTGAACTGTTAATGAAAAGTACGGCGCTCATTTCACGCCTGTCAAAGTAGGCTTTAGGACACAGAAAGGCGGTGCACCAACTCGCTCACACAAAGCAGGGCCACATTTATCTTAAGGGGGAAATTAAGTTTACACAGGCCCATTCTTGTAGCCCGCTAAAAGGGCCCGGGACAAACTCTTATCTTCCCTCTACCTCGGGCATGCCAATGGTTCTTTATTGAAACTTTCGTCTTGACCCCACCCTCACCCTCACCCTCACCCCCCCCACCTACCCCTCACCCCCCCCCCCCCCCCCCCCCCCCCCCCGGTAAAGCTAACAGTACTGTATGGGATCTGGAGAGAGGGACGGCGGGACCACAAACATTTAGAGAGCTGAAGAAATGCGGCACAAGAGCAGGCAAAGTGGCCACTCTGGACGCTGGGTGCTCCGCCAGGTCAATCATTAACACAGCGCGTTTTAAGCCATATCTGCTCTCTCTCTCTCCCCCCTCTCTCTCTCTCTCCCCCCTCTCCCCCCACTCTCCCCGTCTGGAGAGATAAATGAAGGTGGTGTTGGTGTCTCCGAGCGGGCGGAGTGGGAGACTTCCTGAAGCATGTGCTTTGGCAAACATGCCGGCTATCTTCTTTTTTTTTTTCTTTTTCAGTTCTCAGGGTTGAATCTCAGGGTTGTTGAAAACATGCTCAATCAAGGGCTGACTTCCAACAAAAAAAAGGACAAAGAACCTCAGGTGCATTTTTTTTGATTGATCGATCAATCAAATCGATTGATCGCCCCCCGGTTGCCTCATGTCCAAGTGGCTGCCAAAGTCTGTACTTTACTACACCGCATGAAACATTGAACAAACGCACGCTGGTGATGTAGAAGAAGGCTTGTTTGTCGACATAGTGAGAATTGCATTCTCACATTTGTTTTGAAGCATTGCATTCAAGAAGAGATTGTGCTCCAGTGAGCTAAGGCTCTCTCTCTCTCTCTCTCTCTCTCTCTCTCTCTCTCTCTCTCTCTCTCTCTCTCTCTCTCTCTCTCTCTCTCTCTCTCTCTCTCTCTCTCTCTCTCTCTACAGCACACAATGCAATGCACCAAACTGTACCAAAACATTGCTCTATTGTGTTTTGTTTTTTGTTATTTTGCAATCACAAGGCTCCATTGTACAGGGCCTGAATATCAAAAGCTTCCCCGCCGCCGGGGGTTCATGTCATGTGTGAACGTCACGTCGCTATAACTCACATGCAGCTCGACGCCCACCGCTCGGCTCTATTTGCCAACCCTGGTTACAGATGATAAGAGCTGTGGCTGTCCTCAAACCGCGGCTCACCACGTCATCTTTCTCACTGACCACACGCACACGTACGCACGCACACACACACACACATTGTAACACACACACACACACGTTGTAACGCACGCACACACACACATTGTAACACACGTACGCACACACACACACACACACACACACACACACACACACACACACACACACACACACACACACACACACACACACACACACACACACACACACATTGTAACACACACACTTTGTGTTTTTTTTCACATTTATTTTCACCCTTGTCCGAGCATACCGGCAAGATGCGGAAGACAAAGCACGTAAAACATATAGGTGTACCAATAAATCCGCTTTGCCTCGGCCATAAGGAAATAAATTAGCTTGACTTGAGTCAAAAGGACGGGCTTAACAACTGTATGCTTTAAACAAAGGTTCCTGCTTCAGTAGGGGAAGGTGGCTGATGGATGGCTTGGCAAACATAGTTGACATACCTGGCCCATGCCATCGGCCGGTCACAACCCGGGACTGAGAGGTGCACTTTGTCTGTGTGTGAGGCTGTCTGTGTGTGAGGCTGTCTGTGTGTGTGTGTGAGTCAGTGTGAATGCTTGCATGTGTACATGCTTGCAATGGTTTTTTTAATCATTGTGTGTGTGTGTGTGTGTGTGTGTGTGAGGGAGAGATAGAGTGCGTGTGTACGTGGCTTCTTATTGTGCATTGTGCATTGTGTGTGTGTGTCTGTGTATGCCTGCCTGTGTACATGCATGCAAATGTTGTATGTGTGTGTGTGTGTGTGTGTGTGTGTGTGTGTGTGTGTGTGTGTGTGTGTGTGTGTGTGTGTGTGTGTGTGTGTGTGTGTGTGTGTGTGTGTGTGTGTGTGTGTGTGTGTGTGTGTGTGTGAGAGAGGGAGAGAGTGCGTGTGTACGTGGCTTCTGATTGCGTGTGTGTGTGTGCATGCATGTGAAGTTGTATATGCATTTGTGTGTGTGTGTGTGTGTGTGTGTGTGTGTGTGTGTGTGTGTGTGTGTGTGTGTGTGTCTCTCTCTCTACGTGGCCTCTGAGCGTACCTATGTGCACGCACGCATGACACTGTGTGCATTGCGTTGCCGCCCGCGTGTGAGTGTGCATACATGCATACATGCATGGCTGTTTTGCCCCGAGCCTCATTTCTATTTTCCCGTCCCGTCCCCGGCTATCTGCGGACCACTGGGGGATCTCCCCCACCGTCCTCAGGCCTGTGCTGTTTGTAAGAGACACAGATTCTGTGAATCCCATCCGTCCATCTATTGGATATGCGGTCCTACCAGGACGCCTTCGATCCGTCCTCAGGGAGCCCGCATCTCAAAACACTCAAACAGTCTGGGGTGTGCCGATAAGGACTGGGCCGGATTTATATTCCCAAAATCCCAAATCCTTGTATAGTGTGCTCCCATTGCATTTTAAAACACATCTACTCGTGTGTGTCTGTGTCTGTGTCTGTGTGTCTGTGTGTCTGTGTGTCTGTGTGTACGTATGTGGGGGGGAGGGCGATTTGCAAATCTGTCCCCAGAAATTGGCCTGAGAACAGCATTTACTCTGATGTCCGATGAGTATTATTATGATTAGTATGATTAATATATAATATTATCAAGTTATTATCCGTTGCTATTAATTAAGAGTTTCCACTTTTTTGGTGGATTAAAAATATTAAATATTAAGTGAGATATAATATTGAGATCACACATTGTAAGCATGCGGCGTGGACGGAGGAGATGGGACACTGGGTATAGTAACGCAGTGGTCTGCGGGAGAGAGTGTGGGAGGCCGGTGGCGTCCTGTCGTCAGAGAGGTGAGTCCTGAGCGCAGGGACTAGCCTGGAATGTCCAGCGAGCTCAGCCCGTGTCAGAGGTGTTGGCAGGGTGCTGACTTCCATGCATTACATTTACATTTACATTTACATTTACATTACATTTACATTGCATTGGCAGAAATAAGGTAACGTGAATGAAGAATGAAGTGGTGTTTCTTTTTATGGCTGAGATTGTTTTAGGGTTCATTGAGGGTCAGGATTGTGACGATATTTGTTTACAGGGATAACATATTGGGCATTATTCGTATGTAAAGAATGTATTCATGGATTGTTTTTGTTTGCAAAAAAATATTTTGATATTTTTCTTTATTTATTCTGTTTTGGTTGTTTAGGAGCATTAACAATATACAAATGGCTATTCTGGCTTTCTAAAGAAAAGCCTTCAATGTTATTTTTAAACACTCATTTTAAAACAATATTTATTTATTCTATTTGAATGTTTGGATTTATTTCCTTTAAACATGAATATATGCAGCAGCTATAATTGTTGCATTGGATTCAATATATTAATGCTAATAAATTACAAATATTAATATTGTTAAAATGCTTGTTTTTAGTGTATTTAGTGTAATGTAAATGATAATGTTCTTTAATATCATTCATATTATGTATTATTTTGTTTTCTGTATAGAATAGACAGAATAATCTTGAATCCTGTACTAGAAATTGTTAATCTGGCCTTTTTCGTCTCGTGGCAATACTCTATTTAAATATTTACAAGCAATCAATGTCTATTAATAATAAAATAACAATGTTTATCAATAATAATGCCATAAAGTAGATAAGTCATAATTGTTTATTTGTTTTAATTAATTGAGGCCTAAAATAAAGTAAACACGTGTAAACATTCAACCTGTGGTTTTTCCACATTATTATTATTATTATGAGGATTATGATGTTTGTGTTTTTCGGAGAAAATTTGAGCATGCTACTCCAAGCTTTGCAAATATTGTCAATCGATTTGTATTCATATTATGTACTTAGAGGTTTTACCACAGACATAATAAGCATGGTACATTTTTGGTTGTATTTCCTTTTATATGATAGTAAAATATTTTTTTTAGACTATTGAACTACAAAGAACAATAAATAAATGATCCATGCAGCAGCTGCTATGGTTCAGTATTGCACCAGACCAGATATTAGGGAGGGATATACATATTTGATATAAGCCAATATTATACATATTTCTCACAAACAACAAAAATAAAATAAAATTTGTCATCAAGAAAAATCAAGATTTTTTACAAATGGGAAATAAATATTTGAACCCGACTGACTAAAATCAGAGTCTGTGTTTCTTGACAGTATGTACAAGAAACATCCGGCTTGCCTACTGACCTCAGGCTGAACCTGTAATAAAATATGGGCACTCTACAAACTATAATTACAACTCAATAATAACAATCACAATAATGTCAGCATTTGCTATTGCAAACACAAGAGGCCATTGACTCACTCTACTCACTGAGGAGGTTACGTTTCCTCTGCACTGTCAGTTTGCCAGAAGGCTAACCACCACCAGTCTGTCAATCCATCCATCTTTCTGACTGACAGGTCGTGCCTGTGACCACCCACTGAGCGCTGTTAGAGCGAACGTGGGTCGACGCCGGTCATAGTTAAAAAAGAGTGCAGTAAAGTTAACAAAACAACCTATACCGCCACATCTTATCTCATGCTTCATCCACATTACGCACCTAAAGATCCTTTTACAGACCGGAACACTACAGGTTTCCACAACAACCCATAGCGCCCCGGGGGCTAATCTGAGGTGTGCCGTAAGTTTCCTATGACTCACAGGTTTGTTTCTCCACCCTTAAAAGCACGCAGATTGTAGGTTGTAGTTAACTTTATAAAAAAAAAAAAAAAACAGAGTCCTCTTAACTCATAAATTACGTGGCCATAGACAACCTTAAGTGGTGTTGAAATTGCCCCACGACCAGAAACTCCTTTCTGGGTTGTTGTTTTTTTTCAACGCTGGCGGAGCGTGAAGAGCAACACCCCAACCAACCAAGGAGACTTCCCCCCCCCCCCCCATGGCTGTCCCAGGCCCAGCGCAGACATTCATCCTTGCCATATCTGTGCTTCTGACACACTGGCTAAGTAGTGACGCTAGAATGGTAATGGATGCTTTTATATATTATATATATGTTATCCAAAGCGCTTTACAAGTCATGCCTGACACATTCACCCATTCATACACACGTTCAACCACCCATGGAGTCAGCCATCAAGGAGACAGCCGGCACATCAGGAGCAGTTAGGGTTAGGGTGTCTTGCTCAAGGACACCTCCACAGGTTTTGCTAGGAGAAGCCGGGGGGGGGGGGGGGATCGAACCAGCAACCTTCCGGGTTGTGAGGGTCGACCGCTCTACCTCCTGAACCATACTGCCGCCCCAGAGGTAGAACCCAGGTTAGAAGTGGAAACCAACTCCCCATTGTTCCACTGTTCCTCCAAGGAGGACGTTAGCTGCAAGCTGATGCTTTCTCTAACGGGGTTCATTAAAAAAACGTATATTTATGACGACAGAGACGCCACCCGATCCGTTAAAGGAAGATGTGTGGAACCGCTTTCGAGGAACAAAAGCTTCCTGCCGCCTACTCCTGCAACAGCATCCCAGTTTTAAAATATGTTTTCCATAGATTAAGGGCTTAGTCGTTGGAGTGGTTGTGAAATTGTACCAAGTGCTGTGTGATTAAAATCAATGCTGCTTGGAATCCTTGTATGTCTTTAAAACGTGTCAATTTATTTGGCGTATGGATTTTTTTTTGTGTTTTCATTTGACTTTGCATTTGAGTTATTTTATAGTACGGTGTAAAGTAGTGCGAGTGATGCATTTTCTATCTATGGAACCCAGATCTTAAGTTGGGTTTTTCAATCTTTCCCCCCCCCCCCCCCCCGACGGCACATGAACGAGTTGTAGAAATCACCCAGGAGGTCCCCGATACAACAGCCTTTACAGAGGGGGATGGGTGTGTGTGCATGTGTGTGTGTGTGTGTGTGTGTGTGTGTGTGTGTGTGTGTGTGTGTGTGTGTGTGTGTGTGAGTGTGTTTGTGTGTGTGTGTGTGTGTGTGTGAGTGTGTTTGTGTGCGTGTGTGTGCGTGTGTGTGTGGCCGTGTATGTGTGTGTGTGTGTGTGTGTGTGTGTTTGCGTGTGTGTATGCACGTCTGTATACACTTATTTGTTTACCGTCTATCCAAACACATGCCTGCGTCTTACATTGACATTATCATTACATCTCATTAATATTCGTTTTTTTCAATAAATATATATATATATATATATATATATATTTATACATTTATATATATATTTATTCACTATTTATTCACTCATGTCATTTTTCACGTGGAGTCTCAACAGTGACTTCAATGGCGCTCACAATACAAACAGCGTGGGGGAGAATAGGACCCTCATTACAACGAGGGGGGGGGGAACAAAGTCAACCTAAATCCAAACGCACACCAACGAAAACCAAAACAAAGAGGGCCCACAATATGGAGGCTTGCCTTCACTAGAGCCCACTACAGCTCGGCGGTGTTTGTTCGCTCCTCTGACTGGAGTTGCCATTAGGTCATATAAACGCCACACATCTCATTTCTCCTTCAAGGGCCTTCTTCTTCTTCTTCTTCTTCTTCTTCTTCTTCTTCTTCTTCTTCTTCTTCTTCTTCTTCTTCTTCTTCTCTCTCCCTGACAGTATTCCAGCTTCCCGGGAGGGGGGGGGGGGGTGGGGAGGGTGGGGGGGGGGTGGGGTCGTCAGCACCCTAAAATGGCGTCGTGTCACTATTAAGGACACCCCCCCGCCCCGCCCCGCCCCGCCCGCCCCGCCCCCCCCGCTCTCTCTCTACCGCCAGTGAAGAAGATTAAGCAACGCCACATGCAAAGAGCTCTCGGGGTATCGTAATCGCACTCTGTGCTTGACTTGTGCTGCCTCCTCTCAGGAGAAAAGCAGGGGTCACCCTCCCCGATCCCCTCCCCGTCCTCCACAACTTCGTCTTTCATGTTAAGGAGTTCGGGCCCCTCGGAGCCCCCCCCCCCCCCCGGGACCCCGTGAACGAGCGCACATGCCGAGGTGACCGCGGAGATGCGTACTTCGATAGCCCTGCATCGGCACACAATGGCGCGGGTCGTCAAAACGACCGACAAATGACCATACAGTATGGCGGGGTGTATAGAGAGAGAGAGAGAGAGAGAGAGAGAGAGAGAGAGAGAGAGAGAGAGAGAGAGAGAGAGAGAGAGAGAGAGAGAGAGAGAGAGAGAGAGAGAGAGAGGGACGGGTTGAATCAAAAAAAAGTATACGGCAGCTGGACTCTTATCTGGCCTGGGGAAGGAGAAGCCAGCCAACAAAAGGAGGCCTAACACTAAGAGGCTTGATGCATGGGAAAGCCATGGGCCGGCCATTGTGGCTGCCCTTCTGCTGAGCAAATAGGCCAAACTGTTCATTCCCCATCTCCCATTCTCTCGCCGGTACATTGTTTGTGTCCTTGCATTTCATTCTGACTGGGGGGAAGATTGCTCTCAGGGCCAGTGAGCAAACAGTCCAGAAAAGAGCCGGCTATCTCCCGCCGTTCCCAGGAGAACTAGCATTTTTATTTCAGCTCCAAGCTGTCAGAGGATTGGAGACTTCCATGTCAGGATCCGGAATTAATTGCTTTAAGCCTCGGGGCCGACGACGCCGCCGCCGCCGCCGCCGCCGCCACCGCTGACATTTCTTTCTTTCTTTCTTTCTTTCTTTCTTCTCTTCATTTATTTATTTATTTTTTGCCCCAAATGTTCGGTAAAATGTTTTCTAGCTAATTATACAGCCGCCATAGCCACCCGCCATCGCCGCTCCCCACCGCGCCAAACGTTGGTTAGTGGATACATGCAGGATGAGCTTCTGCAACACAAATGATGCCTTTAGTTGTTGTGACAGCACAATGGTATGAATAGTGATGGGCTGTAACACGGCTGTCGAGGATTTGGTAGAATGAAGGCAAACAGAAAACTTTTGTGTGTGTGTGTGTGTGTGTGTGTGTGTGTGTGTGTGTGTGTGTGTGTGTGTGTGTGCGTGTGTGTGTGTGTGCGTTCGCGTGTGTGCGTGTGTGTGTGTGCACGTTTTCTCCAGCTCTCCACAACAGTAGGTAGAAACACGAGCCAAGCTTGGCAGTTAAATGTGTAGACTTACAGATGCCTCAATAAACCGTAGCTGTTGGGGACATTTGGCGGACCAGGCTTTACGGCCACCAAAACCCACCCACACAAATCCGCCAAACTAACTAACTAACTTCAGAACAGTCTGCCGTCCTTGCGTGTGTCCCCTGTCACTGTTTTACTTAAAAACTGGAGATACCACAACTGTGTGAAGTGTGTGTACGTAACAATGTGTTTCCACGGCCAATGTTCACAGAACACATGGCTGACTCTCCAATTGCTAACCACTCACTTCATTTCAAACAGCCTTGAAACAAAATCCATTTGACAAAGATGCAACTTCACAGATTAAATTGCAATATGGCTGAATACCTTCTCACTAATATAAAAGAGTGTAACGTTAAATCAGACATAGTTTGGGACGCAGACAGTCCCAATCGCTTCTCTCACGCCTCAGACACAGAGGTAAGGCCATGTTCTGTTGGATGAGCAGGTGGTGTTGTTCATCTATCCGTCTATCCTCACGCAAGCCGGCTGGAACCAGCAAGGAAACAGAAGTTCTAAACAGTTCTAACAGTTTCTAACAGTACCAATTTTCCAGAGACACGCGTCAATAACTGCTGCTCGAGGCCACCGTCTGGAGCTTTTATACAAATACGTATATTTGCATCTAAAAAGACATAGTGATGCTTCACTGTGGCATTTTCATATTTGTATAGAGTAGTCCTTCTGTAAACCATCTTTGAATGAACCTAACGATAATAGTAACATAAAGTGGTCAGAATCCGGATAAAGACGACAAGTATACAAAATATCAGCTGCCGCTGACAAAAACCTCGGTTTGCATGTGAAGGATACGTGACTTGATTTGATTTGCATCAATACACAAACGTTACAGAAAGACAGTTTCCGACACTGTGACCACGGCACGGCACGGCACAGGCGAGTTAGGCCCCTGGAGAATCCCCACTCCCAATCATCTCCCCGAAGCTTTTGATTTCACAGCGCTCAAAAAGAGTCCTATCGAAAAAGAAGTGGACGCAATGACAATTGATCCTACCATCCAAATCCAATCAGATTTAGATTTTTAGATATTTACTGTGGTATGTCACATCATTGTACCGGGCTCCTGACGTGGAAAGAGACGGGGAACAATACGTCTTTCCCTGTTGACTCCTTAAATCGGAGGGGTTATATTGAAATGGCGCACGGCCGGGCCCTGTCACCGTGGAGCAGGCGAGGGTTAAATAGTGTGTATCAAGGGACCACTCCGCGTCGGAGGGTGGAGACGCCTCACCACCCCTCATCCCTCACCGTAATCTGCTCAACAACCCTGTCCACACCCTTCCCCCTCCGCCCCTCCAACGCTTCAACCGAGCGTCAGCCTCTCCATGATGAACGACACGGCCATTTATATAGGATTAAAATGGGGATTAATTTGATTCAAGTCCGGGGTATGGGAATTCATTAGCGGGCTGACAGGGGCGATACCAATTGGGTGGAACGTCATTTGAATGGCCCCCAAGGAGGGGTAAACGGGGCACATGGGAGGGAGAAATGGAAGTCTTAGAAACAGAAGGGTTGTTGTTCCAACACTTAAGTCCCGCTTTATTGGCTCTTGTATGTCGACACCTCATGGCTGTTGATAGGTTGTGATCAAATTGATGTGTGTGTGTGTGTGTGTGTGTGTGTGTGTGTGTGTGTGTGTGTGTGTGTGTGTGTGTGTGTGTGTGTGTGTGTGTGTGTGTGTGTGTGTGTGTGTGTGTGTGTGTGTGCGTGTGTGCGTGTGTGTGAGTAGGGAGAGGGGGGGGGGGGTCGAGGCCCTTGGGGCGTGTGGTGGAACAGCACTCCCACGCAAAAAGGTGACGAGAGGCAAGACAACGGAAAGACATCGGAAATTCTGAACCCCCCCCTCGGGACAATCCGTCTATGATGAAAGCCAGCACCACCACCATGGAGACAGCATCGTCCAAAAATATTTAAAAACTGCCCATATCCCTCGATCCCACACACAATCTGCATGTATCGCAGAACCGTTCTCGAAACACTCGCACGGGGGGGATGGAGAACAAACACGGGTTCCTCACACTGACGCGCTATTAAAATGAGAACATTATTTGAATGTCAGTGATTCTCATGAATGTTGAAAGGGCATATCCATCTATTGCGACCGTTCCTCCGACAAGCGGCCCCACCGTAAAGTAAAGGGGAGCGGCATTCAATTCCGAACTCTAACGCAGATTACAGAATTCACCTCTGCATAACACCGTCCTGGCATTCGGGGGTGGGTGGTGGGTGGCGGGGGGGGGGGTAAATTGGACGTGTCCCACTGTACAAGAGCCTATCACGCCGCCGCCGCCGTCTGCACGGAAAGGGAACATGTGCGGGACAAAATATTGCGTAGTTTGTTATTCCGACGACCACACTGGGGGCGCACCGGGCTTGTTTGCCTTGGCTGGGCGAGGAGATTGGATTGGGGGGTTTAAATGAATCACCATGGCGGACCATGTTTATAGGTTTCATTAACTTTTAATGACTTCAGTGTCCTTCGCCGCGATTGGTTGGCTGGGCGTGTGTGTGTGTGTGTGTGTGTGTGGTGGGGGGGGGGTGTGAGGAGGGGTGAGGTGGGGTGGGTGGGGGGGTGTTCTGCTTCGACTTCCCGGAGCTGTTCGGGGGGAAAAGGGAGGGAGGTAGAGGGATATTGGAAAGGATGCTGGCGTCTGGTGCCCGTGTGGACATGCGCCGATGAATGTTGTCTGCCGCCGTAGAGTAGGGGTCAGACGGGGAAGGGGGGGGGGGGGCTGGGACACTGTGTTATTCACCGGCGTGCTCGGGGCCTGGCGGATGCTGGATCCAACACCCCTGAGGTAACGGCCTGGAGCCTCCAGGGGAATCACACAGAGAGTAGGACACCGTTTACACACCGGATCATCAGGAGGGAGCTCCTTTCAGTGCGGTGGAATCGTCAAAGACGGGAGTAGAAAACATCCGAGGAGGAAGAAAAAAAAAAAAAAAAAAAGCAAGCAAAGGACGCCTTTAATGTATATAATAATTCATTGGGAGTGTGTGTGTTTCTGCGCGTGTACACTTATACATACATATGAATGCACATCAAGCAAACAAAAAAAAACGGACGTGTTCTGCCGTCCGTCTAAACAAGAGCTAATTTCTGCATCTTTTCATCTCGATGGGAGGGGTGGTGGAGTGGTGGGGGAGGAAATGGCACTTTTCTGCATGGTTGATCACACGTGTATTATCTCCAAAATGATTTTCATGTTTCTTCTAAAGGAGCTAATCGTGGGCGTCTCAGCCTTCACTTCAACACACCGGGGGCGGGGGGCTCTCATCTCATCCCACGCTTTATCTGTCGCTGATCGATGATGTGAAGATGGAGGATAGGGGTTTGTGGGTTTTTTTTGGAGTTCTCCGCCGATGTTCCGCCAGAGCAATCTCAATCACATTTTATATTCAGAAACAAATTGCTAGATGAGGAGGGGTGGGGGGGGGGGGGGTTAGGGGGAGGAGGGGTTAGGGGGAGGTCTAGAGCCCTCCCTGCATGATGAATGAACCACGCGGAACAACAGCGACCTGAATGCATCACCTCTAGGTGTCCACGTGTACCTCCACGGTGTTGATGCAAATCTTATGTTCTCCTCTCCCTCCCCTCCCCTCTCTCTCTCTCTCTCTCTCTCTCTCTCTCTCTCTCTCTCTCTCTCTCTCTCTCTCTCTCTCTCTCTCTCTCTCTCTCTCTCTCCCCCTCTCCCCCTCTCTCCCTCTCTCTCTTTCTCCCTTTCACCTTCATCCCTTCATGCAGTTTGAATTATGAGAAGGAATCTCACAGAGTCGTGTTGGAGGAGTGAGGACACATCACAGCCAGTGGCCGCATTCCCACCCTGTCCATCCTCCCATCAAAGGACACACACACACACACACCACACACACACACACACACACACACACACACACACACACACACACACACACACACACCACACACGCACGCACGCACACACACGCCTGGTATACAGTCACTTATTTTTCACCCAAATCGGTCAAATTAAATCATAATATTTTAAATCAAAAATAGGCTATAGGCTTGCAAAAATGTTGGTTTTAATCGAGAAGAGTATTGGACTATTCAAAGACTGGATGCTCTAAGGTGAATCCTCTTTATATAAGTGTTTTTTTTTTTTTAAATACCATAGCAATATCATTTAATTAAAAATAGACCTAAGCTACTTAAAAGATAATAATAATTTAATTCAAATGATTGGACAATATATATTTATAATTATTTGTATTACTTAAAAACAAAAAGACTTGTTTAGCAGAGAGTGATCACATTTGATCATTTCACTCACTTTTGTTATAAGCTAAAACATTTGAGCTGCTGGACTTATATGCTGTTTTATAACGATGTTTACTGCCTGTTATAAAGTATATATTAACACAGTTGTGTAGGCCTACACATTATTTTTAATTTAAATAACTATAAAATGTATGTTGTGAACAATATTAAGTCAAATTGTTTGTTGAAAAGATTTGTAATTATTTGTTGTAATTTTTGTAATCAATTAAGTCAATTAAATATCAGTGGTACAACACTGACCAAGTCTTAATTAACAACCATTTAAATCCATTTGATATTTAATCCTTAATTGTTACAGAAACTCTCCTACATCATATCCGAGAATGGCCACGAATAAACCACATTTTGCCTATATAGCTTTAAGAATGAAACGTACAAAACAATAGTATAAATCACTTTGATTATATAACTGTCAAACAACTATAGATGGGTGGATACGCGACATGCAAAGCATGACTGCCTTTAACTTGCTGAAAAAAACCCATGCTGGGTGGCTTGGAGATTTGACTTTGTTGTCCCCTTAATATACTGTGGGATAGCAGTTTCCCCTTGCTAAGATATGGGATTAGGAGTATTTCTGGTGAAAGAGGAGTTAAGTCGCACACCATGCAGTGTGGACGGTCCCAGCCCTGCAGCACAGGGCTGGATGGGAGCAGCGGCATTACAGCTCGTTCGCCTGGTGCCCCGCCGTCACCCGGGAGACCGCCGCTACTTGGGTGTTCCAGCAGGCTCCTCCACCACCTCCACCACCACCTCCACCGCCGCTCTGCACGGAGCACGGTGCACGGTGCACACATATGATGGGCTTATCGGCTCCTGACACCCGCGTTGAAGAAACACACATGGCTCATCACTTTAGATGAATGTGTTGCATCGGCCCCTTGCTTTGCAAAACATGCCTCATAGATAGATCGGGCCTATTTATAGATATGTGTAAAAACACGACGACTATACGAGTAATACATTCAATAAAGCGTACATTTGCATGCATGATCTTAATAGATGACATTTCCTTTGATATTATTTGAATGTAGACTATAAGACAAATAGGCCTATATAATAAGAGAACCAAAGGCCTCGGTCAGAGCTATCAATAATGTGACTATAGCGCACACGGCCTGGAGTCTCTTTCCCATGCAGGCTGAATATATGCAAACCGTCATTGTATTCCTGTGTGAGAAGAAACGAAGAAAGATCGAAAAGTCGGCCCTTAATTAACAAATATGCAAATAAGATGACTTTTGAGATATATAGGAGGGAGGGGGGAAATCAGGTTAGCGTGGGGTATAGAAGGGGATCAACAAGCCCGGCCGGCCCCTTATTCTGTTGCTATAACAACACACCAGCTTTAGCTCGAGACCGCAGCTCCGAGACACATCAAACTTATCTGTTACCGATCATCCCATGGAGGAGACTCTTCAGAGGCGTTATAGGGCCCCGCCATTCCCTTTAAGATCACTTTCCACTGAGGCATATGTTAAGGCCACAGGGCTGCAGTGTGTATATATAGGCCCTATATCTTATTATAGATGTAGGGTATAGAGGGTTTAGGAGTTATTCATAACTTTGGCCTCACAGATGTTGCCTCTGCCCTTTGGTCGTCCAGTGCAGATTGGGGTGGGGTGGAAATTGAACCTGCAAAGCTCCGAAAGGCCATTCCCATTTGGCTGAGGTTATCCCCTCTATCAGAGGACCGGAGGGGGGGGGGAGAGAGAGAGAGCTATAGTCGGGATGCACTTGTTTAATCAAGTGAATTAAGCATGGCCGGGGCTCTCCATTACTCTGTGTTTGGACTGAAGTCGTAACTAAAGCCTGTTGCGCAATTCGCAAAAACAAAGAAATAAAAAAAATACGAAATAGCGTCTGAATGGCGTAATAGCAACTACAATTTAAAAGTACGGCCTACCAATCGACCAAAAAAAACAATAGACCTATAATAATAAAATAAAAATATGAATTTTTATTAATTAATAGGCCTATTGGCCTAATATTAATGCGCAGAACATATATAAATGCTACAAAATAATGAATTACTCAATAAGCCTAATAATAATACTAATAATGACAATTATCCCCATAACAAAAATAGGCTAAATTGACAGGAATTGAGAAGGAAAACATTTTACCCAAAGGGCCAAAATACAACAGTGTTAGGATATAGGATATATTCAATGACTATTTTAATTTAAAATAAATTCCAAACACAATTATTGTAATATCAAGTATATTACGACGACGAAAATGTATAGTCGATACAAAAATAAATGACCTATAAAATGTCCATCGGTGGTGCATGGTTCGATTGATTACAATACCGCATCAATGGAACCCATAGGCCTATCCATCCATCCATCAGCTATACCGATATCAATCAGCCTCTCCGTGCATGTGGGGGGGGGGGGCTCTTCCACTCACGCCATGGCCATAGAGACACAAACCCCATAACAGGCCGTTTCTACACCACAACCTGCCCATCACCTCCATCCCCGCACCGCCCTTTGTTGTGAAAGCCCCACTCCGTACGAGTCACCCCGCAGCCTCCTCCTCCGGCTCAGCTCGGCGCCCAGAGCAGCCAGGCAAAGACGGCCTGCCCACACACACACACAACACAACAGACCAACCCGCGGCTTAAATCGAGTGGGGGGGGGAAAGACTACATTTCTTTTTTTTAAAAGAGAATATAAATATGTCCATACCTGCATGTGTAAGAACAGTCGATGCTGGTATATAGTTGGCAAGCTGCACGGGGGGGAGCCCGTCGCCATAGAGCCGCTCGCCGTCTGCCGCTTCTGCAAAAAAGGGGCTTGCAGTCATCACGGCATTTATTTGAGCTCAAACTCTGTCACTGTTGACTTTAGCACAAAGCAAAGATTTCACTGCCCCGCTAGTTAAAAAAAAAAAAAAAAAGATTATTTTACAGAGATATCGATCAGTGTGTGTGTGTCGATCACACACACACACACAAAAAAAATAAAAAAAATCAGCTTAGCATTATATGTCTGAAAAATGAATAGAATGAATTTAATGTCTGTGTCAATTGACAGAGGAGCCATGCTGGGTTTACACTTCTGCAATTTGGGTGGTGGTGGGTGGTGGTGGTGGTGGAGGTGGTGGTGGTGGTGGAGGTGCGTGTGTACACTTGGCCTCCCCGCGCGGGCCCGGCCTCCTCTCCATTGTTTACTGCCTGTGTTGATTCGCAGATCACGGGTGTTTAAAGTAGCCTACGTTCTGTAAAGAGGAGACTGGAGTATCAACGGCACATTTAGGCCCTGCAGCAGTGTGTTCAGAATGCAAAGGGGCTGTCATTCGGTGTGTGTGTGTGTGTGTGTGTGTGTGTGTGTGTGTATATATATATATATATATATATATATATATATGTATGTATGAGAGAGAGAGAGAGAGAGAGGGTCAAAAATACATCGGATTTCACTGAAGTCCAGACCATATATGGGGAGGGAGGGAGGGAGGGAGGGAGGGAGGGAGGGAGGGAGGGGACCCGAGCCGAGCTCATGTGCTGGGATTTTGATTCATTTTCCGGGGCTCTTGAGCGTTGACTGCGTTATCTGATATGGATCAACATGAAGGGGGAGGGGCTAGGCTTATTTTAAAGTCAGGAGGAGACAATGCCCCCCCCTCCAAGACAGTGAGGAGTGAAGTTGGAGCATCATCCCACTGAGCCGCCTCTGTGCTCAAATCAGCTCCCCGTTGCATGAACTATTCTCTGGCGCCACGGGGGGGGACAATGACCCTAATCATATTCACCTATCTGGAGTTTGTGTTTAGTTGTATGTTGCGTGCTGCGCTGCTCTGTGTGTGTGTGTGTGTGTGTGTGTGTGTGTGTGTGTGTGTGTGTGTGTGTGTGTGTGTGTGTGTGTGTGTGTGTGTGAGAGTGTTTGTGTGTGTGTGTGTGTGTGTGTGTGTGTGTGTGTGAGAGTGTGTGTTGTGTGTGTGTGTGTGTGTGTGTGTGTGTGTGTGTGTGTGTGTGTGTGTGTGTGTGTGAGAGAGTGTTTATGTGTGTGTGTGTGTGTGTGTGTGTGTGTGTGTGTGTGTGTGTGTGTGTGTGTGTAGTGTTTGTGTGTGTGTGTGTGTGTGTGTGTGTGAGAGAGAGTGTGTTTATGTGTGTGTGTGTAAGAGTGTGTTTATGTGTGTTTATGTGTGTTTATGTGTGTGCGTGTGAGTGTGAGTGTGTGTGTGTGTGTGTGTGTGTGTGTGTGTGTGTGTGTGTGTGTGTGTGTGTGTGTGTGTGTGTGTGTGTGTGTGTGTGTGTGTGTGTAAAAGAGAGAGAGAGAGAGAGAGAGAGAGAGAGAGGAGAGAGAGAGAGAGAGAGAGAGAGAGAGAGAGAGAGAGAGAGAGAGAGAGAGAGAACATGGAAGACACTGGAAGAAACTTAATCAGTTGAGTTGACCAGATTGTGTGACTGACTGAGTGTCCGGGCCAACTGGCACACAGACTGAGGACAGATCGCCTTAACTTTGGTCATTTGAGTCAAATGGTTATTAGTGTCGTTGGGCCTTAAGTCTGTTATGTTGCGTAAGTCACCTGAGTGACGGGCCTGATATGTCAACACACACACACACACACATGCGCTCATGTTGTTTTTCTTTTGCAGGTGTTGTTAATCGTGTGGCCGTTTACTTACTATCTAAAGTGGTGCAAACGGAGTCTGTTCTAAATGTGGAAACATGTCAATGATGCCGACTATGGTCGGGATATATATACACCTTTGTTTTTGTTCTCAAAATATTGGAAAATGCGCATTATAATTTGCACCAAACGAATAATACACAATTATATATATCTTATATACAATTATACACAAAGCCTATCAGATCAGAGACCTTATATCTATAGGACTAATATTTGAATTGTAGAAGTTATTGTCATTGCCCAAGGCTATTTTGTAACATTTGACTAATTATTGTCGGCCGATTATATATTCATTTATATTTTAAATGTTAAATAATAAACCTCAAATTGGTCCGTTGATATTGTTATAGTATAGGCCTTCATACGAACAGCATTTGCCTACATGTATAATAACATTTGCACTCTGGTTAGATGCCAACTTATATTCGCTGTACTGTTCTTGTGCTGTGCAATGATAATACATTTCAATCTAATAATAATAATCATAATAATAATCATAATAAGAAGAACAAGAACAAGAAGCGAGGCATATCATATTCAGGAAAACAAAACAATAACACTTTAATATATATATTCTGTTCTTGTCACTACAAGAATACACATATACAAGCCATAAATAGGAATTACACAAGTGATTGAAGAAAGTCTGCAAGGCATTACAATTCATTTGGAAATCAAAGTAATGCAGATGTAGGCTTATTATACAGCTCGTCGTTTGTCTTTGGGTCCATTCCTGAAACTTGACTCCTGAACAGATTGTGTCACATTTTAAACATCCTTTCAAATTAAAATAATTATTACTAAACAAACTCGACCGCTAAATCAGTGAGGGGAAAAACGTCGAAAATATTTCAAATAGGCCTACATATAATACACAAACTATATATTTTTTTACAAATGTACAAACGATGCTGGGAAATAGTCCGTTGTATTGGCTACACACGTGTCTCTCCACGGCCGGTGGTTTATGAGGAGTTCATGATGGGCCGGGAGTAGACACCCTGGTAGTACGTGGCGTCGGCTATGGACGACGGGTCCAGGCCGGCTTTCCCCGCCATGGAGCCCATGGACAGCGCGCCCGTCATGGGGGAACCGTAGCCGGAGTAGTGCATCACCTGCTCGTAAGTCTTTAAGTCCATTTTGTGATGCTGCTGCTCCGAGGACATGAGGTTGTTGATGGAGAAGGGGTGGTTGAACGAGTAGTGGTGCTCGGGCTTCAGGTGGCCGCCGCCGCCGCCGTCGTGCGCCTGCAGGACGGCGTGATGCTGGGCCATCAGGTGCTGCGCCCCATGGGACGCCGGGGAGGCGGCGTGCTGCTCCGGGCTCAGGGCCTGGCTCTTCATGTCCGACTGCAGGGACCGCTTGTGGTCGTGGGACGACGAGTTGGAGTGCGGAGACTCGTTCCCGTTGCAGCTCTCCGAGCTGCTGTTGGAGCCGCCCTCGGACGCCTTGCGCCCGGACTCCTTGGGCATCTTCTTGTCGCACTTGAAACGCTTCTGCCGGCGCAGGTAGCAGCCGTTCTCGAACATGTTACCCGAGTCCGGGTGGAGGGTCCAAAACGAGCCCTTGCCGGGCTTATCCGGCGATCGGGGCACTTTGAGGAAACAATCATTAAACGACAGCGAGTGGCGGATGGAGTTCTGCCAGCGCTGCTGGTTCTGCCGGTAAAAGGGAAAGAGGTCCATTATCCACTGATAGATCTCGGCCAGCGTCAGCATCTTGCTGGGGGACTGCTGGATGGCCATGGTGATGAGGGAGATGTACGAGTACGGGGGCTTGGCGTGCGTGTAGCTCCTGCGGTAGGTCTTGGGGTCCCTGGACCGGTTGATGTTCGACTGTCCGTACATGGGGCTCATGGCGTTCATGTTGGTGCTGTACGAGGTCAGGGCGTTCATGGACGCGGGCTGCGCCGTCATGGGACTCATGTTGGGGCTGCTCAGCGCGGCGCTCATCGCCGCCATGCCCCCCACACCCGCGCCGCCCTGCATGCCCTGCATGGCCCCGGCGCCCGGCGACATGCCGGTCATCGAGGGACTCATGGCCGTGTTGACGTACGACATGTTGGCCATGGAGTTGCCCGCCATGTTGCCGTGGGCGGTGCCCATGCCGGACATGCTCATGTAGGTGTTCATGGAGTTCATCCCGAGGCCTCCGTTCATGTTCCCAACCGAGGTGTAACACTGATGGAGGGAGGGATGGAGAGCATGTCGTTAGTATATGGATATCAGCGTATTCAAACTCAATTAGCAATTGATCATCATAATTGCAATAAAATCAAAATACACACGTGTTACGGCAGGTATTTTACTATTACAATATATATGTGAAGCCCTAATAAAAGGGATAAGGTATAAAGGTGTAGACCTATACAGAGAATATGTGTTATTCATATGTGTATATGCATCACCTATAAGAATATCGCTTAATTAAGACCAATGACCAACAGTGAGTATGTTAGGGCAAGGCAGGTGACATACAGTATATACACACACACACACACACAGCAAATACACACAATATTAATGAAAATACGACCAAACAGCTGCTGGTGCCCACAGCACACGTTGTGCTGTGGGCACCACCCGCATGGTCACACATATCTGGATCAATCTATCAACCATAGACCAGCCAAATAGCTCAAATGTTGATTCAGTGTAAACATGAGGAAAATGTGATTTTTTCTTTTTTTTTACAAAGATACATATAGATTTAGTCAATTATACTCCCGAGTGAAAGTTTCTCTCCCCCCCCCCCCCTCGTATACATGTCAAGCAACTTGTGTTAGGATAGTGCTGGAGAGAGAGAGATGGTGGTGGGTGGGTGGGGGGGGGGAGGAGGAGGATTTTGGAGGCGCCACCAACACCAAGTCAATATTTGATCACAAAGTTAATATTATCTCAGGGCTAATATTGAGTTGTATAAAATGGGTCGGCTTTAACGGAGGAGGAGAGGAGAGAGAGAGGAAAAAAAAAGTATATTTAAAAAGGTAACCAACCTCGGGCTCTCCGTAGTAGGTGCTCCAGTCGGCGTGCTCGTGTCCTTCCATTTTAACTGCTCCGAGCATCCTGGAAGAACCGAATAGTGTGCGAAACCCGTCTCTCCCCCCCCCCCTCCCCAGCCGAAGGAAAAGCGCGAAACCGCCTCTAAAAGGAATGGGACGGTGTGGGGACCACCACAAGTCTCTTCGGGGTCGGTCGGTGTTTTCCTTTATATATATATATATCGTATACAAAAGGACTGGCGCATGTGTGCGTCTTTTTGGGTTTGGAAGCCCCCCCCCTGTTACCCACGGGCGCCGAGATGCGTCTGTCGGTGACCGGAGTGGGAATGACGTCCAGTGCAGGCTGTTAGCGCTGTGATATAGAGGCTGTGCGAACAGGCAAGCCTCCAATCCTCCCCCCCCCCACCACCACCTCCACCACCACCACCTCCACCACCACCACCAACCACCACTTCGTCTTCTTCTTCTTCTTCTGAGCTCGGCCCCACATTTGAATATTCTCCTCACACCTAGGCGTGAGACTCCTCAAGCTTGACCCCCCCCCCACCTCAACCAACCCCCCACCAACCCACCCTCACCCCCCCCCCCCACACACACACACACACACACACACACACACAGTTGTACACCTGCAGCACCGACCCGAGTCAAAAGAAGAAGTGTCACATGAAAAGGTTCATTATAAACTAATCGTATTGGGGGGGGTTCGTCCGTCTATACGATTTCGACGTTTTTTTGTGTACAACTACACAAAATGACGATACTATTTACAAATAATTTAAAAGAAGTTTGCGACAAATAGGCCTACAGTTTACTGTTTACACTTAAGGAATTGTGATAAGATATTAAGACGTGCACTTGCGTGAATAAACAATAATATTTGCCTTAGGCCTATAGATGTCCATTACACCTATAATGGACAAATATATGCTTGATTTAGTTTTTGTATTTGTTTAAAGTGTAAAGTAGAATATAATATAGTTTGTTTACGTGGACTATGGACTTTAAATGGGGTTCAGATGTGTGCTCAGTGGTGCACGGGGTAATGTTGTTATATCAATTTAGACCATTTTGTTATAATGATTTTGTTGGTTAGCACTAGACCTGCACTCATTGTGTCAACAAACTAGTCATTAACCTTAGCCTTATTATTAGTCCTTATAATATAAAAACATAAACACCTGATAACAAGCACTGAAATACAGTATGTGTCGCTTAACTTGAATAATAAGATGCTCAAATCAATAACCCATCATTTGGTAATCTCACACCCTTTGTTGGACGTATACATATATATATACCGAGTTTAGAGGTAAGAATATAGACTACAATTGAAACAGTTAAGATAACAGACATACATGCAAACAAGGTAATAATCCACGCCTATAGGCATAATACGATGGAGTGGTGATCCAAACCTTACATTTCCGAACTGAGTTAGTGGTTGCATTATATGCCTATATATATTAAACATAATGAATAATTCAAACAAAGCTTTATAGCGCCCTCTCTCGGCGAGTGTTGCCATTTCGCTACACAGTGCAAAAACCGTCCGATTTTCGCACCTCTACATTTTGCATTTTGTAACGAAGAATTGGGAGGAAAATGTTTAAATGTATATAGGCCGACTATTTATTATAATATTATAATAAATCATAATAATAGGCCTATAGTCGTCATTGATATCCACCTCCGTCAGCAAAGCGGTGGTGTTTGTATCAGTCGTCTGTTTGTATATTGGGCTCCACACACACACACACACACACACACACACACACACACACACACACACACACACACACACACACACACACACACACACACACACACACCAAGGTGCAGCGCCACACGTGCCGGTGGTTGGACATCTATTTGACTGCATATTTACGCAAGAGCATAACTATCAGCCCTTAGAGCCCCATTAGTAAGGGCGAGTAAACCCGGCGTGTTGACGAGAGACTAACACACACTCTGCTTAACTTGGAAATGAGATCATGAGAACCTCTGTGTGTGTGTGTGTGTGTGTGTGTGTGTGTGTGTGTGTGTGTGTGTGTGTGTGTGTGTGTGTGTGTGTGTGTGTGTGTGTGTGTGTGTGTGTGTGTGTGTGTTATGCGTGTGTGTGTGTGTGTGTTTTATGCGTGTGTGTCTGTGTGTTTTATGCGTGTGTGTGTGTGTGTGTGTGTGTGTGTGTGTGTGTGTGTGTGTGTGTGTGTGTGTTTTATGCGTGTGTGTGTGCGCTTTGACGAGATGTTTATCATTTACCAGCGGCATATAGAGCGGCAACGTTTGACGATTGTTATTTCTAATTGAAGTCGGTTCGACTGGCTGTAAAATCCCAATCTAAACATAACTGATACCGCACATAATACGTGGGCCTATAGACAAGGGTACCCCGTGCGTCGGTGAATTAAATCAATCCGCGTGAGGAAATAGAGCATGGCATGTGCAGTAAACCTGTCCTCCACGATCACAATGTGTGTCATATACAGGTCCTCGGGAGCCTCTACGTACACGTTTGACCGCGGCCTTTGACACACAAGAGCTCTTGGACGACCATGTCTACGACTTTCTAGTGCAGGTGTGGTTAATGATCAACCGCACACACCGGCCTTGGCTTACATGGGTGAAGGTCACCATTTGGATTTTTGGCAAAAACACATTGAATAGACGGCGCACTGAACGCGTCATATACCCGTCGAGTCTCGGCCACCGTGCTCACACAGGACACTTATTTATTAGATTGATAGGTCTACAATATAGGTATACTCTTTGTTAAAATATTAAGATGCATATGGACGGATTTATATGAAGTGGCATATGATAGTGTATACATTATCTTTCCTAAAATAAATTATTTTTGTCAAAATCGAAATCGCCTAAATGATTTAGTTTTTGTCCGAAATAGCCAAATGATTCATATTTTCCCAACTCCTTAGGAATCTCACATTGTAAAAGTTTCACCTGTTTTGTTTAAGCAAAGCGGAATACAATACAATGTTAAACATTTTCTGCTTAATATTTAATAAATGGTAAGTATTCTTCTTATAATAAGTATTCTTCAATATATTTACTGTATATATAATAAGTTAGCCAATATTAACCTTAATTCAACCCCTTTGCCCATTGTTTTTAGAGAAACAGGCCATATTTCAGGTCCGATCTGAGATCAGATATCAGGACTCATACCATTCAAAACACGATAAAGGAAGTCTATTTCTATATCAGTGATTCATTTTGTCATACTTAAATGGGTTCAACATTGTCAAACGGTTAAAGTATAGTATAGTAGAGTATAAAAAGGGAAACCATCCCCGGGGTCCTTCAACCCTGACCCCCCCCCCCCCCCCCATGCTGTGGAGGTGCTAGATGTAACACTTGCCTGATCAATTAGTGTCCATGATGGACCGTGTAATGTTTCTCACGTTGCTTCACTGGTTATGACATGGGCAAACACTGAGCGATGCAACCCTTAATGGGCCAATCACTTAACAGGAGGACCATGGTGTGGAAGTGCCCACACCTGTGCAAAGGCTGTGGCCTTTTAAAGTGCCTCGCTATATAGGCCCAGTGTGCCGGCGACCTCCTCCATGCCATCCAAGCTCTCTGGGTTTGCCTGCCTGGGATGGATCCGGGGAGGAAGGGTTTGGGTTAGGGTGGGGGGTGGTGTTGTGTGTGTGTGTGTGTGTGTGTGTGTGTGTGTGTGTGTGTGTGGGGGGGGGGGGGTCACTGAACGTAGGGTGATCCAGAGTCTGGGAGGGAAAGGCGGAACCCTTCGTACATTCCTTCAAACACTTAGGAGTTGTTGGCAGGAATGTGTTACTTTAAGCTTCGCTTTCAAAGTAAGCTCAGATTGGGTTTAGTTGCTTTGGTTTCCGTGCTCCGTATCGCTCTCTCTCTTCCCTCTCTCTCTCTCTCTCTCCCATCAGTCATACAAAGCAACCAATCAGGGGCAAGAGGTTAAGCACGCAATTTGTCAAAATAAAATTAATAACACGAGTGTCTGCTGTTGCAAAAAGAAGAGGATGGGGAGGGAGGGGGGTAGGGGGGGGGGGTGTTTGCTGCCGACCTGCCTGTGGTGACAGTAAACATTCCATAGCCTGGATGGAGTTTGGACTTGCCATTATCTGCCACAGCTGTGACAACGCCTGTTGGCTGCAGGTTTGTGGCCGAGCCACACTGTGTTTACCTGGAAATGAATCTGAAAAGCCGCCGGACTGGGAAGGCACACAACCCCCCCCCCCCCGCTAAATAAAAAAAGAGAAAAAAAAAAACCTAAGAGTGGGTCATTGGAACAGGGGACGCGGTGGGAGGGCGTCCAAAAGTTATTGCACTGGCCCCCACGGGGGCAGGAGCAAACACAGGGCGTAAACGGGGGCCTAAGGACATCCTCAAATACGCACCTTTTGATACTGACAGCAATGTCGCCAGGAATGCCATTCGATACGTTTTGACGTTATTGACCGTATCCACGGACGCTGCGGATTCAATACGCAACCCCTTGTCATGTTAAAGGGGTTTCGATGTTGCCCGATGCCCTGGCCGTTTGTCCAGCAAGGTGACGATGTATCTACACCAGGACCACAGGAGTAGTGTGGACACTGACATCCAGAGAGATAGATAGACAGATAAGACCTGACACTAAAGTATGCAGGCAGGAAACAATGGTTTGAGGAAAGAGAAGAATTGCGTAAAGGACTCTCACCACAGTTGGGACATCAGTTTAGCTTCGGCATACTTTTAAATGGCTCAGGCAGTCGAGAGTTTACTGGCAGGATTGGGTCATTCAAAACTTTGTTGAAGAAGTTAGCATGGGATTTCTGGCCTTCAAAGATTGAGTTTGATATTTTAATCGTGATAGCACCACCGATATATCTGCACCGCCATCTGAGCCATGCAGCAGCAAAGGTCCCTGTGACCGTGGATGATGTGAAAGCCTGGTTTAACCAAAATATGTATGCAGCATACGCCAAAAGAAAGGATGTCACCAAGCTGCTTGTAATGCTTTCAACACTCGACGCCGCATGAATACAACGTGTATTGGGGACCAATGGGTTTAATATCACCAAATCAGCACATTGTCATTCATTAGTGGACCCACTGCAGAGTCAATACACATTTAATCACAGACTGGAGGCAATTAAAACAGTGGAGGCCAAGTAGTGCTATGTTAATTAAAGTGCCAGGCTCCCATGGGAACAGCATGGCCTAAATATCGCCAGCATCAGGGCCCCACCGTAATCCATGATGAGCCCGAGCCATTGGAACTCAGCTGTCATCCCCTGTCAGTGCCGATAAGAGGGCAAACTTGGCTGGTTGATTAAAAACTTGCGCATCATTAATATTCTCCTTAAAACATAATCACTTACGGACACAACCTCTTGGCAGGGAGTTTAATTGTGCTTAATAACCTCCATCAAAAAACGGGATAAGACACTGTTAAGCGCACAACAAAGGAAATCACTTAAATGTCTGAAATGTTCTCGCACAATATATATTTCTGATTAGCATAATGCGCGACGACCTCAATTCACCATAGGCTGCATCCGCCTTTCAAAGACCTCTTAAGAAACACACACACACACACACACACACACATCTCAATTCTATATCTGCCAATGGCTTTTGGTCCATTTCCTTTTTTCCATCATTCAGTCAGCCTCATATCTAGTGGTGTCTTATCTGTATTCCAGGGTGATGGGGAATTTCAAGTTTGGGATTACCCCTGACTGCTGACCTGAGCCCATCTAAGACATTGGGCCATCCAAGCACTTTCATTATCCGCACGCTCTGCTAAGCCCGCTAACAACACGAGACGCGCTGGAAGAGAGAAAACACACGTTGCATGCTGTGTGTCTGACATACCAACAACAACAAAGTGTTAAATCCCTATACTTTCAATGCAACAAAAATAAATACAGAAATACAAGCAATGTCTGATAAGATATGAAGCGAGGTCTCCTCTCCGTATTACAGAGAGGACCCCGCTGGCTTATGGCAGTAGGTAGACGTCTCCTTCCTGTAAGGGCCCATCCATATGCAGATAGCTAATTTGTAGTGTTGACACAGGACCACAGAGAGGGGCTGACAACTCATGAGGAGCAGTGAAAGGGGGCTGTCTACGTGTCACCCCAGGAGCCCAGCGGTAAAACCGGCCCTACCAGAGCAACAACATAAGTGTCCAATCTGTGTTTGCTTACCCGGGGAAACCCCACCCCCCCCCCTAGCAGAGTTCTGGGGCCGGGTCCCATAAATTGGGCCCTTTTTCTTTATTTTTTGTTTACAGGCGCCGACAGCTAACAGGCCATTGGGAACAGAGGCCCTGTGACGCGGCCACTCAACAGATTAGCACCTCATCAGCCTCCTGCCGCTTCCAACAAATATGCTCCCCGTCTCCCATAAAACACAATGGGGGCAGCCGTCGCTAAACAGCCCCCCCCCCCCGCCGGGGGAGGCCCCCCTCCCCCCTCCGCCCTCCCCCCCTCCGCCCCACAGCCTGCTGCAAAACTTCCTGGTCTGTTCTTTCTATGGGAGGCCACAGCTGCAACCAGGAGGCTGTTCTGTAGCCTCTGGCCCACCCCGGACCCCAATCGGCAAGATGTGTGTATTTCAGGTGAGCAAATATTGCCACTTGCCTGAGAGTTCAATGGCCAGCCCTTTTTAGGGGGGGTTGGGGGGTGGGTTGCGTATTGCGCCTGCCCCCACACCACAGCAACCGGGCCCATAGCACAGGTCAGGGGAATTCTCCCAGACACAGCTGGAGTCGGCAAATCAAACATACCCATATACATGCTCATCTGCATTTTCCCAGACGAAGGAAATCAGCTCCAGGTTTTGGTTTTCTTCTCACCACCACCGCCGCTGCCGACACACACACACACACACACACACACACACACACACACACACACACACACACACACACACACACACACACACACACACACACACACACACACACACACACACACACACACACACACACACACACACACACAGCTTTGACCTCCTCTCTCTCTGCAATACGCAGTCTGAGAAAAGCCCTCCAGCCGCTTCCCATTTGCAGCATAATTGCCCATCTCACCGGCGACACACTGTCTTAAAATGTTGTGTCTTCTCTGAAACACACACACACACACACACACACACACACACACACACACACACACACACACACACACACACACACACACACACACACACACACACACACACACACACACACACACACACACACACACACTCTCTCCCCGATTCTGACCGTTGGTAAACAGGCCAGGGGATTGAGAGTTGATCTTGTCAACCACTTGCCATGTTTTCGACACCTTTGTCTCCCAATACACAATGGCAGGGAGGTATAAATGCCCTTTGCAGTTGCATTCACTTGTCACCCGAGGCCTTAATGTGGACAACAACAAAAGATAACAGATAGGGAAAATAAATGATGGTCCGTGAGATTGGATTAGAGATTGGCGATAGGGAGTTTCTTGGGGACCCCATGTGTCCTCCAGCAAGGACGAAAGCTCCAAAAAATAAAATAAAAGTTAAAAGCAATAGACTATGGCCCATTCAAGGCAATGTGGAGTCATTATTCAGCTACACCTTGCAACCTGCAATGCTGTATAAAAAGGTGCTCTAAATATACAAGTATACCACTTTGTTAATAACTGTATTATACTATACGAACATGCAATGGCATGCACGGGCAACAGGGAACACTGTAATAATAAAAAAAGGCTGTAAAGGTTGCAATAAAAATATAAATAAATGAATGATTGGTCTGAGACGAGGAGACGGAGCAGCGGGGCCCCAGGGCTGACGGAGCTGCAGGGGGAGGAGTGACGTCCTCTCTGGGTGGGGACCGAGGGGAGCTGTGGCCTGGCAGCTGAATGCCACACCAACAGCTGATTTTAGACCATCACACAGATAAAGGTCATACCTGCAAGATGGAGTACAAAAGGAGTCAGGAATCGGGCGGAGGGGAAAGGGGGGAGGCTTCGATAAAGGCCAAAGGCGCATTGCCAGGGCCCACTGAGTATTAGGTTAAAGGTGTTGGAGGATAGTGAACACCACCTTGATTTTCTGCCACCTCCAACCCCCTTTCACCCACCGCCCCCCCTCCACCCACCCACCCACCACTGGAAGTCAAACACCACAGTGGGTGGGTGTCTGGCCCGTGTCCTGGGAGGCCTCCTGTGCCATCAGAGGGAAATGGAAGTGGTTCTCCACCCGAACAAACAAGACCCGTCCGCATGTCTGCCCGTGCCCAGACCCAACCCTGTGTAGGAGATGGAGGGGTTTCTTCTGTCTGTTGTCCTTTGTTTGTTTATGTGTTTGTTTGTTTGTTTGTTTGTTTGGTCTGGCTCCCATGGTTACCCAGCATGGAGGCAGAGAGGATGAGAGGGAGCGTGAGCTTGCATGGCACACAGGGCCTCCCCTTGAGGGGACGAGGGACCTGCAGAGAGACTACTGAGCAAAGCTGCTCTGCAAACACGCACAGACACTCGGATCCGGCCGGCAAAGACAGATCGCGGTCTCTGATCTTGCCAGGGATGTTATTTCGGACGTATATCAAACACATCTTCAAAGCAGATATTTGGAGACCAAATTTGATCAGACATAATCATCAGTCATTACACAGGCATTATGCTGGGTATATCAGTTGAATGTATCCATGGTCGCCTTTTGTTAGGTTTTCATGATTGTCATGCCACAAATTAAAGATGTGAAACTGTTGAACTATCGTTGATTGATCTTCTTAGTGTGACATCTTCTGCCCAAGAAGAGAACTGCATCTAAAAGGGTGTCTGCATCTAAAAAGTCAATTAATGTCTAAAACACCACATGCACATACTGTATATTATACATTTGACCATGGTTGCATTGTTGCATGTCATGGTAAAGCCTGTAAAAAATGCATGTTTGCATGCATTTGTTTTGCTGAGTAAAAGCACGTTTTTCCAAGTACTAGTATGGAGATGTATGGTTATGAAAACGTTGAGTTAAATAATAAAACACTTAATTGTATGTCCTAGATAGTAAATAGATGCAAGCGCACAGACAAAGCCACAACCCAGACGTTTGACTCACAGTACAATGTCGTTTAGGGCCAGAAGAGGGAGGTGTTGCATTTATTTAACCCAATGACTACAGGATTTCATGCTTAAAATACGTTAATGTCAAAATATATGCAGCTTTTATGAATGCTGATTACAATATATGTTATATATGCAACACGAACCAATATATAAAGGTTAATGTAAATAGTAATGGTGTTTTTTTTTTCTCATGCTTCATTTGAGCTGTATATGACAGATTTGCATCTCTGGTCGAGCCATGAATCCCACACTGGAGATGAAGGGTTACATTATCGTAGCTTAAACCCACGAAAGATTCAAAAATTGGTTAAAAATAATTAAGAATTAATTACTTAGAATAAAAGCACATAACTTCTGTGGACATGAGAAACAAATAACAATTTGTTCCTGATCATTAAAGGGATTCTTTGGAAAGGGGGTGGGCATTATATAACACTAATTGAGGTAGTTACCAGAACATATCTTAGTGTATAACTATGTTATTGTTATGTGTACAATTATTGTACAAATGTTTAAAAAAACCAAACGATTGTGGCCACCTGCTGGTCAATTGATGGAATATTGATCAGCATCGTATATAATATATTACTTATTTGTTGAGCCGTCTATGTGAATAGACTTATGGAATTGCACTATAAAATATAAAATGTGATAAGGTGGCCTCTCTGCTGGGTCAGTTGGCTTGCTTAACAAACCAACAAAAAAAAGACGACATCTTGAACTCATTGAAACACACAGATGAACAGTCTCAAATATCCCCCATCGCTGTTCATAAACACATCAGGGCAGCAGCAAACAGTAGCAGCCCTCATCAGCACGACCAGCTATGAGGAGATCAGCCTCAGCAGCAGTCCGTAGCCACCAGCCTCCAACCAGCGGTCAGCCGGCGGTACCTCAGTGTAACTAAAGGCCATTGTGGAGGGCCACAGGGGGAAGGGAAAACACTTGAAAGAAGATCAGGAATGAAAGACATCTGTATATTCCCAATAGATTCTGGTGAGCTGCACACACACACACACACACACACACACACACACACACACACACACACACACACACACACACACACACACACACACACACACCACACACACACACACACAATAGGACTATTGAACACTACAGTGTAAAGGAGGAGAACTGTATAGTGGAAAGGGGTAAGAGCAAAAAAAAACGAGAGGGGTCCTGTGAGAGCATTTATCATGATTCATTTCAAAGTTTTCCACCAGCCCCCCCCCCCCCACCCCACCGTACCCTATAAAGTTAACTACGCCATTACGGCCTTGTGGTCGCGAGCGCTGCGCAGAAACCTCCTCAGTGTGGCGCAACAATCAAACCCAGCTGCCCAGAATGGGGCTTGACATGCGGAGCCGCTTCACTTGTTCATTCAGACCGCACGCGCGCACCACACACACACACACACACACACACACACACACACACACACACACACACACACACACACACACACACACACACACACACACACACACACACACACACACACACACACACACACACACACACACACACACACACACACACACACACACGAAACGGGTGCAAAATCACACACGCAAAAAGAAAAATCAATATGCAATCAATATATTTGGGCACAGACTCTAAGCATTGCACGTAACACGCATAACTCATGCACAGTACTCCCTCAAAGTAGAATTCCATTGCGATTCTAAATATTATTCGTAGTCACACGCCGCGTCCTCACCGCATTGGACTCGAGGTGAAAAGTAGAACAGAATTGAATGGCATGCATACACAATACGTGTTGGAGCATATCATTTTGATCAGATCATTTTGTGTGCTGTGCATTTTTTATATCCAGCCGTCTGTATCTATAGGTGCATGTCACGTCTGTATCTATAGGTGCATGTCTACGTCTGTATATACACACACACACACGCATGTATAGATACATAGATATATGTAAATGCTTCACTGTGCTTAGTTTACAATATGTGCACACAATCTAATGGCATCAAAAGTATATATAGCATTTATTTTCAGCAAAGTATTCCTTGAGATTTAAGATTTGTGGTTCAAACAAATGACAACCTTAGTTGTTGTGTGATATTCTTTGAGTACACTTTATTTGTGAACAGTTCAATAAGTAACACGGTAGCAATTTGAAAATGTTCGAAAGATCGGAGACTGAATTTGGAAGCTTTAACGCCCCATCACAAATTCAACCTTCCTTTGTCCAGCTCATCCTCCAGCGCCATGACCCGCACCTTTCCAAACATATCTTCAGTGTGAGGCTTAGAAGACATGCTGGAGTTCCCTTTTAATCAAAAATACTCATTTCAAGGATACATGGAGTGTATGGTTTGGGGGGGGGGGGGGGGGGGTCAACGACTACTAAAACCAAGCATAATACAATTCAAACTTGACATAGAATCAGATGGCACTTGAGTGCAAGTCTAGCTACAGTATAGCGGTATATGACCGGTTTTGTAATAGCCCTGCCAAATAGACCAATCTATTTTGGTCAAACCCTGCAATTTTGTCTGACATTTTTAAAATACGATCAAAACAAGCAAACAGAATCAGTTTGAATTTGTTTTATTACCAATATAGAAGCCTATACACAAATCCATTGACTCACAGTAGGCTATACAGCCCTCAAAATACTTCCATGTAATATATTCAGCCAATATAATAGACATTTTTAATGGGTTTAAGTGGCCTTAAAGTGGTTCATTTAGGACACTTAATTATAAAAAGGTTCCAAGAGTTACTGCGGGCACACCTACATCACTGATATATGAGAGAGAGACAGAGATATATATATAAACACAGAACACACTTTTAAAGACCTTCTTGGCTCTGCTCTCTCAGAATCTCATCGCCTTATGACTGGATTTGTCACTTAATGAGCCTATTGGCCTACAGACAACAATCCCCACCTCCTTATGAATGCATGACTTCATAGCAAACTACTGCAGTCAGTCAAAGACCCTCATCCAGCGAAGTAGACACAAGCGGCAGAGGAAAAAAATATTAACCTAATTCAAGGGAATGTCATTTCCCGTTGAATACCGACCGGGAGAGGACCATGAAAACTGGGAATGTCACAGTATAATCTGGGGGGTTAGCAAGTAGGGTTAACGTGTCGTGTAGCTCTGCGTGGTGGTTCTGGGCTGGGAGGCAGGTCGGTCTGGCGTAGATCAACTTGTTCCTTCGTCATGTGCTGCGGATTGCTACAACAATTAAAAGTCAGTTACACATAGTAAATAGCTGTGCCGGAGGATTTTGAAAGACATTTTGATAAGCAAATGTAAACTACACTGCAGCACAATCAAATAAAGCCCCCGCCATGTTAAATCAAAATGTTGAATGTGCCAATACCTTGACTTCTGTCTACTGTCAAACCACAAGCCTCATCGTTAGACTAAAGCTGTTTAACCATGTCAATATCAGATCAGCAATACTGATCAGCCATTATAGCTGCCAACCCTCAATTCTAAACAGACTGATGATTTCATAGACTTACAGGTGAGGCTGATGACAAAGCATTAAATAAATATTTGAGAACAAGCAAAGCACTAAATAAATATTCGAGCAACTACAAAAAGCCCATGTGCTGCATTGGTTTCTAAAATTAAAAAAATAAGCTGTAGAAATCTAATTAAAACACATTTGTTTTAATTGGCATCTGCCAGGTGCATAGGAGTCTGCGTCTGAATCGTGTTATAACAATGTTCACAAGTCACTTTAAATGTTACAATTTTTTTTTAACATTTAAAGACTTTTATGCAATGTCTGATACAGTTGGCCTCCCTTTAAAGAGATAACAGGAATCTCACAGTTCTCACCAGGTTCTCTGCACCATGGCCACCCGCCTGCTTCAGGAGGGACCAAAGGACGCAGCCCAGATGGTCAGGATGGCCATTGTTTGAGAGCTTTAGTTTTAGGCTAATTGCAGGTATTATGTTTTATATTACGGCTTATTTTAGGTATTAGGTTCCGTTTAGGATTGAGATGCATAGGTTTAGGTTAGAACTGGTCACATTTACATTAGAGCTGGTTAAGTTTAAGCATTGGGTTAGAGCTGGTTAAGTTTAGGTACCGGTATTAGGTTAGAACTGGTCACATTTACATTAGAGCTGGTTAAGTTTAAGCATTGGGTTAGAGCTGGTTAAGTTTAGGTACCGGGTATTAGGTTAGAGACTGCCACGTTTAGGTTAGAGCTGGTTAAGTTTAAGCAATAGGTTAGAGATGGTTAAGTTTAAGCAATATGTTAGAGCTGGTTAAGTTTAAGCAATAGGTTAGAGATGGTTAAGTTTAGGCCTTAGGTTGAGTTTAGGTATTAGGTAAGAGACTGCCATGTTTAGGTTAGAGCTGGTTAAGATGATGCATTAGGTTAGTGCTGGTCTATTTTAGACATTAGGTTAGAGATGGTGTTTAAAATGTAATATTTAAAATATTGGGTTGATTTAAAGTTTTAGGTTAGATCTGGTTAAGTTGAGGTATTTGTTAAGTTGAGGGCCTGAGTTAGGGTTCAATCAAGTTAAGATGGGTTAATGGTGTGTAATCAGGACCAGGGCTCAGGTTTGTCATCTTGGTCCCTCCCCTATGCTCTTCACCTGAAATAAAGAAAACAAACGGCATCCATCCATGAAAAAGCAATTAGCTTTAGCAATTAGCAAATAGCATAATGGTGCAGCCCTATGATGTGGGGCAGAAATGTATGAAGCAGTAGAGGACTTATTTTTACACATACTGGAGAACACAAAACTAGACTGGAGGAATTGTTATTTAGTAGCCATAACAGTGATACTCCTTTGGCTTCATTATTAACAATTATTTTATTACATATATTAATTTGCACCATTTCAGTAAATTAGCTTGCAAGTGTCAACTTAGAGAAATCCCGAAGCTAGTCCTAGTGAAGGAAAAGGCTTGTTTTCAAAGTGAACTAGAACTCTGCATAAATGCCTTGACGCTGTAGGACACTCAATGGGTTTCGGGTAGCGCTGCTTGGAAGTTACTTTTACCTTCCAGGAGGGCCGTTCAATAGTCTTCCCAGAACCACCAGTCGATCCGGAGGACCCTTCAACAATGATCAAAACATCCAGTTACAGAAGTGGCACAAATTTGCCATTTCCATTATTCAAATACACTGTTGGAGGAGATGGATGAGTTTAAGTCTGCTACATACAAGGGGCCAAGTAGTCATAACCATATTCTACACACTACAAATTAACAACAACATACAAGTTAAAAGTATGGTAAACACAGATGGTTGATTCAACTAGTGACAAATAAATAAATGTAATATTCACCCAAGGTGAAGTCTTTCCATTTCGCAAAAAAAGTGAATTAGACATTCTTTCTTTTTGAGAAAAAAATAAATATATCATTTGTACTTCTAGTCCATGATCATTCAAGCATTTAGAATTTCCTTAACGTTTTCAAAATCAGTTTAATATAAAAAGTAATAACTCACCATGAATGCCAGCATGAGCGACTCATCTGGCAAGAGTGTTTGGGTAGTCGGGGAAACCTTACTGTTGAACAAAAAAGGGGAATACATTTGAGGTCTAATCAACAGCTTCAGTAAATTGCCTCAGAAAGTGGTAAACGTTACTTGCCTTTGTTGCCGATGTTTGTATAAATCGAATGGACAGGTAAAATACGCAAATTGTTGACATTTTTATAAAGCAGCCAAATTTGCCAGCAAAGAACTTTATGGTTGCCATCTTAATTTAAAAAAAAGATAAGCATGTGATTGTGTGTACCATTATTAAACTACAACTGTAAAGTTCCCAACCCATTTGCATTGCTGCTAACCATCTACCAAACTGAACAAAATGCCAAGTGTGCATGCACAGTTGGCATTGGAAGTAGTCTCACAGTTCAATGGCAGGCTTACTCAAACATGTGTGAATCGGGCGTTTCCCTTTTTGGCGCCATATTTGTTTAGACCAATCATGTCGGTGGGGGCGGGAACTACTGGAAACGCCCTGACCGGCGGAACCACAACAAACGTGACATGGCTGTTGATTGTTGTTTTGGCTTCGATCGTGAGAGAACCAAAAAATAAATAAAATTACTGCTAGGCAAAAAACTCTTTGACGTGAAACCGGACTGCTTTAGAAAAGTGAAGGGGACCCGTTGGCATAAGTGACAATGCCAAATGTGCACCGATTGCAAGGCTGTTCTACAGCGCCATCACTGAACTGCTGCCACAGCTGATGGTATTTGAGGTCCAATTAAAAATATGGCATTCGAAGAGCACTTTAAAGTTTTAGGAGATTCAAAAAAAGGGCAATGTTCCCATTAGCAATCTCACTGTCTATTAGTCATGTCTTGCATATATGCAGGCTCATACGTCCTTGCCATTAAGGAATTTTACTTATCCTTTCATAATCGCAAACAAAAGGTCTGGTTACTAAAACTATAGCATTGTCGGAAACACAGCGAAAACAAACGTGGCCAGCATTGACAAACTAAACTTCTCCTGTAGTGGGATGATAGGGAAACAGGTGTAGTAGATTTAACGTTTATGTCTACAGTTGCAAGTCTTCAGGAAACTTCCATCTTGAAACTCAAATTAGTTTCGTTTTGGGTAAACTTTCCACAAACCAGTGAATGCGGTCAGTTGACAGTGGCCTGTACAAAGGCACCCCACTAGAGGCTAATCAAAACACAGCATTCAACCACACACGGGCACCATTTGTAGTGTCTTGTACGACCCAAAATAACCTTGTACCACACGAAGCAAGTTCATATCTAAATAAAGTTGACATTGCAGACCGAACATTGAAGTGCATTGCAACCTTGTACCATGCAAATTGACATGCACAGGTCATAAACCTACTGACCTAATCAAGTCCAACGGAAAATTGTCTTTGAATTGACATTGCAGTCTGAAACCATAGTGCACAGATTGAAACCACATTCTGCAGACTGAAACCCTATTGACATGCACTTGGTTCGCACATCTTAAATGCAATGCAACCTTCAAAAAAAATTCCCAATGGAAAAATAAAGTTGACATTGGGCACACACCATGGCACCACATTGCATCGAGTTAAAACGACATTACAGTCAAACCACATTGCACTAAATGAAACCTAGTTAAACTACAGAGCACACCATGACCACATTGCATAGAGTTAAACTACAGTGCAAAGTGACTTCACAATACAGCAAGTTAACTACATTAGAGTGACACCTCATTGCATGGAATGAAACCACATTGCCTCGAGTTAAAACTACAGCGAAATCAAACCACATTGCACAGACGGACACCTCATTGCACAGAAGGACACCACACTGCATTGAGTTAAACTTCACTGCACAGAATGACACCTCATTGCACAGAAGGACACCTCATTGCACAGAAGGACACCTCATTGCACAGAAGGACACCTCATTGCACAGAAGGACACCGCATTGCACAGAATGACACCTCATTGCACAGAAGGACACCGCATTGCACAAAATGAAACCTCATTGCAAATAATGACACCTCATTGCACAGAGTTAAACTGCATTACAGTGACACCACATTGCAAATCATTGAGTCAATCCAAGTCAGCAGCGTCAAGTCAGTCCGCTCGTCGACGGCAGTCAATACGAAATGACCTGCACAACACAACACAATGTACTCAAATCACAAGCTACATTCAGCAAAGCCATGTTGACTCGAACAGCAGCGGGAAGGCGCGCACGAGTGGTGGAGCTACAGAACAGGGATGGATATACGACAGCATTCGTCTGTGTGCGAGGAGGACGTGTGCGGTGCCACAAATCCACAACAGCACGGCACACCTGAAGCCAACAGCTCAAGCAGCTCATTCAAAAAAAGAAAAGAAAGAAAGAATAGAAAACAAGAGTCGCTCACTGCGGTTCTTCCTCGTTGCCGTCCGTCTGTCCGGATGGTTCGGGTAGACCCACACGTGTGTGCGCCCTGCAGGGTTGGTTCTAGACTTTTGGAGGCCCCCCTTTGAGATTTTATTTTACTTTTTTTATTTTTATTTTTTAAAGTCCAAGGGGGGGGGGGGGTTGTCGCGATCGTGAAGTCCTATTCCTATTGCTGGAGAGGAGGAGGGCCCCCGAATTCTGTGATTTTGATTAGTTATATGAAAATATTTGTTTAGCGCAGCCGGAGGCCCTGGGCATTACGGTGGCCCTAGGCATTTGCCTACTCCGCCTATAGGAGGCGCCGGCCCTGGCGCCCTGAACCCTGATATGAGAACACAGGTCAACTCAATTAAGAGCGAAGGTGAACGAGACGAGAACGAGGAGAAACGAACCCCAAGACAATGAAACCAATCTATTTATTATTGATCGTGTCTTGTCTTTAGTTTTTTTGGTTTGGGTTACGTATGACGTCACCGTTATCATATGGTGGTTGCCGATATATATTTCACTGGATATCATATTTAATAACCGGATTTGTTCAGATGTCGGTAATCCAAATTAAATCATTTGACATCTCATACAAAACACCATTCCTGAAAAACATACAACAGCATAGGCCTATTTACGATACATGATTTCCTATTGGTAGGTATTGTATCACCTATTATTTAAGCGGTCTATCTCTTCCATAGGGGCCTATTATCTATTTAATTCTTAAAAAATATAGGCTATATGTTGTTAAGTCTCTGGTTTAGGCTCTGGTTTAGGTATTATGTAAGAGATGGTTAAGTTAAGGATCCGGTTTAGGTTTTATGTTAGATATGGTTAAGTTTAGGCTCTGGTTTAGGTGTTATGTTAGAGATGGTTTGTTCATGAGGTTTGTTCATGATAAGATATGAGACACAAGTCTTTCTCATTTGAGAAATGTCTTTATTGCATTACTGAAATATACAAAACACTGACACCTGCCAATCCAGCGGCAACATAGATGGGGAAAGGACAACATGGAACCAAACTCTTGTTCCCCAAAACACACCTTCAGAGTCATGGATACTCTCCAATCGAATCTCTCCAAGTCACACCTACACCTGTGCATGACTGTATTTAATGTCTAGCCACAGCGGCACAAGGAAATAGCGCACACAACTAAATGCATTGCAGCCATGCAGTCACTTCCAAAAAGGTTTTGTTCTGTCCAAAACGTAGGCCTATGCTTTGGCCACCTGAAGTCATCCAACGACAAAAGTAGACCCATACCAAAAAAACAACCAAAAGTGACACATATTCCAGAATTGTAAAAGTTTCTTGTGGGTCACATGGGTTAAAAAAAAAAGTAAAAAGACTTGGATCGTTGCACATTAAGAGGGTCGATTTCAAAGATGATGCTCAGTGAAGTGAAGTGCAGAAACCCCAACAAGAGTTTCTGTCTGTAAAGCCTTGGGTCAAACCATCACATCACACAAACAGGACACACACACACACACACACACACACACACACACACACACACACACACACACACACAGAGCCTCCATCCATGCTAGCCTGTGCAGTGGCGGCAGCACAACAACAACACCTGCCTTCAAATGTAGTGACAGTTACATCTCCAAAGGAATCGACGGTGACGGAAGATTTAGGTTTATTTTTCTTCCATTTCTTGGGACTACCGAGGCAAATCCTCAACCTACTTGTGAGTATTCAGGCCGATGCCGAGAACAGGGCCGAGTAACTTTGCTTGTGCTTGCTGTGGTGAAGGTTTTTCTCAGCCTTCTTCTGCCGAGCATCGCCGCTCGCAGCTGCTCGTCTCAGTAAAGGAATGTGTTCAGTTCTCTGCTTCATGTGATATAGCAGCAAGTAATCTCTACTCTAGCCAAACTTGCTGTTTGCGTTTGATAGCATAGTAGTGCAAAAAAGAAAGAAAAGAAAAGAAAAACAATCCCCAATCCACACACAATTAGTGAATACCTACGTACACGAAGACACGAGACAGTTCCAGTTTCGCGCGCCACCACCCCACCACCCCCAAGGGAAGTTGTACACGCAATCGACAGGCACGACTCATACTCCCTAACACTCACTGGTCACCACACCGTTCCATCCCTTGTGTCGAGTGCCCCTTTTGTTCCTGGGGGTAAGCGGGGCTCTCTCTCTCAGTCTCTCTGCCTCTGGTCCTCTTCCCTTCAGACGTACGTGCGTTCTATTCTAACTGTGCTCCTATTATTGCTCTTTGAACGTAACAAATCCATGGAATGTCTTTTCTTTTTCTTTTTTTTCTTTTTAAACAGAGGAATAAACTAAGAAAAACAACATCAACTGAAAACAAAAGAACGATCTCCCAACAGTCTTCGTGCGCGTGGACGCGCATTGCTGTGGCGAATGAGTCACGCAGCCGGGCGCCACCGCGCCCCGCTCACGCCGGCGCTCTCCTTCCACGACGGGACGTACTCCCGAGGAGTCAAACGTCGTCCACCGCCACATTTCACAAGCCACCGTAGCGTGACCTTTGACCCTCTCTCCGGTTTCACATTGCTCCTTCCCCCCGTGAGGATAAAAGGAGATTCATTCAGAGGTCAGATTCGGCACCGCCTTCCCCCTCCCCCCCTCCGAGAAAGGCTCCTCGACCAAAAGCAGTCCTTCCTTGCTACGGTTTTCTCTTCGCTTCCCCCCCCCCCCCCCGCTGTTCGCGGTGGAGTACAGTACACAATGTGGTTTGTTTTTCATTTTTCAAGCGCGCTCCTTCACCCCCGCCTCACCCCCCCCGCCCCCCGACCACTAGGGGTCCTCGTCCATGTCGTCCAGGTTGGGGGCCATGATGAAGTGCTTGGGGTAGACGAGGCAGTGTTCGTCCGAGTACTCCTCCCAGCGGGCGTCGTCGCTCTCGTGGGTGATGTAACGCTCGCCGCGCCGCGTCTCAAACTCCCTGAGGTCCAGCCACGTCTGGTAGTCCTGGAGAGGAGGGGGGGGGGGGGGGGGGAGGAGAAGGAGGGGGAAACCAAATGAGCATCCGGAATCCAACTGGCCGGACGTGAGCAGCTGTGGGTTGGGATGAGGGTATCTGAATACTAATACTAAATCTAAATCTGTAGGATTGAATCCTCTTTATTGGTCGCACACAGTGAAATTGGTTTCTCTGCATTTAACCCACTCAAAATGTACAGGACTATACAGGCACTCACTTGTAGCCAGGGATGACTGAGTGACTTGTCCACGCTGTACCGCTTCCTCATCTTCACCTGGAGGAGGTTGTTGATCAGATCCGTCGCTGTTGGGGGAAAAATAGTGTTGATTACGAATAAGATCATTTCGTTCAACCAATAGCAGCATTGCATTGGTCACCTATCCCCGGTCTCTGACACACGGTTCCACAATATCCAGTCCCAAATGTAAGGCTCCATCGCTGACTAAAACGTCATTGCGTGCTAACCGTACAATCTGCAGAAATTCCCAGAGACAAAGGGTGTAAAGAAGAGGGTCAAGACATGACCCTGAACCACACAGACGAAAAGGAAAGTGAAAGAAAACATAAACAGAACTTGAGGACGCTCAGTAGAGTGCATACCTCTGACACACCAAAAAGTCTCCCAGGTCCGGATTCGGATTGAGATCTGCGCCAAAATCTAATCAACTGTTCCTTGGCCCATAAGTAATGTAACCGCCAATTGGACAAAACCAAGGTTTTCTCCAATTTCGTACATAACATGTTTTGACAAACAGACAAACAGACAGATGGATAGACAGACAAAACTGACAAACAGGGGTATAGTATTACTTAGTTTCGTATAGTATTGTTGTAGGAAATTCGTACTGCAGGAGAGAATGTGGGGGGGGGGGGGAGCATTTCATTGTACTTGTTGGCAAATGGCAATAAAAATCATCTTGAATCATCTTGAATCTTGATTTCAGCCCGGACTCGCGAGTGTAGAGAGTACAACTCGAAGCCTGTCCGTCAGTTCCAACTACACAACCACACCACACAACTGGTACCACTGACCGACCCCTGACCGACCGGCTCACTTCCTCTCTCTCTCTCTCTTACCCTCCGCCGAGATGTCCTTCCAGGGTGCTGGCGGGTACATGAAGGCGGCGTTCTGAATCTGGTCGTTGATGTCCTCGTCCTCGTTGAAGGGGAAGGTGCCGCTCAGGCTGACGTACACGATGACGCCCACCGACCACATGTCCAGCGAGCGGTTGTAGCCCTTGGAGCGCAGCACCTCGGGCGCCAGGTAGGCCGGCGTGCCCACCACCGAGCGCCGGAACGACTTCTCGCCGATGATGCGGGCGAAGCCGAAGTCGCACAGCTTCACCTGGGCAGAGAGAGAGACACAGAGACAGACAGAGAGAGAGACACAGAGACAGGCAGAGAGAGACACACGGAGACAGACAGAGAGAGAGACACAGAGACAGGCAGAGAGAGACAGACAGAGACAGACAGAGAGAGACAGAGAGAGACAGAGAGAGACAGAGAGAGAGAGCGCATATGGGGTATGTTAGACATGGACATTCAAATGAAGGATAACGGAAACACATGAGCTACAAGCCCACACACACACACACACACACACACACACACACACACACACACACACACACACACACACACACACACACACACACACACACACACACACACACACACACACACACACACACACACACAGATGAGCTTCTCACCTGAGGGAAGGGTTCTGCTGAGGCCAGTAGTACATTCTCTGGCTTCAGGTCACAGTGAACAATGTTCTTGAAGTGCAGATGTCTCAAGGCCACCAAGATCTACAAAAGAACATAACAATAAATGATCTAAATTAATAATAATGAATCAATTAAATCTTACAAATGTTAGTGTGTCCCACATTAAGTTTGGAAACACCCTGTCCTCCTCGAAATACACAATAGAAATACCCATAGAAATCCAATTGGCCAAGCCAACAAATGCTTGCTATCTATGTAACCAGGAACTGTGAAATAAGAAATTGTCCCTCATGAATTTCCTAAATCGAATCAACTGTTCCTTGGCCCGTTAGTAATCTAACCACCAAGTGTTAGGTACATAGCGCTTTGAGTTATCTTGCTAACAGACAGACAAACAAACAGACAAACAGATGTGAACACATAACCTGCAGTCCATCTTCGATGGCAGAGGTAAATATTGGTGTTGCACAAGCACCCTCATATGCTTAAAATAGTTCCTTTTGACCAGTATCAGTACTCTACTGTACTTTACTGTACTGCAAAGTGTAAAGACATACAATGTCATCTGCATACACCTGGACTATACTATACAATCCAATTGCTAGCATGCACGTCTGACCGCGGCCTCAGCAGCCAAAACCACAGCGGCCGTCTCAGCTGTCCCTGACCCTGGCTCCGACAGAACTCTTGTTGGCCCACATGAGAGGCCGGGGGCCGGCAGCAGCTCACAGGGGCTGTTCTGTCTGGGGGCCGGGGACCGTTGGAAGTGCCCCCAGGGGCCCGCTGCCCCCCCACCACCACCACCCTCCCCCACCCCCCTGGTTCTAATCAGGCCACAAAGCTACCGGCGTACTGCAGGCTGTAATCCACGCGCAGGGAGGAGGCCGTCCAGACCAGAAAGTTCCAGTAAACAATGGCCACATCACCACCGCCACCACCTCCCCCCCTTCCCCTCATTCTACCCCACCAACCCCCCCCCCCCTCCCCCTCCCCCCACCCCGGAACCACAAACCCTAACCACAAGAATAAACATGCTCCGGGCCTGGCCCGAGTTGGAGCCTCGAGACACGACACACACACATACACACACACACACACATATATATATATATATAGAAACACACTTTAACTTCAAGCTTGAACATAGAAAGACATAGAAAAACACACAGACAGACATGTATTACATACACAAGCACACACACACATTGTTGAACGCACACACACATGGTTTGGCTGGGAGCTCAGAGAGTGTGTTAAAGAAAGGGAGCGAGAGAGAGAGAGAGAGAGAGAGAGAGAGAGAGAGAGAGAGAGAGAGAGAGAGAGAGAGAGAGAGAGAGAGAGAGAGAGAGAGAGAGAGAGAGAGAGAGAGAGAGAGAGAGAGAGAGAGAGAGAGCGCGAGCGTAGTTCAGCCGTGCAGACCTGCGTGACCAGGAACTTGGTGGTGCGCTCGGGCAGCTTGCTTTTCTCGCTGGACAGGATCATCTCCAGCATGTCCCCGTGGAGCTTCTCCATCACCACGAACACGCGCTCCGGTGTCTCAAACATGCACTCCAGGTTGACGATGCCTGGGTGATGCAGGTTCTGGAGAGAGCGAGAGCGAGAGAGAGAGAGAGAGAGAGAGAGAGATAGAGAGAGAGAGAGAGAGAGAGAGAGAGAGAGAGAGAGAGAGAGAGAGAGAGAGAGAGAGAGAGAGGGAGAGAGAGAGAGAGAGAGAGAGAGAGAGAGAGAGGCGTTAAGTACAAGCTCAGACTCTGCAATTATATTTGGGTTTTAGTATCTGGGTAACTAAAGAGTTTTATATGCACTACTTTAAAGGAGAACGAAAGAACAACTCTTATGTTTTTTGCAAAGATAGAAAACATAACAAAAGATAAAAGTCATGTGACTCCAGCCTTGTCTCTTTATTGGGGCGGTTGCTCGTAGAGAGAGAGAGTGGTTGAGGTTGAAGCGTGGGTCTCCTAACCTGCAGAATGGCCACCTCGTTCCTCAGCTGGCTCTCCTGCTTGGTGGGAAACCTCATCTTGTCGATCACCTTGATGGCCACGTCTCTGCCGCTCTTCCTGTGTTTACCTGCAATGTTTTTGGTCACAAACATTATGCTCTCACGCTACATTATGAGATGCACATACAATGTGTGTGTGTGTGTGTGTGTGTGTGTGTGTGTGTGTGTGTGTGTGTGTGTGTGCCTGTGCCTGTGCTTGTGCTCAGCTGTGGCAGCTTAGTTTGCTGGACATAAACTACAAACAAGAGTATAGCTGAGGTGAGTTTGATTAATCCACTATGAAATTAAAGTTTAGCACAGCCATTCTGACACTCCACCCGATAGTCAGAAACATTGAAATAAGATAGGAAACTGGTTTAGAAAAACCTAAATACGTACCTCCATAGACGATGCCAAACTGGCCAGAGCCCAGCACCTCATCAGAGAAGATCTGGTACACTGAAGCGATGTCCTGCAGAAGATACACCACTTAGCCACTTACTGAACGTTCACACTTCATTGAGAAACAATATGATGATAGACTTTAAGTTTGAGGACGAGGTGAAAGGTTGGTGACCGATCTGCACTGCGGGGGAGGGGGCAGGGGGGGCGGGACTAAAGCCGCTGTCCAGCTGTGTGCCGGAACCAAGAAGGTATAGTAACAACAATGGCGACCGTTATAGAACAAGCTAGACACTTGTTCTTTAAAGTCCAAATGATCTAGAAATCTGAACTCTCTGCACTCTCACTGCTTTGAAGGCATTTATTCAAAGTTTGTTTTGTGTTCTCTCCACTGGATTTGGGAAGAATCGACCAACTTGCCAGTGTCGATTAGCAAGTTGGTAGATGTTAGCCTCTTGTGATTGGTGAGGGAAAAATCGAAATACCCTCCCCCATGGAAAATCAGTTAGAGCGGAGGCCATGTCAGACCCAAGATGGAAATCAGACCATCCTGTCTGATATCAAGCTAAAAAGGTCATGAAGCAGTATTTTTGGACTATTTTTTTTTGCACATGAAGAAATTGTTAACTCACCACATTCTCCTGAACTTGGCAGTTGGACACGGATATGCTGATGGATAGCTCTTCTGCAGAAGAAGAAGAAGAAGAAGAAGAAGAAGAAGAAGAAGAAGAAGAAGAAGAAGAAGAAGAAGAAAAAACAACACCAATCACTAAACATTACATCACCGTTCAGACCACTTAATGAGGGCCATCGTTCACATACTCCAAAAAAAACTATTTATTTTACAAGCGTTGGCTTATCATAGCTGTTTGTTATAAAACACAAATCCATTGAATCACAATGATGCATTTCATAACACAGTATCCCGTGCCACAACAGCGATTTGGGAAGTGATGAACGAAGGGGGAAAGTATGTGGTTTGACCATAAAACAGTGTCCTATATTCAGTTACACAGTCCCACAGAGACTGTGTGCTAGTTGAACTTGGAGGGGATTGTCAGTGACTTCACACAGAGACAGGCACCCTGAGGAAATACATAGAAAAGAGTCCGATGACTCTATGTTTGTTTGTATAACTGTCTTATATTAACTACACTAAGAGAGTTGAAAGCACTTTTACCCGTAAAGGCCGATATTGAACTGCTCCTCTCCAGGTCTATCACCTGATCACCTGATCACCTCACGTCATGTCTCACATGCATGCGTGCTGTAGCAGTACATGTGGCACTCGGCTCTGGCAATAGATATTATCATTGACAGGCCTCCGTTTACAAAGGCATGCAGGCCCAAGATGTGTCCGTCCGCTCACACTACAACAACATCAAATAATGATTTTCCGTGCCCAATAGACGTCGTATTAGGCAACTCACTGGCACCCTCACAACAATACTGAACCAATGAATATGAGCCTAGCCAGACCACAGCTCTCTGTTCGGCTTTCCACAGCACATCTCATTATAAATGATTTTGTTTGTGGGAATCACGGTCTGACGTTTATACGTGTATATGCATATGAACGTCAAACGAAATGACAAATGGTTTTATGAATCCCTATGACGAGTGGTCTATGAATCACTTGGACGGTGACTTGGGGTATCTGGCGTTTCTTCTTGTAAAAGAAGTTTGAGGCCGGCCTGGGTTAGTTCATCGTCGAACATCACCTGATTATGTTCCCAACCCATAGATTGTACTGCAAAAGGAGTTGCTGCAGACCCTAGAGCCCAACCATACGTAATCAACGGATCTCCCTCAGAGGCTTCTCAAGTGTTCGCCGATTTAAGACAGATCTGATGTCAGACCAGAATCAGAAAGAGCTTCATCACGAGGCAAGTTTGCACCGGCGAAGATTTATTTCTGATATGAAGCTGATATGCCCAGTGAAGAAACAAAAATAGTAAAAATACAAACGCGGTCCATAGATATTAAACAACTAGTCTCTGCGTCCCTTAAGCAAAGCGCTACGACCCCGACGCCACCCCCCCCAACCCCTCCCAACACACAAGCCGTACTCACTGTGGTCCTTGCCGTGTCCGCCGGCGGTGGCCACGCTGGGCTGGGGGGTGACGGGCATCAGGGCCTGCCGGATGGCCTTCTCCCAGCCCTGGGCCACCTCCGTGCCCACCCCCGAGGCGGCCAGGGCGGGCCCGTGGTAGTGGCCCCCGTGGTTCTCCCCGACGTAGTACACCATGGTGGAGGTGATGATCTCGAAGCAGTGGGGGTTGCTGCCCTGGGCCCGCTGAGCGTTGTCCCCGCACTGATCCACCTGCAGGATCTCCGACAGGGGGATCTCCTGGGGGGGGGGGGGGGAAG
>CM051016.1:12451642-12454142 GCA_027704905.1 Muraenolepis orangiensis | reverse complement strand
TTGCTGAACAATGCACTGCAGTAACGGACTTTTGGGGTTCGAACCCACAACCTTTCAGCTTGGAGTCAAACCCGAACGAACCTTTGGTCATTCATAAGGCAATATCAATATCAACATTCAATACATAAATATTTTGCAGCCCAACTGGCTAAATAGAAGCTTGTGGGTTTTCAGCATTTGACTACCAACCTTTACACTGCATGCCCTGGCGGAAGAGGCCCTTGAGCAGGCGCTTGCAGTACTGGCAGATGGTGGGCCGTGTGTATGTGTGGACGGCCAAGGTGTGAGGCACCTTCACCCGGCCAAGCACCATCTTCTCCATCCAGATGGGCCGGCCGCTCCAGGACAGGATCCGCTTACCCGCCTCCTGGTGGGACTGCTGCTGCTGGGGGTGAGGTGGGTGGGGGTGGAGGTGAAGTAGGTGGGGGTGGGGGTGGAGGTTAGGTGGGTGGGGTTGGAGGTGACATAAGTGGGTATGGAGGTGAGGTGGGTGGGGGTGGGGGTGGAGGTGAAGTGGGTGGGGTTAGAGGTGAAGTGGGTGGGGTTGGAGTTGAAGTAGGTGGGGGTGGAGGTGAGGTGGGTTTGGGGTGGAGGTGAAAGTGAAGTGGGTGGGGTTGAAGGGGAAGTAGATGGGGGGCGGAGGTGAAGTAGGTTGGGGTGGAGATGAGGTGGGTTTGGGGTGGAGGTGAAAGTGAAGTGAGTGGGGTTGAAGGGGAAGTAGATGGGGGGCGGAGGTGAAGTAGGTGGGGGTGGAGATGAGGTGGGTGGGGGTGGCGGAGGACAAGGATTGAGGCGATTATGGACCATGGAACACAATAGAGATTCGACAAACACAAATGGAAATACAAAAGGAACGGGTTCAATTCAGTGATTGGGGTTAGAGGGTTAGAATGCAATGGATATTGGTTACTATTCATGAATCCCAGCAGGCGATACAAATCCTATCCCTGTACTCCAGCAGCAACTACAATGCAGTTTGGCACCGGGTGGACATCTGACTTCATACGAAGAACATTGTTGTGCCATCATTCTCCGCGTGCTTTTACTTTCTCTAATTGAGCCAGAGGCCCAGATAACAGGAGAGCATTTATCTCTCAATAGGACATGTTTTCCTAATGCCTTCGGGGGTCCATTAGCAACATCCCCAGACTGTTTACTATTACATATTATTTACTTTGCATCTGTGGTATTTCACAACACGGCCCGGGAGACTATCTAGCCTGGAGAAGGTCCAAATGGTAAGCACAAACAATGAAGCATTTAGACAAAAAAAGGGTTCTTGTGATCAGCATGTGGACCAGTGGCCTCCTGGTTCCTCCTGTTCCAATTCCCTTTTTCCACAAGTTGGAGTCTCTGAAACTGAACTAGAGTTCAGGATCTACGCTAGCTCTGCAGTGTCTCCATGGTGTAAATCTAAATCTAATCCTGGACGAATCAATCCTCTTTATTGGTCACATGCATGTACACAAGTGAAATTTGTTTCTCTGTATTTCACCCATCCTAGTATGAGGAGCAGTGCATACAACCCATCCTAGTATTAGGAGCAGTGCATACAACCCATCCTAGTATTAGGAGCAGTGGGCAGCTAGGGGTCGGGGTCTGGTGCCTTGCTCAAGGGCACCTCGGCAGTGCCCAGGTGTTTCGGGGACTTGAACCGGCGACCTTCCTGTTTTGTAGCCAAGTCCCAACCACTGAGCTATCCTGCCGCCCTAGGCCTTCTGCGTCACCGTAACGTGACGTTTATTTTCCGTTCTATTTCCATCGATCGGAAGTCACCTCTTCGAGGACGACCACGGTGTTGTCGGCGGGCGGCGGCCGAGAGGCCGAGGGCGAGGGTCCTGGCAGGGACACATTGGATAGACGTCTCTTCCGGACCCCAGTGCAGTTATTGGGGATCTTGAAGGCGCAGCGCTTGTGGTAATTCAATCCGCAACCTACCAACAGCAGAAACACACACACACACACACATTCTGACATTTGTTTAAAAAGAACGTTTCTCAGAAGCGCATGTGTTGAGGAGAGGCGGCAGGCACGCCATGAGCAGCCTCCTCTAATGTATTCACGGCAACCACAAGAGGGCCCCACTGGAACCCCTTGAAAAAAAAAAAACGACATCTGAAAAACCGGCCCCGCCTGCCAACATTCCTCTGGTTGATCCATCGACCACTTAAGTCAAATTCATACTCTGAGGGGACTTCAAATGCTGCCTAATGACATGGAAATTAAAGAGCACATAAAGTATGATCCAATAATGAGGAAAGCGAGAAAGGAAAGTCGACATTTGATTCGGCGGTTCGTATTTCCACCTCAGATCTGTGCCCTCAATGCGCTTTATCGCTATATCTTACCCAGTGCTTCTCTGAAGCTGCAGGAAACGTGGCCCCTATGTGTGTGTGTGTGTGTGTGTGTGTGTGTGTGTGTGTGTGTGTGTGTGTGTGTGTGTGTGCGCCGCGCACGTGTGCCTCTGCATGCAATTGTTTGCATGCGCTGGAAGTGGCTG
>CM051016.1:12409142-12449142 GCA_027704905.1 Muraenolepis orangiensis | reverse complement strand
CTCTCCTCCGGGGCCAGATGAATGCGATTGGCCCACAGCGGTTTTCAGGGACACAATTCGGGTTCCTGACTTCAAAGTGCCGAAAGAACTCCAGCGAGTCACATGCCATGAGGGCCAACACTGTCTCTTCGGCACCATCACATAAAAGGCAGTATTCATCAGCGTCTTCTCCAGACACACACACACACACACACACACACACACACACACACACACACACACACACACACACACACACACACACACACACACACACACACACACACACACACACACACACACACACACACACACACACACACACGGACACTCACACACACACAGAGCCTCACACACACACACACACACACACACACACACACACACACACCGCTGCAAAACAACTGCCTGCCCCTCAGCGGTCCCCATTTTAATGTGATGGCTTGTCATGCTTATCAGCAGCGCATCGCATTTCTGTTATCTGTGTTGTATAGAATAAGTATGTATAGTACCTGGTATAGTGCACAGTATAGCACATTGTGTTATGTTGTAGGTAATTCATACTGCGGGAGGGAATGGGGAGTAAGCATTGCATTGTACTTGTTGCATATGGCAAATAAAAATCTTTGTATTCCCCCCCACTGTCCATATTTGTATAGTGTCACGGCGTGTTCAGCTGTGGTCTTTTTTGGGTGGACAACATGCACGTTGACACGGGTTGCTGGTATCGGTGGAGCACTCTGTGAACTTTGGGAAGAGAGTGGATGGGAAAAGGCAGTGGGAAAGGGGAAAGCAATCGGACGAGAGAGTCGAGGCCAAGAACCTCAAACCTCCTGGGGGTCAAGATGTGGCCTCTGTGTGTGAATGTGCGTGTGTGTGTGTGTGTGACCGTGTGTGTGTGTGTGTGTGTGTGCGGCAGGGGCCGTTTGGCACATCAGAGCCTGTTTACACTCGGCGGGTTCCTCCACAATCACTTACTGCAGGAAAAACAAAGCTCTCAGCTTTGAGCCCTGAGCCAAGGAAAAGCTGCTTTCACCTCCCTTCTCGCTGGGTGGGAGGTGGAGATGCGCGCTCTCTCTCTCTCCCCCTCCCTCTTCCTTTCTATCTCTCTCCCTCCCCCCCCTCCCCCTCCCTCTCCCTCTTTCTTTCTCTCTTTCTCCCTCTCTCTCCCCCCCTCCCTCTGCCTTTCTCTCTCTCTCCCTCTTTCTTTCTCTCTCTTTCTCTCCCCCCCTTCCTCTCTCTCTCTCTCTCTCTCCCCCCTCCCTCCCTCTCTCCTCTCTCCTCTCTCTCTCTCTCTCTCTCTCTCTCTCTCTCTCTCTCTCTCTCTCTCTCTCTCCTCTCTCTCTCTCCTCTCTCTCTCTCTCTCTCTCTCTCTCTCTCACCGTCACATCTGTGACACTTTCCTGTCAGTGTTTCCTCAAGGGAATGGATATCATACTGGAGCAAACAAGTGTTGAAGTGTATGGAAGGATTCACATCTCTGTTCAGATAAAAGACGTGGATATGACCCGCGGACGTGTCCGCTACAACAGAAACAAACAAAACAACATAGCTTCCTCCTTATCTTTGAGTCTAGCCCTGATATCCTTAAGACAATGGACTAGACGCACTCTGAGGTGAGTGAGTGTGTGTGTGTGTGTGTGTGTGTGTGTGTGTGTGTATGTGTTTCCCAATGGAGACGTTGTCATGTGGTGAAAAACGGTACCTGTGGCAATTACAGATGACAACAAAATGAAAAAAAAGCGAAGAGGAAGTCGTTGGTGTGGCGTGAGGGGCGTGAGGGTCATGTGTGTGAGTCTCACACTCTGTGATTGGATGAGTGAAAGACGTGCATAAATTGGGGATTTAGTAGTGGGTTTAACTCATGGTGACCGAAAAATCAATAATTATATGCCAACCGCATATGCCGAGGTGCCCTTCAGCAGGGCACCAGACCCCTACACTGCTCACCCGGGCGCTGTATATACAATAGCTGCCCACTGCTCCTGGGTTAAATGAGAGAGAAAACACATTTCTGTGTGTGTACATGTATGTGACCAATAAAGAAGATTCAGATTCAGATTTAGACGTGGAGGAATTGTAGAGACATAGGAAGGATGTGGTTGTGTGTGTGTGTGTGTGTGTGTGTGTGTGTGTGTGTGTGTGTGTGTGTGGATGTGGGCTGTAGCGTATTGGTACAATGTCTCAGACAAAACATCCGTTGCAAGCGTGCCAAAGTGAAACCGAACCCCAGCGGCGGGAAGGTACGTACCGGAGAGCACCACCTCGATGAGGTCCCCTTCATGGATGTCCTCCGCCGAGCTCAGCCTCTGCAGGATGTTCTCGTCGCTCAGGTCGTGGCGGAAGAGCAGGATCTTGTCGTACATGCCGAAGAAGCCGCACTCCGGGAACTGGAAGGGGGGGGACGAAGAGTCAGGCGTTGTGCTCCAACGACAGACAGACAGACAGACAGACAGACAGACAGACAGACAGACAGACAGACCGACAGACAGGACTATAGACTGACACCTGACGTTGAGTTGATTTACTAAACTACGCACAGACAAGTATATTAAAGCCGACATTAACCGCTCCAAATTCTTCACCTTTAATGCCCACCACGTCAATGCCTTGCTCATGGACACATTTAGGCCTCTATGTGATGTGACGTAACGTATAGACGAAACAGGTCAGGCCGCCCTCGGACACATGGTCGAGGTTCACGGCCTGGTTCTGAGAGGGTGCTGAGGTGAAGTCATATGGCCAAGGGGTGGGAGGAGGGTGTGGGAGGAGGGGCGAGATAAACATCCTGAGAGCAGGAGAGGAGAATCAGTGCACAGGAAGCAGAGGTCCAGTTGATACTGACTCACTTCCCGCGCTGCGTTGGGTGGGTGGGCTGGGGTGGTGGGAGTGGTACACGTTCAAGGCTTGCCATAGAGAAGCAGGTTAAACACACACACACACACAAACACACACAAACATATTATGATCCATATTGAATCCACACATACATGTAAACAGCTGAAGGAAGAGATGGTTTGTCACAGTCACAAACCATCGTTTCCTTCCACGGTCATCGCCAGCGGAATGTCATGCCAGGGCAGTTTAAAGCCCAGGGAGAATAACACAAAATGGCAACACACACACACATACACACACACACACACACAAGCTCCTCCTTGCCACACGTCTTCCTCCACGACTAATGGAAGAGACTTGTGTGGCAGCCAAGTGGAAAAGGTTGCTCTCATCTCCTCCTGGCCCGCTGCATACCAGCACCAGCAGCTCACGAGGCGGCCAGACAATTGACAGGACAGGAAGAGAGAGAGAGAGAGAGAGAGAGAGAGAGAGAGAGAGAGAGAGAGAGAGAGAGAGAGAGAGAGAGAGAGAGAGAGAGAGAGAGAGAGAGAGAGAGAGAGAGACGAGAGAGACGAGAGAGACAGAGACAGAGACAGAGACAGAGAGAGACAGAGGAAGCATGGACCAGCCCCCCCCCCCCCCCCCCCATGGCATAGCATCAAAGCTGGCACAGGGTGAGGACGCTGCCCTCTCCGAATGCCAACACTCTGGTGGATGCCAAGCAGCTGTTTCCCTGGCCCCCGCACCACCACCACCACCACCAACACCACCACTGCCACCCTACAGTGCCAGGGTCACAGACAATGGACACCGCACCGCACGAAACAATCATCAATTAGTGACCGGTAGAGGAGGGGGGGGGGGGGGGGGGGGAGGAAGGCACTGAGGGGGAGCGTGGGCGTGAGGGGGAGGGAGAGAGAGGGGTCTCTAGGCGTAGCAGATACACCTGGAGCCGTTTCAGCTGCCAAGACAAACAGACAGCACACATGAAAATCACTGAATAAACACCCACCCACCCTCCCACACACGCTACTACAAGTAGTGTTATTAATCATTGCTCAGACAAAAATGAGGTCTAAACATTAGATAAACACACACAAACCACACACACACATGGCAATAAACACACAACCCTCCTCCGCCGCCTGACGAATCAGTAACACAGTGTGGTGTATCAGAATACACCACAATAATACCGTATACAACCGTATGCAACTCCTCTATAGTATAGTGTTTTAGAAAATTCATACTGTGGGAGGGAATGGGGAATAAGCATACAATTGTACTTAAAAAAAATCTTGATTCTTGAATCTTTTAACAAGTACTTTCCTCTTTCGCAAACCCATTGTTGCAGAACATTGCAGGGGTATCCCTCAGTGAATGTCTGATCTCAAATCCCATTATTGAGCATCAAAGAAAGCCTGATTTTATATATATGTATATATATATATATATATATATATATACACACATCGTAAAGCCCATATGCAAAAACAACAGTGAGACCAAGGTGAACCGGGGGGGTGGTGGTGGTGGTGGTTGCCCTGCGAGTACAAATGTAGGCTTTGTTGACACGTCTGTGAAATTCATGTAAGGCACGTGCCTGCCTGATGGAACATGTCCAACTCCCGCTCCCGCCACATCCTAAACCCTGTTGCCCTTTGAAGTGATGACTGGCCCCTGGCTGGGAGGGCCACCATCACCAGAGGCAGGCCGGTGTGTGTGTGTGTGTGTGTGTGTGTGTGTGGGGGGGGGGTCCTTCCTGAGGCTGCTGCTGCTGCTGCAGAGTCACACTGGGGTCCACCTCCGGCACTACACCATGCCTGCTGCAAGACCCCTGGCACCGACACGCATTCCACACACACACACGCACATGCACGCGCACACACACACACACACACATCAATACATGTATACACACACACACACACACACACATAGATATATATGTACACAGGCACATACAAACTTCACGCACGCACACTTACACAAATATGTATATATATATACACACAAACAAACACACACACACACATCGCAATGCCACCAACACACGCAAGCAGAAGCAACAAAAAGCTAAACACAAACACACACACACACACACACACCATAGCATACCGTAGCTTAAGACCAATAGCCTCACCGACAGCAACACGCACCATGCACAGACAGACACAACTACACACACACACACACACACACATAAGTGGCCACGTGCCAACACTCACACAGCTGGTCTGGGTGTCCCATTGGCACAACCTTGGACGGTGTTCCGCTGTACACACCCCCCCCCCCCACCCTCCCCTCCCCTCCACCCCGTTCCAGGGCATCATCTGCTGTCCACTGCTGCTGACAGCCAGGCCTGCGGAGCGGAGGCACCCCTGCTGTTTTCCATAGCGAGAGGAAGCCAGGGCCACTGCAACAATGGAGTGCCTGGGGTCTGAGCGGCAGTGGGCGTCATTGGCTTCACGAGCGACGTGATATTGATTATGATGGAGGATCAACGTCAGGGTTGGGACCTCAGAACACATCCGTTCACGTGCGGAGAATGCATTTAGGAATGATTTGCGCAGCCCACACACACACACACGCACGCACGCACGCAAACACACACACACACACACACACACACACACACACACACACACACACACACACACACACACACACACACACACACACACACACACACACACACACACACACACACACACACACACACACACACACACACACACACACACACACACACACACAGGACCCGGTGTCCACATGCCATGGTTGCATACATTTCCCAAAGCCTATAGTGACTAAGCACGTCTTTTGTCATCATCAAACGCAGGGGGGCCCATCCGCGAGCATTCATTCAGCCGAGCTGCAGCGACCACACACACATTCTCACTGCAGTCACACACACACACACACACACACACACACACGCCCACACACACATACTCCCTCACATACAGAGGAACCCGGTGCAGGGAAGCTGTGTGTGAGGTCCACAAGTCAGCCTGGAAAGACAAGTGGAAAGGGGCTTTGCAGCAGTAAGCTTTTGTTAAACTAACTAATCTGCCATTGATATGCTAAATCCTGTTATAAGAAAAGGGAGAGAGAGAGAGAGAGAGAGAGAGAGAGAGAGAGAGAGAGAGAGAGAGGTTGAGCAGAACAAGGGCTAGCAGAGTGGTGGGTAAAGGATAGGCGGGGCGGAGAGTTGGACAGTTTTGAAATATGGATGTTGTACTCTTTTATTTTTTTTTCTCTCTTTTTTTCCATTACGAACCAAAACCATGCTGCCTGAAAAACCTATAAAGAAGAATCTGGTTTTAATAAGCTAAAGCGTGCTGTGTCCTTCCTCGCTTAGGAGAAATTAAGTTGTTTTGTTGTGTGAATTGTGAAAAACCGTAAGGAAGGAAGATAAATTGTGGGGTTCTTTCTCGCAGTCGTTAATCACGGCTGGACATCTATGCAGTAACATGACTTTACGCTTCACGCGCTCAGAGTTGGCAGAGCGTGTGCTTGTTCTAAACATTCTGCTCGGCCCGTCCAACGCAACATGAAAACCAATATCTTCCAGCACTCGATCACACAATGGAGAGCCTTATGGAGATGAAAAACAACGACTTAATGCATACATTTCTCAATTGCACCAATGTGACTTTTGGAAGCATTTCTGGAGCATGTGAGCACATACATGCGTGTGTTTCTGTGCATGTTGGTGTGTGCGCAGTAGTCTTGACTAAGACCTGGTGGACGTCTGAGCTCCCAGCTCGACACCTCTCTCTCGTGCATAGATGGATCACTCTGCAGACTAATGCACCAACAAACTAACAAAAAAGCCATCAATCATTTTCCACCAATGTGCTGGCGGCGAGCATCGGCATCTAGCTAGCCAAAGGGAGCGAGGGGAAGCCCATCATGAGACCAGCTTTCCACACAAGGTACTTTTATCCACCAGATAAATGAAACCATTGACACATGTGCATGTGATTGTTTATCAGTGCCAAGAGATAGAACTAACTGCTCTTCTGACCCTGGGAACAAGAGCCCCGGAAATTGATGTGGGCATTTTGTTTCATTGAAAGATTTCCTCGAGCATATTTTTTGGTTTCCTGTTGCTTGTCCCCCCCCTCTCAAAAACATTTCTAGTTTAATATGTTCTTGCCTGTTCAGTGAATGGCATACTATTACTTGATGCAATATACTTCTATTGACGGGTAAAACATTTGTAAATAAATAAGCCACAGGAGGAGGAGAGGAGAAAAACATGGTGGTCTCAAATTGCTCACCGGCCTCTTCGACATATGGCCATGAGTGGCTATGGCCTGTGAGTAATGGCAATGAATAAGTATTTGCTCATTTAAAGTTTCTACAATACCCATCATAATGGATGGAGAGCCAATAAGGACCAGACCCACGATATCATTGTCTGGCCATCCCCCACTACACAAATTCCCAAACTCACACAAAGCTAGCTGTAAGTATTTAGCACTTCAGCATTACCTAAAGCCTAGCCGTTTTGGTATGTGTCAGGTTGTTACTGAATTACTACTTATTTGTAGTAGTGGGTAAATCTAATTGCCAGTATTTTTGATCCACCCAGATACATTCTGGTAGTGCGAGCCTAAAGATATAATTTCCTTTGACAAGGATTAAGTATCAAAAAAGTATCTTGATAGCGTACCGATTTATTTATGTGCCATATTGATAATGCTTACAAAATATGCTATTCAACCTGAGTAGCGCTAAAGCTACGTGAGAAAGACCTTATACTATGTCGATTGTATTGGGCTAGCACATCGCGACATTGCAATGACGCCTCAATTGTGGAAGCATAGGAGCATTGGAACGGTTATTATGTTAGTAGCAATGTAATGAAATGAAATGCTTTGTCATTATGGGGAGACATTGTTGAGTTTTAAACGGCCACAGCCTTTATCATGTGAGACGTTCCTAGCTTCTGGTATCTTTACGTTGATTTAGGCGTTTACAGTGCCACAACGGTCTCTCTTGATTCCTCTTAATATGATATGAGTATCATTGAGAATATAGAGAAAAAATATATTCCGAAACAAAAAATCCCACGATGCTAGTTGTGTGTACGTTTATGAAGCCCTATCACAGAAGCAGCACTGCAGAACAAAAGTTAAGAGAACGCTATCTGAGGAATCAGCAGCCTTTCGTCAAGAAAGTGACGACATTGGAAACTTCCCAAGTTTGCAGATGTCAGATGATCAGCCTCGCAGACGATGTTCTGGTACAGAGAAGATATTCATCACTGCCAAGAACCGTTGTTCAAAGAAGTAAAGGAGTACATTCAAGAATCTATGGTAAAAGGCTAGATAGTGAAGTACAAAACTGCATACGCTACCCCAGTGGTATGCATTCAAAAGAAACATAGAACACTGCACTTGGGTAATGCTTATCGCCTCCTGAACTACAAAACTGTCCCAGATCAGCACCCCTCACCAAGGATACAGGACCTGATAAGACATCCTTGGTGGACATTCCTGGTTCTTGGACCAGGGCACAGTGTACCATCAGGGCTTCATCACAGATGGTTCCAGACATGTCACTTCCTTTATAACTCTGTGGGGACTCTACAAGTGAGCCATTTGGCCTTTTCATCGCTCCCGCAGCATTCCAGCAGAGCATGGAGGAGATGCTTGGCTCCTTCAGAGATGAATGCTATATCCCTTACCTCAACGATGTTCTTTGCTTTGCAAGGTCATTGACAAGCACCTGGAAGGAGTCTGCAAACGCCACGAGTCAAGCTGAAGCCAGCGAAATGTGAACTCTTCCAGTGAGAAGACAAATATGTCGGATGCTTCGTCTCCGCTGAAGGAGTAATAATTGACCCAAGCTGTACACGCAGTGGTTTTCTCACCAGAGGTTGGATCCCAGGCGACACAAACTCAAGGTTATCACTGTATCCCGCTCGGTGTCTCCAGCCCTGGAATATTGGGGAAGCCCCCTTGCACTTCTCAAGGGGGTTCCACTTGGGCAGTGTGATAGCATATGTAGTGGTTGTCACGGAGGCCTCGTTGGCGGTTTGGGGGCAATGTGCCTCTCTCACTCGCCCTCGGGTCGGAGGCCGAAGTCCCCTGCTGCTCACATAATTGTCTTGGAGCTTTCCACAGTGCTGAAAGTGTTACAATTCTCTCAACTGGTGCGTTGAGGCCACGTTGCATCCAAAACATAATACCCACCCCATATCCGTTGGCTTACATGGCTGCTGTGTAGAAGGTTACAGTGTGTGGTAAACTGGTTTTCGGCCATCCCCTGGCCAAGAGTTTTATTTGCAAGGGGCTAGACGTGAGACACGTGAGAAATCTTCCGACTGTCTTGCTTGGGTTATCTAGGGATCCCCCTGAGCCTCCGTCTCAAGCCTCTTTGAATGCCTTGTCATTTAAGACGCCGCTTTTTACTGGCCTCGGTTTCTGCCAAACAGGCTGGTGAGCTAAACGCCCTGTCTGTCAGCCCAAGCTGCCTGCTGCTGAACGGGGACAGCTCTTTCACGCTGCTGAGACCCAACCTTGTGTTCCACCCCAAGAACATCGGTGGTTATTTTCGGACGAGGGATATTGTGCTAAAGGATTTCCACCTCTCTCCTCATTCTAGTGAGTTAGGGGCTGAGCTGTATCTTTTCTGCCCGGCTCGGGCATTGGCGATGCACGCGCGTCCACACAGCAGCTGTTTGTGTGTTATAGTAAAAATGCCAAGGGCCGGGCCCTCTCTAAACACTGTTTATCTCGCTGGTTTTGTGATTTGCCTTGGCACAGCTCCTAGCACCTCACACGGTGTAGGAATAAGGCTACTCAGAGCTGTAACTATTTGTAAAATTGCTCTTCACTCAAGCCTATCCCTTCTGTCAATGTGGTATCCGGCGTTACATAAGAGATTAAGAACAGGTATTCTTTTGCGGTGGTTACAGGTTTTAACCGCCAGTGTGAATATCTCGTCCTCTAGCCACTGGTGATATATACTGTTCTAGTACATTATCCCTTGTCTTTTTGTGTACTTTGTGTTCAATAGGTCAGGTTATGTGTGATATCAAGTGAAGCTTTGGTGAACTTTTTGTATATCCTTGCCTATATATGCACTCGCCAGCGCTTACACACTCAAATCATAGATCAAAGATCAAATCTACTCCTTGCCGAGCCGGCTGTATTGTGATGACTCATCATGTGATAGCAGCACAGTGAAGTCATGATGCCACGACTGCCAGCGTGCCACGGAGAGTGCTGAACAAATCAAAAGCAAAGCGGTGTTTGATGTCAAAAGAATGAGGAAACCATTGTTTGACTTTGAGGTACAATTTCAGTGCCCACATCAGAGGAAAATGTACTAAATTTCCTACTCAAACGCATGCTTCGGAAAATCCAATTATGTGCTCACACGAACCTTTCAAGGGGGGGGGAAAAGGGGAGCAATTAGTTTCTTCCAAGTCACAACAAACACTGCCTGGTAAAACTGTTAATTTAGTAAAGTCAACACTGGAATTGTATTTCTTTTCATTACATATTATTAATGCAATATGAAACAGAAGTTTTCCAAGCGGCTTGAGACAACTACCAAAACCTGGGATTAGGGAGATCCAAACATTCTGTTTTTCCGTCTTCATTTACAATTCAAGGTATTTATTCTGTTGTTTTATTTTCATTCATAAATGATTTTTTTTTTTTATTCATAAAATACTAAAAAGGCTTGGCTTCTGTATGGTGTCGAATGAGCTTCTAACTAAACATGCTTTAATTCACTTGCTGGGACAGACAGAGATGGATGGGTATCTTCACCACGGCCGGAGCAGCAGTAGCTCAGGTCTTGAACCGGAAGGTCGCCTGTTCAAGTCCCCAAAACACTTGGGCACTGTCGAGGTGCCATTGAGCAAGGCACCAGACCCCTACACTGCTTCCCGGGCACTATATATAAAATAGCTGCCCACTGCTCCAAATACTAGGATGGGTTAAATGCAGAGAAACACATTTCACTGTGTGTGTGCACATTTATGTGACCAATAAGAGGATTCAATCATCCAGATTTTAGATTTAGATTTAGTAGATCGACCAAACGGGTGACTAGCTGTGAGTCAGCCAGCGAGCATAGCATGTAGTCTTTCCTCGCGCCCTGCAGGCAGTGGGGTTGAAACCGGGCCTGTGGGCCTCCTGGGGCCCCCGTGGGCCAGTCTCCGTCTTACAGCAGACCAGGGCAAAAGAAACGACTTGCTCCCTCTGTTTTCAGGCACAAGCCCAAGAAAAACACAGCTACAGCTGGAGGCTGGAGCAAAACAAAGAAAGAGAGGGGGAGAGATCATATAAGTCCAACAGTATCTACGCCGCAGCAGTCCAGACCTTTACGTTCACATTCAATCCCCCCCACATATAAATGAACACAAATAAACATCCATAATGTACTGACTTTTAGAATCTCATCTTCTTGGGATTTCGATGCAACAACCGTCTTCTTCCACTGCGAGAGGGGGAAAGGCAAACACAGCTATGTTGACGGAAGAGAGAAATGGGGGGGGGGGGGGGGGGGCGGGGGGGGGGGGGGAGAAGGAGTGGAGTCCTCATTCAGATTAAAACAGAGGAACCCGTTTCCTTCCATGGGACGAGAATATGGTTCACTGGGAATTAATGAATGTATGCATTCATTTTTAAGAATACTGTATACCAGCTACTGTTTGCGTGCAAAATGCAAGGTGTGCGGTTTGGAATACAATGGTAGATAATGGTGCCGGTACAGGTTTAAAAGATTTCTTCTGTAAGTTGAAGTATTTAAGAATAAATGTCAGCATGTCTGACGCTTATATATGTAGTTCTGATTCCTGGTATGAACCAGTTACAAAGAGGACATGGTATTGCTCGTCACTTGCCTGGGCCCAGGTCTTTGAATCCGCCCACTCCACCGAGTTGAATGATGGACCGTTGTGACATGAAACAGAGATTTCTCGGCTGAAAAAGCGATTATCCAATGAGCACCACGGGGGGGGGGGGACAATTAGCCAACCAGCGTCACAGGTGGAACTAACGAATAACCAATCAGTGCCACGGTCGGGACTAACGTCGTTGTCAAGCTGTTGACGGCTCCGATTGCAATTTCTTATGAATAATTTGCGAAAGTTCAACCCTGACAAGTAGTCAAAAACATTTTCCACTAATGGGTTCTCTTTTGCGTTTGGGCTGTTAAAGAATAATCTTGAATTTTAATTGATCCTTTTGATAATCACATTTATTTTACATACGGACAACGTCGCAGTTTGTTCTGACTGTTTTGTCGTTGGTCTCTAGTCATTGCTTGTGGAAAATCGAATCCCCCTCCCCATGTCAGACATGCCCCAATGTGAGATTGAAGAAGGCAATGTCAGACTGAAGATGGAAATGGAGTGTAACGAGTCGACAATGTATAAACAATCCCTGGCCAGGCTTCAAACTCAAAAACAACAACTATTTTCCTCCCTGGCACTGCAGCGGTAGGATGAGGATAGCAAGAGTGCATATCTATCTTTCACAAGACACCAAGGGCCCAGCTGTTCAGGCTGCACCTGGACCCGTCCCCCAAACTCTCTTCCTAATAACTCTCCCTGCACACACACAAACCCACATGCACAAACCCACATGCACACACACACACACACACACACACACACACAAACCCACACGCACATATAAACAGACCAACCCACATGCACACAAACACAGATAAACGTTTGCTTTTACTGGAGGCATGATAGGAAGGTGAGTAGGACTCCACAGAAATGTGTGAACACCGCTGGCCCCGAACCCTCGGCCCGAGGCTCTCGGCCCGAGGTGAGAGTAAGATGAGGAAAACAGAGGCTTGCAAAGGAGCCAAGAGCTCACATGTTAGCAATAACACAGGTCCACCACCGCTGCTGGTGTCCAACAGTGAGAACCGGCACGTACATGTGTAAGCGAAGCCACCCCCCCCGTGTGAATAAACGGACCACGTGTGCCCTCACACGCACGCAGACTTCAGACCGGCGGCCTTTCCCAGACGAGGTTGGATCCAGGTCGCTAACCGCCGCGCTCATAAAGACCGGGCCCCGGTCCATACCACAGCCTACCCCGGCCTACGCTGTCCGTAGCCAGCGAGACTCGTACACCTGTCAGAGGAGGCCCGCTTCTCGGTAATCAGGACATACTTGCGGAGCTACGTCGCCGGCGTGCCGAGTTTTCGATCGAATTGCAAAAGCCGAGGCGGTTTTCTGCCAAACGCTAACCTGAGCCCACTTCCTGGATTTAGACAGAGCTCGGCTTCCAAAGATCCACAATTATTTCACCAGAACCTTTGGTTTATTTTACTGCAGGAGATCTATTCTTCTGCGGTCACTTGGCAATAGGCAGCGTTGTGAAGATAATGGAGATGAGGTCACCGGTCGATAGCCACATAGTCCCGCTAACAGAGGTAGGAGACGATGAAGCCAAAGCAGCCCCAAGTAATGGCTCCATTCTCCTGTGCTTAAATCTTCTCCCTTGTGTGTGTGTGTGTGTGTGTGTGTGTGTGTGTGTGTGTGTGTGTGTGTGTGTGTGTGTGTGTGTGTGTGTGTGTGCCTAAGTGCAGACGTCCAAAAGAGACTCAGTGAAGTATGTGTGTGTGTGTGTGTGTGTGTGTGCTTGCGTGCCTAAGTGCAGACGTCCGAAAGAGACACAGTGAAGTATGTGTGTGTGTGTGTGTGTGTGTGTGTGTGTGTGTGTGTGTGTGTGTGTGTGTGCGTGCGTGTGTGCGTGCGTGCGTGCGTGCGTGTGTGCGTGCGTGACTCACAGTGTCTTCCGGGCCCAGACAGAAGAAGGAGGAGGAGGAGGAGGAGGAGGAGGAGGAGGAGGAGAGGAAGGATCTGAGGCCTCTCAGGAAGACAGCAGTGGGATCTGATCTGCTGTGTGCCAGGCACCTGCACACACTTGACGAGTAATGGCCCGGGTGGGGGTGTGTCTTTGTTGTTGTTGTTGTCGTTGTGTGTGTTACTGTCCACCTCCAGGGCCACACTGCAACATGTGTTTCCCCCCCCCATCTCCCACCAGCGACCCTGGAGCACCTTGGGACTGGGGCCCGCCACAGCAGTGACCTCAGCACCACCACCACCACCCCCGCACCAAATGAGCGACTAAAAGCCGATGGGGGTTGGGGCTGGGAATTCGTAGGAGTGGGAGATTAATAGTGAGTGCGCTTTCTCTTGTTCTGGCAGGACAGGAGTTCATGAGGCGGGGAGGAAATGGCTATGCTGCTGTTTCTGCTGCTGCTGCTGCTGCTGCTGCTGCTGCTGCTGCTGCTACTGCTGCTGCCGTCCCATAGACGTGGCGAAGGGGCTGCACGGGGCTTGTTAGTGCCGCTGGTGAACAGTAACTTGAGACTTTCTCGGAGTATAACAAAACCTCAATCGGCTAAGGTGTGACATGCATTTAAAAAAAGGCCTTGCTTAAGATCGGAATAAGCATCGACTTCACTACCACTTCAATAACACGTCACTGATACTGACATTAAAGCTCCTCCGTTCGAATGCGTTGACATCGACGCTGAAATGCGACCAGTTCGGCTGTGCTGTAGCCAGTCTCTCTGGCTTCAGGGCCTCTTATGATTTCAGGGGCAGCTTCATGGTAAATGCATTGGCCAGAGCAGGCGTCTGTACAGTCTGAACTGGGCTCTGGGCTCCTCCCCCACCTCCTCCTCCTCCTCCTCCTCCCCTGACCACGGAAGATTGGAGAGCAGGGGCAGAGAGAGAATGTGAGAACAGGGAGAGGCGAAGGAGGGGAACTGAACAGAGTGTATGGCAGAAACAGGGACATAATGGCGACAAAGTGGGGTCATGCTGGCGGGCTCCCCTTGTGGCTGAAAATGGGCAAACGGCACCATCGGAGTGAAGTTATCATTAAGCCTGTGGTATTATTATACTGCCAATTAGAAACCTTTTCAAAAGGACCCATGTTCCCCCCCCCACCCCCCCCCCCCCAATTATAACTCTGGGTTGTTTCCCAAAACCATAGCAATTCTTTTTGTGCACTTCCTCTGACTCCTCGCTATCAGTGTGGCAGATCGCTCACCAAGCCCACAGACAGGAAACGCAAAAGAGTGCAACGAAAAAGAAAAGAAAAGAAAAGAAAAGAGTGTATGGACAGATCTTAGAACGATCCAGATTAAAACTGGAACCATGCATGAAACACAAACCATATATTAAATGACTGTGGGTTAGTTCAAGGGGCAATAAAGTTAAACTTAACACTGAGCCAAGTTTGTAAAAATAAATAAATAAAATAAAAATGTTAAATAATAACGAATAGATAGATAGATAGATAGATAGATAGATAGATAGATAGATAGATAGATAGATAGATAGATAGATAGATAGATAGATAGATAGATAGATAGATAGATAGATAGATAGATAGATAGATAGATAATAGATAGATAGATAGATAGATAGATAGATAATAAATAAATAAATAAATAAATAGAAGAATGTCCTCATCAGCATCTGTCACAGCTGAAATCCTCCAAGTGTGCTGAGGTAGTTGGCGAGCTCAGTCAAAGGTGGATTTCCTGTTTAGGTGGAAAAGGAAGTTGGGGGCCATTAATGTGTAAATTAATGGGAAACAACACATCCTCTCTTGGTGAAACATTTCACAGCGTTGTCACACATTTATGAATGGGTGTTATTGTGATCGCTCAGGAGTCACTCCCTAATCACCCGCCTCACATGGGGCGGCTTTAGTGGGGGACTCAGACAGGTCTGCTCCACTTATCAAATGGCTTTGAAACGACTGGCTGCTCTCCACTCCGACATAATCCAAAAAGTACCATTCGGTGAGCAATCATAGAGATTGGACCGGGCCAACGAGATGACCTCCAGTCCTACTTAGTAGTAGTAGTAGTAGTCGTCGACTCCATAAGGGGAGATTGCGCATGATACCTCATATAGCAAGGTTTCTGCGAGGCGAGGGTTCCGTGCCAAACAACTGCCAATATATAGCCAGCCGCGGCGCCTTTGTGCTTCTTTCCATGGCAAGGGCCACGCTCCCTCGCTCTATCATTCTCTCTTACCGTACTCTTGTGGCTGGGGCCCTGTGTTCCGCCTTGCCGTTCCACATTTGAAGGAGAACGCGGCTTTGAAATGTGCACTGCAGATGGTAGAAATTACTTAGCTCACTTAGCTCTCGCTCTCTTTTGCGCTCTCTCTCTCTCTCTCTCTCTCTCTCTCTCTCTCTCTCTCTCTCTCTCTCTCTCTCTCTCTCTCTCTCTCTCTCTCTCTCTCTCTCTCTCTCTCTCTCTCTCTCTCTCTCTCTCTCTCTCTCTCTCTCTCTCTCTCTCTCTCTCTCTCTCTCTCTCTCTCTCTCTTGGCCTCCCAATCGCTCCCTCGCTCTCTTTCTCCACAAATTGCTGCGAGGCATGATACTTACAGATATTCCCTGTCAAGTCGTGTTTCTTTGAGGGTTCTTTTTCTGAAACAATCCTTTGTAATTTTCTCTTTTTGGTCCCAATTTGTTCATCACTTAAAAAATAAAGAACTTAAGCTAGCGAACTGCAAAGACAATATGACTGGACTGTTTTACTTCTAAAATGTTCGGGGTGGGGGGGGGGGGTTCTGAATGCACTTTCCAGAAAATGTCTGGCCCCTTGTATCTCACACATTGTGCCTTAGGCTGCTGAGGCCGTCTGGGGTGATATATGTCTGCCAGCACCATTGGATCACGCAGATGTGGGCTATAGCGTCCAAAGGGAAAGAGGAGTGGGGGGGGGGGGGTGATTTATATCCTGTACATTTAACCCGTGGTGAATGAGAATTGGACTTTGAATTTTTCCATCTTTAGTTCCTTCTCTGCATCAGGCGACTTCTTGTCCCATCATTTCCCTTCATGTGCTGTCTCTTCCTTCATCTATAGATCAGGGTCACTGTGTAAACCTGATGTTTAGAGATCATGGGATTTAAGTGGGATTATTCTTTAGACTTGGACATGCAAACACAGTGTTGTGTATAAAATGGCACTGTACAATAACAACAACTTGATACGGCCGAATTACTGTGGCATCAATCTTACTAATCTCATAACAGGAATGCTGAGCAAACCGCATGCCAAGTGTTGTGTTGCATTGTGGTGGATATTGCTCAGGTGCTTAAAACAATCCAAATCTTTTTGTTTTGTTTTCACAATGCACGCCTGTTTCATGTTGTCCAAATGAGTGTGGACCGTTTCAGTTTTCAAAAAGGCCTTTGTCTGTCTAATTACAGAGCCAGCTGCACAGCCCTCAACTAGAGACCGGCAGTTCCTGCACTAACAAAACCAGTAGGAAAAATCTGCGGTTGCAACAGCCATCTCACATAGTCCAGTATTTCCAGCTGTATCGAAAATGCAGGAATACTGGGACAGGGGCTAGAATAAAAATGGTCATGCAAAATATGTTTGGAGGCAAAAGTTTTATGTTTTCTTTCCATTGCTTATGCCAGAAGGGCTTGAGATGTCTTTCCTCGTGAAGCTTCCATCTTCCTTCCTGACAACAAGAGCGGGTGTTAACACAAAAACGACTTCCTTAAAATTGTGAGAATTTCCAACCGTCACAACCAAATTGCATTGTTTATCATAATAATGATAGCTTTCGGGACATACCGGTACAAAACGATGGTGACTGTGTCATAAACACATAGGAAGCTGAAGGATGTCAAGCATCCTACTGTCATGACAGCATCCTTTTGGATTTTGCAGATGTTCAGTATTACTGAATGACAAATTACTGTTTGAATATCTTAATTTCATCTAAATCCATTCCCACCCAGTCTTGGCATCATCGCATCACCCTGTAAAAATGCCTGGCTGGGGAGGAATGTTGGCGGGCTTGCTGTCTGTCTATCTGTGCCGGCTGGCAGGCTAGCTGGGAGTCGGTCTTGGAGAGTCGTGAACTTTTGTCCCGTCACTGCTCTCTTGCTGGCTGCGCGAGAGAACTTGGGCGACACCAAACAGGAAACGTTCAACAAGTGGAATCTATAGCTGTTTATCTCGCACCATTCATCAGACCCAGAAACCAGACACAGCAGCGAGGCTGGAGAAACAGAGCCCGTCTGTGCTCCAGCCAGACTAATGCCAGGCAGCGATGTATGGGGCCATCCACAGGCCATCGCTGGGCAAGATCTTGCCCGACTGGTGCCCCTCTGGGTGGGCCCCTGTGTCCCAATGGCTGGCTCCGCTACTCCTTTCCCACAGTCCCCAAGGGGTCTGGCTCTGGGTGGACGTCCTTGTGCCAAGTGGTGACACTCCGAGGGACTGAGACTCAATCTATCGGGGCCGCGATCAGGTTGCCCCATCTAAGCGGCGTCGCTGCTTCAAATTGGTGAAAGTACTCCAAACCACAACCAAGTGGTCAAGTCCATGCTTACATCAGCTCCAAGAACAGAATGTTATTCTACGCCATGGACGCTAGCCAACTCATGTGGTCGAGTCGTTAGCAGGAAGAGGAATGAGCCAGAGAAAATCTATACAATGCGCAGCCATTATAGCGCACTGCTAAATGTCTCCACGTCAAACAATGAGACGGATTCAAAACTAGGGGTTCAGCCAAGAGATGAAATGTCAATCGCAAAGCGTCAAGAGGTTATGTACAGTTTAAGAGACCGCATGCGAGCATCTGTATACTGTAGCGCCACCCTACCGTAACTAAAGTACATCTGCTATAGAATACTGGACCGGTTCCAAGCCCCACATTATACGTTTATGTGGCTCTAACAAGCTTCTCTAAATAAGAAGGTACCTCCTTATTTGTACCAGATGTATGACCAGATAGGCCAACTGGTATAATTGCTGTTATAAGAGAATACATACCTAATTTAAAGACATAATAACCCAAAATCACAGTCTACAGTCAGTACAACTTATATGTTACAGACATGGGGGGAAAAAGAGTGGAATAACTATTTGCCTCAAATGTAACATACAATACACCAAGTAGGGGTAGCCGATTTCTTGTAGTTTATCTACTGACAATGTCAGACGTACAGCTAAATACAATACAACCCAACGGCTGAATCAGCAAAAGAGGCCTTGTGGTAGACAGACACAAACACAACAAAGCCACTGTGCTTGTTGTGCAACATGAGCGAATGGTGAGTCACTGTCCTGTCTTAGTGAACTTATGTATCTCTGAGTTCAAGTTACTCCCTGATATAAGTCCATAGTGCCCGAACAAGTCAGTCAGTGAGAGACCTTCAGCTGGAGAAGTTGGCCCAGATTCATTTCTTTTCTTTTTTTATACTATTGTCATGCATATTTCTGAATCAAAACATAGGCCAGAATGGGCCAGATTGTGCAGAAGGCTCAGAGTCATATTTTCCATTGATATCAAAGCCATATGGGCAGATCTCTCAAGATCTCTCTCTCTCTCTCTCTCTCTCTCTCTCTCTCTCTCTCTCTCTCTCTCTCTCTCTCTCTCTCTCTCTCTCTCTCTCTCTCTCTCTCTCTCTCTCTCTCTCTCTCTCTCTCTCTCTCTCTCTCCTCTCTCTCTCTCTCTCTCTCTCTCTCTCTCTCTAGCTTAGATGATCATGTATGGGATTGCATATGCATTACCTGTGTGTGTGTGTGTGTGTGTGTGCGTGTGAGAGATGGGTATGCTTTGATACATGCAAAGGTATTTATTATTCACAATTTGAAATGCAGATGCTACTTGGCTGATATTCATGTACAACACTCTCATACACATAACAAATAGAATAGAGATGACCAGACACGTAATAGTACACATAACATGAAAGCCACGCACTGACGACTCTCTTTAGTGCAGAGTCTCTTCAGAGCACCATATTTCCCACCCTTTTTGTCCTGTAGCAAATGTCATGCCGCCGAAACCGATTCTGGAAACGCATTCTTGCAGCCGTGCCAACGCATTACAGGACCCATGTAAATATGAGCGACGAGATGTTCCGCTCTCTCTCTCTCTCTCTTTCTCCGGTGCCGCTCGGGAACACGCTAGTGAGAATCAGCAGATCTCATAAAGAACAACAACATTACCCGGCTCCTCTGGAATGTCAACTTGGAACCGAATGACACAGAAGGGGCAGACGGGACGGCCCCGGCTCGCTATCCTCCACTGCAAAAGCCTTCGTGAACTGCGTTCCATGTTTAAAATAGGAGATATTTGAGATCTTAGTGGAGGATGATGAGAGTGCTGCGTTTAATCTCCGGAGTGAGTTTTCATCAACAATCCCTAATCAACATTATTATGATTGCGAGGGTGATGAAATGGCGTCATTTCATTAACGTCTCCCACAGGAAACGTTAATCTCACACGAAACCCCCCCCCCCCCCGACAAGCTTTCTCACTACACCACGAGGAATGTGTTTCTGTACAGCCGATGAATATTGGTGTTGGTCATGTGAGGATGGGCCAACAAGAAACAAATCCCAAAGGATACTTTCAAAAACCTAATTTGTCACTTTTATAAAATGGGACGGGATACATGGATCCAATGTAGATCCCTGTATATAATAACTGCATCTGTGTAGCTACAATTCCATAGGAATGTATGTCATTGTATCCACAGTGTAGATCAGTGTACAGCATCCGAGCAACTGCTTTTCAGTATGACTTGATATGTGTAGACTGCTTTAAGTTTCAGAGTAAGAGGAAAATGGCATGGCAAAACGAATATACATAGCATGCTGCTAGCTCCCTCACCTATATCAACTATATTCAATGAGATGTTGTCATCAACGTCATTCCTATTTCCTATGGATGGGGATTGAAGCATTATGGGGAATCAAACCATTAGGCTATTAAGGGGCAGTGAACAGCGTACACACCACTGTCCACCATCAGAAGGAATTTGGGATCCTCATCCTGTCTCCCCGCTTTGCTTGTGAAGACGTAATGTATGTCAACATAGCTTCTGAAACATACACACGCACGCACACACACACACCAACTGCATGCGTGTGTGTGTGTGTGTGTGTATCTGTGTGTGTGTGTGTGTGTGTGTGTGTGTGCGTGTTTGCACGAAAGAGCCTGCTGGGTGCAGTTCACACTCCTGCTCTCCACCAAATGATACTTGGCAGTCACGCTTGATTAATACAGCCTGTGCTCCGAGTTCAAAGCCTTTCCATATGCTAGAGGCCATTAATCCAGTGCCATACAACAGGGCTTGCATTGTCATGGAAAACAAGTCCGAGATTACATCAGGGATGAGTACGGGTAGAGCCCAAACCACTGAGTGGTTCTGGGTGTGCTGGTGAATGTGTGAATGTGTGTGTGTGTGTGTGTGTGTGTGTGTGTGTGTGTGTCGTGTGTGTGTGTGTGTGTGTGTGTGTGTGTGGTGTGTGTGTGTGTGGTGTGTGTGTGCGCTTTCATTATGGGTCCAACTGCAGCACACCACAGTGTAAACAACTGGCGCTTCTAGGCTGTGCACGGTAACTGGAGCGGCGGGCTCGCTGCTGTTGGGCTTGCTTCTGTGGTGTTTGAATATTGGTTTTCTCGGTGGGCACGAGACCCAGATGTGTGCCTCGCAAAAACAAAGGCTGAGCGCCCGCATGCAACATACAAATATAGGAAAAATTCTTGTGTTCGTGAGTGTGTGTGCATGTGTTTGTGTTTGTGGGCGCAAGTGTGCGTGTGTGTGTGTGGTTATGCAGAAGTTGGGAAGGACACTACTCTCTTCATTCCAACTGCCTGAGCTTTGAAAACAGATCAATTTTAGTGGGAATGCTATGTGTGTAGCCAACAGGGACGATATAAGAACATGTAAGACACGCACACACACACGCGCACACAAGAATAAATATGTCTCGCTGTTCACACGATCGGCCACAAACTGAGATAGCATCAAATAACAAATTGGTACAGATCGAGTGGTGCTGGTGGTGATGATGATGGCTACATAGAAAGCACACTGAAAAAAGCGTTACCCGAAGGCCATCGATAGTAACATCTCCAGCGTGCTTCTTCCCGACCCACAACCCATCCCGGACACTCACACTACACAGCAGCCACCATGCAAAGATCTGCCTCCCCCCCCCCCCCCCCCCCCCCCCCTCAACGGTACCTTCTGGTCGACGATGGAGCACACCAGGTCCCGGACGGCAGACAGAGACATATCCCCGACGTCCAGGTTGACCGTCTCCCTGGTGAGTCCGATCTGGAGAAGGAAGGACACGCCATGGAAGGAGCCCCGGGAGCCGGTGGGGCTGGGGCCACTGTGGCTGCCGTTGGAGAGCCGGGCGTAGAGGGGCCCCGGGGGGCTGGGGGACGGCGACGGGGTGGGCGGCGAGAACGGGTGGTGCGGACGGAGAGAGTGGACGTAGGCTCGGGGTAAGGACGTGGGGGAGGAGGTAGACATTTGTTGGGGGGGGGGGGGGGGTTTCCTCCTCTTTCCGACGACAACGTATGTATTACAAAAATAATAATTAAAATGAAATTACAAAATTATGTTTGGTGTTGTGGCTTGTGCCGCCGGAGCACTGCTGGTTCTGAGCTCTTCTCTCCTCATCCCAAGAAACATCAAAAAGAGGTAGGAGCCCTGTGTGTTTAAACTGACCTTGTTTGGGGGGGGGGGGTTGAAGGTATGATGGAGTTATCTTGCAAATGCTTGACCGCCCACCTTAATTCACGCAGGCGAATGTGATAGTTCTCATTGAGTCCCAATCTTCTGTCAATGAGCTTGAACACTTCATGACCACAGCCCTTTCTTCTCCTTGCTGAAGTCAGTAAACCACTCCGACCACAGGAAACCTGCCACTGAACAGAAACAGAGTTATTTCAATGATATAAGTCTCCCAAAATAAATGTTAAACATTTTTGATAGAACAGAGTCAAATCAAAAACTCCAACATCTGGCTTCTAAACATCTGGACCCCTCCCACTTGCGAGTGGATCGCTGGCAGAACATAACCAAGTCCCAGAGAATGCCAGCAAAACAAGTTATACAATTAGCGAATACATATACCTCTGCTGTTTAAATACGCATTCCCTTCATGCCTATTGCTCTGTAAACGTTAGCTACACCACTGAGAACGATACGTTACCTTCACAATGAGCAACGGCTGCTTTCCTAGCCATTGTAAGTGAAGCACAGAAACTTAGCAACTCCATCAACTGTTGAACGCGGAGCGTAAAGTTCAATCAACTTTCGTTAGCCGCACTAGTTTATAGAGTTTACTTTTACGACTCTAGTTTGCCTGTAAATACGCGCAATGGCCTACGGAAACGTCCGCTTTATGAAACTTTCCTCTTATCTTTATTCCGCTATTGCCAGATACTAGTAAATTCATGCGCATCTTATTATCCCTCCAGCTGTGACTCAACTCCCCCCCCCCTCGTTCCGCGAGAATATGAGCAGAGAGAGTCCCTGGGGCTTGGAGTTTTTATTACCTTCTCGTAGCTGGGGTTTCCGTATGTGGATAGGAATTTGAAACTACAGTCTCTAGTAGTATGACGACGGAGCTGGGATCAACGCGCATGCCTCCTTCCTTTTCCGTTATTTGAACTTATGGTACGGTATGCAACACGTTATATATTTAATATAACTACGTTATATATATATATGAGATCAAACTTTTTTTTTTTGTCAGAGCTAACATTCATGGATGCTGCGATAACACACTAGTTATAGACTTAATGACACAGGAACAAACGTGTACATTAACAGTTTAAGTAGATTTGGTTTTGCGCAAAGAAACATGAATAATAATTTTAAAAAAATGCTTCTTTCATGTATTTTGCAGGATAAAATATCTATTGATCAATAGATTAAACTTCATATAATTTACACAAAAGTACAACACTAATTATAAGGATCAATAACAAACAAACAGTCAAGTTAAGACAAACTAATTTATTAACTGTGGCAAAAAAAAAGTATATTAATAATAAAAATGACATTGAAATCAACAAATCAATATTGTGGAAATGTCAGGTCAATCTTCTGGGACCAGGCCATAAGTCCCCCGCAAATGTCTTTAACAGTGATGTCGTCCATCTTCTCCAGGAGCTGAACCGCCTTCTGGGAATCATTCCCCAGCTTACAGATCACATAGACTGCCCACAGACAGCAGGGCGTCATGCGACAAAACACACAAAACACAAAGATCAGATCAATGGAGTTATAAAATGTATTCTAAGTCGTTACTATTATATTTCGATGTGCCCTTTTACCAGTTAACTTAAACTGCCACTGCTGTGAGTGTCACTGCATGATCAATGTTGTATGGTTTAAAGTTGCGCACGCACACACACACGCACACGCACACACACACACACACGCGTGTGTGTCGTCGTCATTAATGGGTGAAACTGTTATTTAAAGGTATTTCACAAGGTGAATATACAGAGCACAACCAAAACATCTTGGATATTCTTCTTCTCCTTCTTCTTCTTCTGCAGGCCAGCTGTCAGGTCAAACGCCCAGTCGTTGTTACGTCAAATAATTACCTAGCAACCCCCATTACATCCTACTCACCGGCTCTCTGAAATAAGCTGGACGACTACGTTACAAAAAGTCTGCCCTTTCCTTTTTAGACAGAGACGCCGTTCTTCAGACGGGTTACCTGGAAGCAGGCCGTCTCCCGACATCTGCCCTTTCGTTCGGCGGATGCTCTCCTTGAGTAACTGGATATGGTCGCCATTCCCTCGCTGCAGGCCGGTGAGCGGAATGTCTAGCGACAGAAGACTGAGGATGGGAACCCGCAGAACACTGGAGGGCAGCTTAACATAGAAATACATTTCTATACAGAACTATGGGTATTACTATTGAAAACTATTTAGAATCATTTCAAATTGATCACATGATAGATAGACACCCCCCCCACCACACACACACACACACACACACACACACACACACACACACACACACACACACACACACACACACCACACACACACACACACACACACACACACACACACACACACACACACACACACACACACACACACACACACACACACACACACACACACCACACCCCCACACACCCACACCCACCCACCACATCCACCTGAAGGATACTGAGAGAGGAGGGTAGCTGGCATATATCCACCTCCACAGGAGGGCGCACATCCAGCAGCAGATGAGACGTTGCACTATCCAGGATAGCTTTATACTCCTGAAGAAGAACAGTGGTACCGTACAAACGCATAGCAGCATTGCAATAGCGGTGTGTCACTCACACAAATAACTGTTAAAACACACATAGAGCATGTGTGGAGTACTTTTTTTTTTCTCTTAAAATCACAAGATGTATACATCTAAATGAAGCCCTTGTGCAATCTCCACGAGCCCTCCAACCGCCACGATCCTCATCTCTGCCCAATGGCCGGGGCCAGTGAGGCCCTACATTCGAGGGCGCTAAACAAACCTAATTCACAACTTCGCTCACTGCCAAACAGAACACACTATTCTTTCCCTGAGAAAAACATGGATACTTAGAATACTCATTTCCCATTTAGGGTTGGACCAGCAATCAGATGTTAATCGCAGTTTATGAATGCACGCAAAGAAAAAAAGAAAAAAAAGAAAATGAACTGAAATGATAAAATAACCGTTGCTAAATACAGTGGGTCACGCTAGGTTCTGTTGCTGTGTGTGTGCGTGTGCGTGTGCGTGTGTGTGTGTGTGTGTGCGTGTGTGCGTGTGCGCGTGCATGTGGTGTACCTGCACCGTGATCCGCTGATCCTTGGAGAGAAGGTTGAGTCTGCGGCACTGCCGAACAAGGAGGGAGAAACGGCATTTGGAAGCAATAAAGTACTTCCTCCAATCTAAGTGAAATCTGATGTACTTTCTAATTATGCGATTAGACGGCCCAAAATGACTCCACGTTTCCACATATCACCTGAAAAACCCAAAACTAAGCAAATTGGTTGGTGCGAGAGTTCACGAGAGTTCATTGCATCCAATAGTTAGTTAGGTTTTTTGCAGGTGCCTTGGTTTAAATCATATTCATTCGTCCATAGCACCAGGGGGCGGGGCCAACGCCCGGGTGACCCACCTTGTCGGTGGCTGCAGACCCACAGAGGGCCTCGTAGTCCAACAGCTGTGTGACCGAGGGGTTCTCCCCGCACACCGCACACCCCGGCTGCCTGGGCCGCAGCCTGATGGACCGGAACCTGGTGTCCAGGGCGTCAAACATCACCAGCTGCTGCCCGCAGGAAGCTGCACGTGCACCTGGTTAAGGAAGAGTCCTGGGAGGATGGGAGGAAGGTAGCCTGCTGGCACAGAAACGTTTAGATGTGTGGTAGAACTGGGTGACGTACAGACAGCAGGTGTAAGCCAGGGGAGCACAATACAAAGACAGGATCAGGCAAGCCTACCGTCTGCTGGACACCTTGACAGCGAGGAAATGCAACGCAAGATGAAGATAAAGCAGTGTCTTGAGATTAGACTCAACAAACAGTGATGTTCAAAGGCACACCTGCCTGTGTTGTGGAGAAATACAATGGAGATATATATATATAATGAGCAATTCATTCATTCAAGGTAAAGGGGATGTGTGATGTGACACAGGTTTTGGGCTTTTTCAGATACATTTTCAATACATTATTTAGTATTTAGTAGTATTTTATGCTATTATATAAAGTTAGACTATTTTAGGTTGGTTTTAATGCAACAGAAAGGCCACACACCTGTGGGTCCTTGATAATCTGGGCCCACAGGTTAAACCAGCCATCACCACACGCAGGGGTGAGTGGTGATGGCTGCTTAAACACTCATACAACATCATAACAAACCTTACTGTCCATCAATGTGATTTACTTAAACTATCTACTTTACCCCTTCACATATTCAACAATGATTAAATTATACTTTGTTTACCAAGACCAGAGATGGCAACAAGGCAGCTATAAACGGAAAACACACGAGGAAGGAAGGAAGGAAGGAAGGAAGGATACATCCTTGTCCAGAAGCAATCTTGATTACCTCCAGAGCTTGGAGACATCCCATAATTCCTGGAACTGAGACAAAAAGAGGACAACACACACACACACACACACACACACACACACACACACACACACACATATATAAAATAACCATGTACCTTGAGGGGCCTTGAACAACAAGTGCCCTGTATTTTTAGGAAGGGTCTGGAACCAAAGAGCGGAACCCCTAACCTACTCCCAGCACCCCTCCGTCAGAGCAGTTGGTCACCGTCTCGGCCGGAGGGGGGACAGGGTACAGACACCGGTAGCACGGCCCTCCGTGGTAGTTATACACCGTCAGCTGCACACAGAACCGCCACAAACACAACACAATGGCCGTTAGTGATTCTTTGTTGTTGATATATTCTTGAACGTAGGTTGCGAGGACCAGCATTGTTATATTTTTTATTACATTACATTACAGTCATTTAGCTTTTATCCAAAGCGACTTACAGTAGTGTGTTTCAACAAAGGAAGGTAAGAGAACAACTCGTCACCAGAAGTCAAAAGTGCATTTCATTTCTGACAAGTCTCCAATAACTGAACCAGTGCTCAGGTAGAAGTACAATAATTCAAGCAAAAGTGTAAGGGAAAAAGTACAATAAGTTGGCAAACCTGTCCCTCCATTCTCAGGGCGCTGGCCGACACTAGGGGCTTGCCGCTGATCACGCAGGCGTCGTTCACCAGGTAGCGGGTGGGAACGTTGTCCGAGCAGTCGGCCACGATGTCATACCTGACGGGGTCAAGGAGGTCAAGGATTTGCCCATGCACGCCATGGTTGAAGAAGGAGGGTTGTTTTTTTAATTTGTATAGATGCCAGGTGACTTGGGGGGCTGGCACCTCAGGGCCAGCTAGAGAGAGTCAGTGGGTGTTGGGTCAGTAGGTTAGTCTGGAGTAAGGGGTCATAGGATACTGTTGTATCAGCGGCAGGGCGTTCTTAGAAGAGAGCTGGAGGTGGTAGGGGACACACTCTATGGTTGAGTTCAGCCTGTGGACATAGAAAAAGCAAGGTCAGAGCACGTCAAAGCAAACAAATACATTGTGAAACCGGTCTCAAACATTGCACTGTGTCTATCTAGGGACAAAGACAGGTACTGCTGCTGGCTTGTAAGGAAAAGGAATCGACTCAGAAATCCAGTGAAATGGCGCCCCCAAGTGGTTATGGTTACACACTGTCACAGTCGTCACAGTAGTGCCTACTGAGGGTGAGCCACCCAAAACAGCACTCTAGAATAACATGTTTACACAATATTTGCAGACTGGGGTGAAATGTGTAACCATATATAACCTGTGGTGAGACTAGAATGCGCCAGCCCATATTACTGAGTATTCAAAGGGTCACAAAAATCCAAAAAAAAAATAACAAACTAAGCACTTTTCTTAGTACAAAAATAAGAAAAACGACTGTACAAAACAGTATTATGATGAATAGAAATAAATACAGCTACAGCTGAATTCACCCCAGAGTTTCTCAGAAGCACTATTAAAGCACATTAGGGGTGCAATAGTGGTGTAAATGATACGATACAACATTGCTACTTGCTATCAACAAAGCTTACTCACACACCATGTATGTAATGTCATTGCATGCTGCAGGGTGGTTGTGTGCCGGCATGGTCAGGTGACATTTAGAAAATAGAAATGTAGTATGGGGCCGTTATTGTAGCAGAACCATGTACGCGTGTGTGTGTGTGTGTGGGGGGGGGGGGGGGGGGGGATGCATTGTGAGATTATTTTACATTTACAAATCTGATTACGCAGACACAGATTGAAATACACAGATTGTTACACAACTCTCCCCTCCCATTTGTAAATAGTTATTCTGCAACAATGGGCCCATATTGATGACATAGTCTTGCGTATGTGATGCAATTCTGCACTTTTTATTTACACAATTGCAAGCAGCTATTTAAGACTGATAAAACAGATACACATATTTTAAAAATGCATATCCACCTTAATGAGTAAGCACCATAAATGGCAAGGGAGCAAAATACACACATTCACCCCTGTAAGTGTGCAAGAAAAATGGCGGTACCTGTTGACAGCAGTGGCAGCAGAGAGGGCCTTGGCCTGGCCCTGGCTCTCCTCTCTATGCAGCACTTGTCTGTGGAGGTTACTGAGCTCCACCTCGTCGTAGTCCAGGAGGCCCAGACGCCCTGGGGTTACAGCCAGAAGAAAGGAGCCGTTATGAGGGGGAGGATTTGGAGTCCTCATAGGTAAAGCCCTTTAGCTCCATGCCACTGGGGAGACCTAGACTCAACAGGCTGACAGTGTTCTCAGAAGTCAGACAACTAGAATGTGTTTCAGCTGGAGCTAGTTGTTCAGGGTAAGCGTTTAATTCCATTAAGTGATTGTCCAATTGGTTGCATTTTGCTCCAGCACACAACTGCGATGATGGTTCCGTATATAACTGCTGATCTAGTAAAGGTTAGGATTAGTAATAGGTTCCATTGGGTATGAGACAAACGGTCATGTTTGGTGTCTTGGCACCAATAAAGTGTATGAAGACGTATATGTGCACTAACTGGAGTTACTATTAGGTAGCTAGGTAGTTACTATAGGAGGCTAGGTAGTTACTATAGGTAGCTAGGTAGTTACTATAGGTAGCTAGGTAGTTACTATAGGTGGCTAGGTAGTTACTATAGGTAGCTAGGTAGTTACTATAGGTAGCTAGGTAGTTACTATAAGGTAGCTAGGTAGTTACTATAGGTAGCTAGGTAGTTACTATAAGGTAGCTAGGTAGTTACTATAGGTAGCTAGGTAGTTACTATAAGGTAGCTAGGTAGTTACTATAGGTAGCTAGGTAGTTACTATAAGGTAGCTAGGTAGTTACTATAAGGTAGCTAGGTAGTTACTATAGGTAGCTAGGTAGTTACTATAAGGTAGCTAGGTAGTTACTATAAGGTAGCTAGGTAGTTACTATAGGTAGCTAGGTAGTTACTATAAGGTAGCTAGGTAGTTACTATAGGTAGCTGTAAATGTCAAAAGTCTGAATAAAAAGTTGTTATTGTTAAACCAATACCTTAAAAAAACATGCAGTACAATATAGGGCTGTGATATAAAGATATATTATCGTGATAATTGTGGGTCATTTTACACAATTTCACAATATAATTCCAAATACCATTCTAACTGATAAATAAATTGAAATCTATGTTTGTAGTGTGTATGTGTAAGAATGGTATCAATGGTATATAAATCTAGAGGATTGAATCCTCTTCATTGGTCACACACACATGTACACACAGTGAAATGGACTTCTCTGCATTTAACCCATCCTAGGGGCAGTGGGCAGCTATTGTATTTACAGCGCCCGCGAAGCAGCGTAGGAGTCTGGTGCCTTGCTCAAGGGCACCTCGGCAGTCCCCAGGTTGTTTTGGGGACTTGAAGTGGCAACCTTCCGGTTCCCAAGCCAAGTGCGAACAGACTGAGCTACTGCCGCCTCTTAGATGATCATTTAAAGTACATATCTTTGCATCATAATTAATTTACACTATCAAATTGGGTATCACGATGAGTCCATATCTTCCTGACATTACAATACCATTCTAAGATATTCCATTCGATAAACTATAATATGGATTTATTGCCAAACCCTAGTATAATATTACCATATCAGTATATTTAGATGGTAATACAAATCAAAGTAGTCAGTGTTATGGTTCCTGAACAACACAGTTGTTCAGGAACCATAACACCGATGAATACCAACACCATGAATAGATTAGATACATTTAGATTAGATTCTAATTTATTGTCAGTGCACAGCACAAGTACAGTACAGCTAAATCATTTGGCATCTAACCAGAGTGCAAATGTTGCAGTAAAGTACATGGTGATATATAATGTACAATGGTTAAATAGTGTGTAAAAACAGTCTACTAAAAACAGGTATAGAATAACTTATATAGTATATATATATATATATATATATATATATATATATATATATATATATATATATATATATACACACAGGTAAGTATACAAGTATAAACAGGAAGTGAGCAGAGGTATGCAGTTGTATCAACAAGATAAATATATATAAATTGATATACAGCAGGTAGTGAGAATGGGGGGGGGGGTCGTTATAGCAACAGTTGGAGATTAATATATATATATATACGGTAAGTACAGTAAAAATGTATAAACAATAAACTACAGGTAGAGGTAGGGAGTTATGATACAGTGCAGGGCCGTTGAAGACAATAACGGTGAAGGTAAGGGTACTTCTACCCACCTATCCCTGCTGCAGCTAGATACAGCGCCAGTGGGCAGCCCAGTCCTCCGCAACCGACCACCAGTACAGAGCTCTGGGAGAGGTTCTGTTGACCTGAGCACAATAACAGACCCACATGGTGAACAGTCACAAATAAAACCGCAGTGCAGCTCAACATTTGGAGATGAAGAGATGTAAACCCTTTTCTCGTACACTTCAAATCCACTAGTCCCTTACCTCGGACGCCCAGCTCTGGCAGGAGAAGCTGTCTGCTGTAGCGCACGATGTCCTGGTTGGAGAGAGCTTTGGACCCCAGAGGGGTCAGGGTTGTAACTTTGTCATTCAATTCGATGAATGGCGTCCCGTTCTAGATAGAAGAGGGGAACGTATATCAGTGGCTTTATCTCAGACAAGCGGAAAAACAATGGCAATAACATGGTCCACACGACCATTAAGCTCGCAGTGTCCACTCTACAGTGCTTTGCTGTAAAATGGACAATGCATTCGAGGTACATTTAAGACTGCTGTCGTGAGAATAGTGACTGTATGAAGCTTGCAGTCCGATGACTGTACACAATGACTGTATGAAGCTTGCAGACTGGTCAACGTTGAACAGACTGGTCAACGTTGAACAGACTGGTCAACGTTGAACAGACTGGTCAACGTTGAACAGACTGGTCAACGTTGAACAGTCTGGTCAACGTTGAACAGTCTGGTCAACGTTAACATACGACCGAACTTTGAGTAGATTCCCAAACCTTTTCTAATTGCGCCAATTTATTCTTCAAAACGTCTAGCTCGTTCTCCTTTTCCAGGAGCCGCGCCTTCAAGCGTGACACTTCGTCTGCCATCGTTATGTATTATTAGTATTAAAGTGGATGCATGTACAGTTGGTAATCACAGTGGCTTTGTTGTGAGAACGTCTGCGTGTTGTTGACGTGACGTGTGTGGCACTTCCGGGTGCACCACGCGGACCGAGACCACGTGACTCGTTCAAAGTGGGCGGTGCTGCTCGCTCCAGTGCTTTTCAACTAAATAATCAAATGGCCAGATAAAAAGTAAGATTTACGTAATATAGGTGTCAGTTATTTAATCTGTTCGGTTTTTACTAGGGAGACACATCTCAAACCCTTTAAACATTTGCATAGATGATAGACATTGTATGGTTATGGTGTTGGTAATGGTAGGCTAATTATGAATTGATTCGGCGACCAATTATGTCCATTATAGTGTGTCAGTATTTTTAGGATTCGGCCGCAAGCTTTTATAGCATATATTTCATATTTATTATTATTTTATTTAGCTTTATTTGACAGGTTACGTAAAATCCCGTTGCCTTCTAACTTTACCCTACCGCATACATATACGCACACTAAACTAACATTAGATGATAGATCGTGTTTTATCACGGTATCTGCCCTACGGACCAGACACACCACGGTGTGTAGTGGTGAACTGTTGAAGTGACCCTTGGGACCACATGAACTACACCAGTGTGACGTGAATCCTCGGGTTCTCTCTCCTCCTCCTCCTCCTCCTCCTCCTCCCTCCTCCTGGTGTTCACATGATCGGTAAAGCCTTGGACTGGGGGGATAGTGAGTGGTGAGGAATGTTTGAGGACTCATATCATCTACTGCTGATTGAATGAGCGTCGCCACGGTCCGTCCGTTCATCATGCGTTTTATTAACGCTCTGGGCGTCCTGGGGATCTTCATCCACTGTGTCAATGGAGTCCCGTGGACACAAGAGAAGGTAACTGTACCACTATAGGCCACTTTATTCGTGTATGCTTCTCTCTTATCTATCGTTCATAAAGTCCAGGCTGCGGATCTCGGAACTCAGTATTTTCATACGTTTTTTAATCTACAATTTTTTTCCCCCTCCGCTCTTGAAGATAGATGTTAATCATTATAGGCTCATTATAGGCTTCCGATATCCGTATACCGATCCGATTCCGATCCGATATAGGCAATTTGTTTGCGTGTTTGCAGTTTTACAAAGTAAGCAAAGATAAACAAATTCAATTCGAGTTGATTTTATTTGATTCTAAAATATTTTCTAATAGTTTATTTAGCCTAAGATTTTATGTATTTACATGTATTGTCGCTGACTGTATGTTTTCCTTGTAGGCTATTCTAAGGCTGTAAGCTTTCTGTTGCTCAAACAACACACAACACACACTGTGTCATCGGTGTGATGCACCTCGGTGTGCTGTGCCTTTGTTCTTCATCCACTCACCTCTTTATCTGTTGCTATGGCAGCACAGTCATCACCATTGGTCGTCCAATTGCAGATGTTGGTATTTATAGATCGACACTGGACACCCCCCCCCCCCCTCCCTCCATTTGATCCCCTCCCTGAATCCCATCTCTTGGGCATCACATGTTGAGTCACCTGCACCATATCATTGTAAACCTGCAAATTACGGGTTTAAGTCAAGTGTGGCAACTGAGACCGCAATCATGACGAGAAGAGGACTCGTGTGCATGTATTTTGTATTGCGTGTCTTACAGCTGCAGTCAAGTGTTGGACAAGAATTGAAACATGAGCCGTAGGTTCATTTGTATGTAAGTCTGTGCTAAAGCAGTCTCATACGCTGATGTACAGTGCTGCTTCCCTCTTCCTCCTCAATCAAACTCTTGTCAATTAACAACCAGCACGTATGCTGTCTTTGGAGACAGGATACGAGCGGTACGAGAACGCAACAGACACGTTCTCTGTGGTTGTGTGATCAATACATAGTCTTCAGCACGAGCTTCTCTTGTGCTCTTTCCTATTAGTTACCAAGCAGCCAGGGTGGCCTGTGGTGCACCTTTTATACAGCTCATGAACTTTGAGACCAAACACAAAATCGCCCACAGGATCAATATGTTCAAACCTAGCGAGTTGTTCCTCCCTGCATTAGGCTACTATGTGACATCTGAGATAAGATTAAACGACAATCCAATGAAATTCCTATCATCATCATCATCATCATCAACAACAACAACAAAAAATGGGGAGTTGGCTTTTAACAATGCCTTGGTCACCATTACCAACTGCTTGTAAAGGGAGCTATTCTGCAGGCCTTATCAAAAGCGCATGGCATGTGTTGATTCGTCCCGCGCCATTCAATCAGGGTGTATTCACACACTGCGCTGGTGTGATCACGCTGATTGTGCATATATGTTAAGTGCTGCACTTTGATGGAGCTGGTCTGTTGCCAAAATCACGTCACAGTAGAAGCCAACCAAATGTGACACATATTTTTGCTTATGAATCGGATGGCCAAGCCATGTTGCAACTTTGGATTTTTCCTCCAAAATATGTATTTTGTGGTCTAGTTGTGGCAAAACCGTTGACACATCACTACTTTTGCGTCATCGTCAGACTAGTCATTTTTTACCACCAGCCATTACTATACTCAAGTACCCGGTTCATACAGTTGGGTAACCCTATGGTTATGCTGCTCTTCAAACCACAGATAGTCACAGACACAACCGTTGAGATGGCCTTAGTGTTCCCTGCTGTACCCAGGTCACAAATCACTGACATAGTTCACAAGTTCACATCCTACTAAATGGATCAGTGTCATTGAAATTGTATTATGGATGGATGGATGAACAGGTGGGCAGATGGATTGTTAGATCTGCCTCCACTCAGACCATCCTGTTGAATAGACGGTGTGATTAAATACAACTATGCCATGTGACTACCATGAAATCTTCCCCCTCAACCAGCAATCGAAGATAAATCAGCGTGACCGAATGGCGTCTCTAATTCTGTGTTTTTCTGTGCTACATATTACCGTGGCCAGCTCACACACAGAGCCTCCACGTTGACCACAGAACAGATCCGCACCGCCCTGGCCCACACGGACCTGGATCAGATGTGGCAGAGGGATCTGACTCCTCTGCTGGTCACCAGGTACCCGGGGACCCCAGGCAGTCTGGCGGTACAGCAGGTCAGTGCTCCGGGGCCTTTAACAGGGCCTTATTGTCTTTCAAAGGGATAACAAGATGAGTTATCAGGACCACCACCGTGTGCAATCACATGGTCAAAATACAAAATGAACATGTCATGAGGTTATGGAGGGTAGTCCATGTCTACAAAACAAAGCTAGGAAAGTCTTGATGGGGTTCAAATGATAATCAGTGTAAGCTCTATTCATTCTAGGTGTGTGTGTGTGTGTGTGTGTGTGTGTGTGTGTGTGTGTGTGTGTGTGTGTGTGTGTGTGTGTGTGTGTGTGTGTGTGTGTGTGTGTGTGTGTGTGTGTGTGTGTGTGTGTGTGTGTGTGTGTGTGTGTGTGTGTCTTCCTCCACAACAGCATATCAAGGCGACTCTGGGCTCTCTGGAGGCCGGCTGGAACGTGACGGAGGACAGCTTCGAGGCTCACACGCCCTACGGTCCACTGACCTTCACCAACCTGATCGCCACCCTGGACCCGTCGGCCAAGCGCCGGCTGGTGCTGGCCTGTCACTATGACTCCAAGTACTACCCTCCCCAGTGGCACGGCAGGGAGTTCCAGGGAGCCACCGACTCGGCCGTGCCCTGCGCCATGATGCTGGAGCTGGCCCGGGCCCTGGACCAGGAGCTGAAAGCACAGAAGGTGGGGGAGAAGAGGGAGGTCTGTGTTGGTGTTGAAGAGGGGTTAGGTTTTGTCTGTGACACCAAAGCAAGCCCGATCTTATTTATTTTTTTGTGTTTCATGATTGAAGTTATTGTACGATGTTGTATGATGATGATATGAAATTATATTGTGAGTAGAATACTATTTGTCCATGTATTAGATTGTGAAATACAGATGTACAGATGTTCGGGGAAAATCTTTTTCCCAGACTTGAACTTAAAATACATTGCTGGTTGCAGATGTGCGGAACAGATGTGTGAGATATGATGAGAGAAAGCAGCCCCTGCCCACTCATGAACAGTTATAGTAGTAAGAATTATGGCAGCAGATGAAAAAACAGCATACCTGTGTGTGTGTGTGTGTGTGTGTGTGTGTGTGTGTGTGTGTGTGTGTGTGTGTGTGTGTGTGTGTGTGTGTGTATATATATATATATGTTTAAATAACAATATCTTCTTGACAGAGTATTTACTCAAATAGAATCCTGAAACTTTCTCAAGTTACTGCCAAGCTCTAACCACCAGGGGGCGAAAAAAGCCTGCAGAATGCCTGGTTGTCCAATTCTTTCCATTCATCTCGCTCATCTTTCTCTCTTCTCTGTCTTTGGCCCTCCACCTCCACCCGCTTTCTTCAATCAGAGCTCCAGCCCCGACCTGACACTGCAGCTGCTGTTCTTCGACGGCGAGGAGGCCATGTTCCAGTGGACGGCCACAGACTCCCTGTACGGCTCCCGGCACCTGGCCGAGCAGATGGAGAGCACCCCGCATCCCACCGACGCCACGGACACCAACCTGCTGCACGGCATTGTGGGTCCACGCCTCCAGTCTCTCAGATCAGGCTAACCTCCAGATTAACGTGATCAGTGTATCAGATTATATTGTTGTGTTGGCGATCATCTCGTGGTTACCTTCTTCACAAGGATGATGACTTCAGAAACACATAGTGTACATGTCAGCATCGTACAGCCGCACTGTGATTTGTCTTGTGTTATGTGCTGTGTTGTGGAGACTTTAAAGCTAAGGTGTGTGTGTGTGTGTGTGTGTGTGTGTGTGTGTGTGTGTGTGTGTGTGTGTGTGTGTGTGTGTGTGTGTGTGTGTGTGTGTGTGTGTGTGTGTGTGTGTGTGTGTGTGTGTGTGTGTGTGTGTGTGTGAGCATGTCTGTGTGTGAGCCTGTCTGTGTGTGTGTGTGTGAGCATGTCTGTGTGTGCACGCGCACGTGTGTGTGCCATGGAACACATGATGTCACCGTGGCACCTTAAAGCTACGATGGGAGTTGGCGCATAGGAAGGAGTTATCTCCTGTTATCGTCTCTTATCTTGTTTTACTGAGGGCTGAACCTCAAAAAACACTGTTGAATTATGTTCCCCAATCCCCCCCCTCCGTCCTCCCCCCTCCGTCCCACATAAACACACTTTAGGATCTGTTTGTGCTGTTGGACCTGATTGGGGCCCCGGGGCCCCGCTTCGGGAGCCAGTTCCCCAGCACGTCACGCTGGCTCTCCAAGCTGCAGCACATAGGTATTAACTCACTCACACGTCACCGTGTGTCACATTGGGATCTCAACTGGCAAACCGGGTTTGTTTTTTTCCACCTTCTGAATGTCGAAAATTATTTGTTGAAACAACATTGTAAATGTACAGCTTCAGGATTCAAGTACAATGGAATGCTTCCTTATGAATTCCCCCCTCCCACAGTAGGAATTTCTGTATATACTATACTATACTAATAATACTATAAAAAGAACAATAAAGTGACTAATGGATGATATGTGTTGAATTGTGCAAAAGGCATTTAAAAGCATTTAAAAGCATTTAAAAGTGCCAGTAGTGCAGCAGCATCGTCAATACAGCTCATACTAATACTACATACTACGGTTGTATTCGTGTGTGTGTGTGTGTGTGTGTGTGTGTGTGTGTGTGTGTGTGTGTGTGTGTGTGTGTGTGTGTGTGTGTGTGTGTGTGTGTGTGTGTGTGTGTGTGTGTGTGTGTGTGTGTGTGTGTGTGTGGCCAGAGCGTCGTCTCCACTCCATGGGCCAGCTGGTGGACCATCCTAGCGACGTGCAGTACTTCTGGCCCAACCACCAAGTGGGCTTTGTGCAGGACGACCACGTGCCCTTCATGAACAAAGGTTCACACACAGCCACTTGTACTTGACGAAATATATATATATACTCTGCAAATTCTTGCTTTTTTCTACTTTTAAGCACATCTTCGGGCTGGCTATAACATGTAACTGTACATTGTACACTGTACTTTCTACAGTACATGTGACAAATAAACCAAATCGGAATCTGAGAAACCATGCACACACGCACACACGTTCAAAAGCACATTTGCATACTCACACAGACATCCCCATACAAATCCCCACTGGTCTCACACAAACTATCTCACACATGATAAAACACCTCACACCCGCACTACATCCTGTGCCCTGCTTGTGAAGGTGTTGCCTGACCCCCCCCCCCCCTGCCCCCTGGTTTCCTGTCAGGTGTGCGTGTGCTCCACCTCATCCCCAGCCCCTTCCCATCTGTGTGGCACACGTTCGAGGACAACGAGGAGAACCTGGACCGCTCCACCATCCAGAACCTCAACAAGATCCTGCAGATCTTCTCTCTGGAGTACCTCAACGCCAGGCCTACCGACCCGCTCAACCCGCAGAACGCCCCCTGAAGGATAGATGTAGCCCTCTGCTCTTCTTTGTATTATGATTGTACTATTATTCAGCTATCTGCATCCAAGATCCATGAACTGATGTAGAAATGTAATTTGGTCGCATTTGTAGTAGCAACTCATAACTCTGTTTGTATGATATGGCACGAAAACTCGATTTTTTCCCCTCTGGCAACGCTACCCTCCTCCCACACACACACACAGAATACTCTGTGTGTCTGCTGTCACAGTGCACTATGTCATTGTTAGTATCCCCTCCGGCAACTACTAGTGGTAGTGCAAATGCTGTCTTGTCGAATGGCAGAAGAGGAGAGCAATGGGCGATGCCGATTTATCAAGAGAACACTCTGTCTATTGCTGACTTTAAAAGGAATAACCCATTGCTGTTTTGTTCTCGTTCTTTCAAAATTGTGGCAAATTATGCCAAACCCTCCCCAGCCGTTTTAGTTGCCCAGAAAAGTTCCACAGCCATACAGACATAGTATATATGTAGAGTATATATAACGTAAAGTATAATTTAATAACAATAATATAATAAGTACAGTATGTAGGAATAACCAGGAGATGGAGTCTTGGTGCTTCCTAGTGTCGATTCCTAACTTTCAACCAGTCGCAAGTGTGTATAGATCCAACCTGTCCAAACACAAAAAGAGCGGGCTTATTTATGTGATAACATCTTCAAGTTCCTCACATCCTGTGTGTGTGTGTGTGTGTGTGTGTGTGTGTGTGTGTGTGTGTGTGTGTGTGTGTGTGTGTGTGTGTGTGTGTGTGTGTGTGTGTGTGTGTGTGTGTGTGTGTGTGTGTGTGTGTGTGTGTGTGTGTGTGTGTGAACTGCAGACCAGTTCCCTGCGCTGCTGTTTCATGTCTCTTGTGTTTGTTTGGGTGTCATTATTGTAGCAAGAAATAATACACAGGGAGCTAAACTGGACATCCTGTCGTCTTTTTAAGTCTGAAATAAATATTGGTTGAGAGCATTAAAAAAACATGAAGTTTTGTTTAGCAGTCGCCGCCGGGATATTTTGGAAATTTTGGCATTGTAGCAATGCTTTTGACGCTGTTTTTGTCTGGTAAGGATTTGTTAAATGCACGGTATAGGTCACAGACATTATATAAGAAGAATTGTTGTCTGTTGACCTACACCTACTCTTAGAGAGTATGACATACACACACTCTGAGAGTAGCAATCCCCAGGGTTTGTTCCTGATCCCACTTTGGGAATGTATGTACTCCCCTGTTTGCTCGCAGGCTTAAGGGGTGCCATCCGATCTCATCTCATCTGACTGATGAACTAAGCATGATGACGGCTAAGCCATGACATGAATACTTGGCTCACATCTGGGACATGTTGTCCCATAGCGAGATAGATGCAGAGATGGGTCATGAAGGAGCAGGTATGGGGCTTGGGCATCCAGGCACACACGGGTGTCAGTCTGCGAAAGCCAGACAAGAGAGACTAGTCTGGACTAGTGTCTAAAATGCACTGGCATCCCCTCAAAGGATAGACTGACCCCTGACCTGGTCAACTACGAGCTCCAGGAGAGCGTTAACTGATTTTCTCTCAACATTCCATCAGGTTGGATTTGAACACTTGCATAACTCCCCACCCCCACTCCCTCTAACCGTCACACAACGGTCCCATGATGCACTAATCCCCACCAGGGAGGCTATCTCCTGAATTCCTCACCCAAATCTCCCATCCATGCCTGCCCTCCTCTCGCTGGCTCAGACACCCCACTTTATGCATTCATAAATGTTTGGGATGCCTTGCCAACGAAAAATA
>CM051016.1:12394142-12404142 GCA_027704905.1 Muraenolepis orangiensis | reverse complement strand
ATTACAAATCCTTCTATTTCGGGCACATTTAGCAATGGGTTTATTTTAAGCAATAGGTCACCATTAGAAGACCAGCTGATCCAGTGGCCTACATCTGAGTCGGAATGAGGTCACGAGGATGGAAGAATCCGGGGAAAGAAAGAAAAAAAAAAAGTCTATTAAGTCTATTATCGCAGTTGGATCGCACGTAGCACCGAGAAGGTTACCGCTGGGTTGTCATAGAAGTAGGTCTACTATCCGTTGTGGGTGGAGTGGTGGGGTGGTGGTTTTTTCGATGGATGGATGGATGGATGGATGTGCCGCAACACATGTTGGCTCTCAGCAGCCTTATCTCTGAAGGTGATACCGAGGTGTTGGCAATGATGGCCTCACTCAGTCCCTGATCTTAATCTGGATATAGAGGAGACTTCCTAAACTGGAGTGCGAACAGACATCACACACGCACACACACACACACACACACACACACACACACACACACACACACACACACACACACACACACACACACACACACACACACACACACACACACACACACACACACACACACACACACACACACACACACACACACACACACACACACACACACACACAGCTTACCCTTAATAAGGCAAACACACAGCCTCTCTCTCTCTCTCTCTCTCTCTCTCTCTCTCTCTCTCTCTCTCTCTCTCTCTCTCTCTCTCTCTCTCTCTCTCTCTCTCTCTCTCTCTCTCTCTCTCTCTCTCTCTCTCTCTCTCTCTCTCATATGCAAGGACACAATGTCCTTGGGGCCAGCATAGCTCTATGTTTGGACAGTCTCCATAGGGCATCATTAGTCCCCTGACTGTAACAAGTCCTCTCCTGCAGGGGGTCCGTGCGTGGCACTGACCACCAGGTGTTACATTCATCTGAATATAGAGGCCAGCACAACTGCACCTCACGACCCACTCCCCCCCCCCCCCCCACCCCCATTCTACACCTCTCAAGCATACACACTGAAATGGCTAGGCTGAAAAACAGATTCCTCCAACAGCATAGAAGGCCATTAAAGGGTAAAACCTGAACTGTCTTGTGTTGCTTAACGTGGGTTAACCAAACCCTACTGACAATTTTCAGCTTTCCAAGCCTCAATGTGTTGTTCAGCTGATGGGGCAGATATCCTCCTTACCTTCCCATAGAAAACGGCCTTTAGAATTCAGGGGCGGCGCTGTAAGTGGATTCTCCCAGGAGGAGGGAGGAGGGAGGAGGGCGGGGGGGGGGGGGGGGGGGGGAGAGAGGGGACTGAGAATAATTGTGGAGGTTTCGTATCGGCCCGTTTCTCACACGGCCCCAGGTCCTCGGCCTCTCGTGGGCCCCCCGGGAGCTCTGCCGTGCGAGGACCATGAAAGAAATCAGGAAAACTTAATGTGAGAGAGAGAGAGAGAGAGAGAGAGAGAGAGAGAGAGCATGCTAATCCAGTAATGGCTAGTAGCAGCAATTATTTCGCTGTACAGTACTTGTGCTGTACACTGACAAATTTGAATAATTATTATTATTATTAGTAGTAATAGTAGTAGTACAAATGACTAGTTGGATTCCAGAGGAAGCGCTTATGCCACTGGATGGCGTAGGCAGGAATGGTCTCTCGCATTATGCCCAGTGGTTTCTGAGGAAGGATGTAACCAGTAAAACCAAACCAACCACTGGTTACCATTTGCGTGCAACACCAACTTGTGTGTGTGTGTTAGTGTGTATTTGTCTCCGTATCCATGCCAACCTTCGTCATTCCAGTATGTTGTTCATTCAAATTCCAGAATGTGCATTGCAAATCTCACCAGATAATCTTAGCAGGCACCTGACAAGCTATTTGGTCCTTCATTCCTTCCTAAGAGCATTGGTCCTGTGAACCACCACCGTTTAGGCTTAAACCATGAACTAAAAGCCCCAAACTGAGCAGGCAAACAAGGGTCACTTTGCAGCCCAAATGCATGTTCAGCAATGCTAATGTGTGTGTGTGTGTGTGTGTGTGTGTGTGTGTGTGTGTGTGTGTGTGTGTGTGTGTGTGTGTGTGTGTGTGTGTGTGTGTGTGTGTGTGTGTGTGTGTGTGTGTGTGTGTGTGTGTGTGTGTGTGTGTGTGTGTGTGCCTACAAAGCTACGTCTAATCGTATAGCTTCTAGGTACAGTCATCTCAGAGTCACGTGGTTGTTGCCTGGTGACTACAGTACCGATAGTCCCGATGGGAACTGTATGTATGTACGCCAAGTACAATGGAATGCTTACTCCCCATTCCCTCCCGCAGTACTAATTCCCTACAATTTAACACTATGTACTATACTTGTACTATACAACACTATACTATAACAATACTGTACACAATAAAAAGAACAATAAAGTGACTGATGGATGATATATAAATGTGTTGAATTGTGCAAAAAAGCATAAAAAAAATAAAAAAAAGCACTTTAAAGTGCCAGTAGTGCAGCAGCATTGGACAGGAGCACAGGAGCACAGGAGCCAGTGTTGGAGAAGAAAGGCGTAGGAGTTGATAGCGCTATCAAAACTGCTGCTCTGCTAGCCGCCGCGGTCCAATAGCCACAGAATATGAGCGGAATGCTGTTCTCCGATCAACCGAACCCCGCCAGTAGCCGGAGTTCAAACCCACAGTCGCGACAGGTCATACATGGCCTTTGATGCACTCCGAGGCCTCCATTGGCCGTAAAAAAAAGGATTTAAAAGGGAGAACATAAATGACTCTACTTTTTATCGCCGTGGCTAGCCGCAGAAGAAGAGACGGCCATCCGTTTCATTCATGCACTCATTCAGCAGTTTAAGGGAACTTCTTTTTGAATTGTGATAATTATGGAGTGAGTCTTGGGTTTTATGAACTGTTGCCCTCTTTGGGCTTTAAAATGGGCAATTCCATTGCGGTTGAGCGGCAGAAGCTGGGAGCTCACTGGGAACAAGTCAGGACTAGCCCATACAGTCCCCCAACATCCTTTGTCCCGCCATTCCCATAGATGTAAATCACTGTGCCAGACCAGCCTACAAGGTCATGGTTATGGTTAACCATTCAGACTTGTCAATAGAATTGCCTATTGTCTTCGCCTATATCTTGGGGATGAGCACCATTTTATTTTTACCGGTTGAAAGCGACTGGTACTGTTCTCACTGGACTGGGATCACCCCTGGATCTACCATGTCGGCACTCGTACTGACTGGTTGCCTTGCTTGGACGGACTGATGGATGAAACAGCTGTAATGTCTCAGTTTCCACAGCAGAGACCCCACTCCAACTCTCCCCAACCCCCCCCGATGGTTCACTCCACAATGCTCTCATTGAAGTGTGTGTGTGTGTGTGTGTGTGTGTGTGTGTGTGTGTGTGTGTGTGTGTGTGTGTGTGTGTGTGTGTGTGTGTGTGTGTGTGTGTGCGCCTGCCTGCCTGCCTGCCTGCCTGCCTGCCTGCCTGCCTGCCTGCCTTTATGGGATGGTTATAAAGCAGTGATAAGGTGAACTGTGCCAGGCTTCTGTTTTTTTCACTTTTTCATATATATCAATGAGACAGATTTCTTTTTTTTACCACTGACTCAATGAACTCTGTCTGGCCTCCCGCTGGGCGTATTTTTTGGTCTACCTTTGGGCTTGGGCCCAGCTCAAGTTCATACAAATCAAGTAAAACCACATTGAGACGATATGACACGACGTATTCAGACACAACACACGGGAAACCCTCCTCCCCGTCAAACGGATCCAGCGTGGACCTAACGACGTGCCGTGTCACGTTACTTGTTCTGAAACGGGGGTCCAACAATCGCCTACGACTTACCCCGGCGAAAGTGCTTCGTTGTAGCCTTACTAGACAATACACGGTTTCAAGGTTTATCTTCGACCAAAGTCTCACGTCCTTTCCCCCTCTACCCCCCCCGCCCCCCCCCCCTCTCACACCGTCAGATGACCTTAAACACTTCCGTACAGGCCATTGTTACGGCCCCCTTCATCCCGCCTCAATAGGCAGTTGAATAGATGCCAGAAGGGTTGCAGTTTGGTTATGGAAAGGACGTCAGAGTGCTAGCCGGCGAGCAGCACCTGAATTTGTTTATGAAGGGAGTGGTGGTGGTGGTGGTGGTGGTGGGGATGGTGGTTCCACAAAGGCTGCAGAAGGCACGTCAGAGGCACACATGGGAGACACCGGTTATCCTCCAACACCTGGGGAACCGCCTCTCACCTGTTCTGTTTGCAGGGTCGCCGTTTTTAGCTCGGTTTTCCAGTCATCTTTTACGGTATTGTGACGGGCTCACCTTTTTATCTGTCCCGGCAGGACCCACAACAGACGGCACAAACACAGCCGTGTGTGTGTGTGTGTGTGTGTGTGTGTGTGTGTGTGTGTGTGTGTGTGTGTGTGTGTGTGTGTGTGTGTGTGTGTGTGTGTGTGTGTGTGTGTGTGTGTGTGTGTGTGTGTGTGTGTGTGTGTGTGTGTGTGTGTGTGTGTGTGTGTGTGTGTGTGTGAGAGAGAGAGATGCAGTCATTGTTTTTAGAATCCCAGTCCAGCACAAAGCCATGGGAAAAAATAACAACTTCTGTGGGTGCAACAGGAATAGCTTGTTGCCACACAAACTAAACAAGTGAACAACCGGGGTGTGGGTTTGTGTGTGTGTGTGTGGGTGTTTTGGTGTGTCTCACTGCATCATTAGAGAGGTGATGTGTTGTGGCTAGTGGGTTTCACATTGTCAGATACTAATCCTACCACTCCCCACCCCCAAACATGACTCACCTCTCACTCTCTCTATCCTGTCTATCTGTCTGTATATGTGTATGCGCATGGCGCGCAAACAGGGAGCAACGGTTTGCATTCGTGTGTTTGCATTCGTGTGTGTCTGTTTGGGTGAAAAAAACATTTAGACCTCATGTAATTAGAAAACAAATAGAAATAATTGTAACGATATTGTCATTGTATATTAACAACGCTCAGTGGTACAGATAATCAATGTATTCAAATTCACTGCAATTGAAAGGTTTAATAATTAATAACTACTGAATATATATAACTAATTAAAACTATTTAGGATTGGGAAAATATAATGTATAGCAATAGATTAATAGCCAAAACATTATAGAATGTCCTGTATTACTTATCAAAATATAATTATTGGTTTCTTTGTGACTTTTGCCTCTCTGGCGAGAGGACAGCCTAACGATGCTCTCCATCTCTTTGACCCCTGCCTGCTCCTGCTCCCCTGACCCAGGCGCGAGCTGGCTGTAAATCACTGACTTCCTTCCTCCTCTCCCCCCCCCCCCCACTTTCTGTGTCATCTTCCCCCTCTTCTCCTCCCACTAAAACCTCCTCCAACATAACCAGCCCCCCCAATGCCCCCCGCCCCGCCCCTCCCCTCTGCTGCACGTTACCATAGCAACTCACGCTTTGTTAAGGGCTCCGGCCATTGTGTCCGCTCTTTGAGATGGTGGCGGCGGCAGGGGTTGTGAATGATGTGGTGAGTGCCGCCAGGGCCAGAGGATGGGAGGAGTGTTCCTTCAGGTCCTCGGTGCTACAAACTGGGCGAGCTGGGGGGTGGGGGTGGGGGTGAGATGACCAAGAAGTCTCTAATGCGATGCCAAGCACGGAAACTCCACCTGCCCCACACAGAAACACCACGTCTGGGTGAATGGTGGACACTGTCCGATTGTTATCCTGCTAAATATTGCTAGGGACTTTTAGTCGATACTTATCCAAAGAATCTACTATATCAGTAGATACTTATCCAAAGTATCTACTATATCAGTAGATACTTATCCAAAGAATCTACTATATCAGTAGATACTTATCCATACTTCAAAACAAGCAGACTCTGAACAAGTGAACAGGTCGGCTGAGAGGTGAAAACGTGTGTGGGGAAAAAAGAGAGGGCTTTCATAAGTTGTTATTATCTTTGTCCCAATGTTTCCATTAAAGGCATAATGCCATAATATATGTTGGTGGAGGTGAGACGTATACATACAATCCCATGGGAGTCGGACTACCACCAGTCCCACGGTCGGTCCCCCGGGCTTGTTATAGAGCCGACTAACTGAGCGACACGTCCCTCCTCCTCCCCCTCCTCCCCTCCTCCCCCACCTCCTCCTCTACCACAGCAAGTCCTCCTTTTGTTGTGGTTTCCACAGGCGTCCATTATAGTGCTGTTTTAAAATGGTCTGTAATCAAGAGTTCCCGGGGGGGCCACCCCGAGCGTATAGCCACAGTATATGGGAGGGGAATAAGCTGCTTTAATGTAATGCCTGCACACAACAACACAATGTGTAGTGTGATGGTTTTTTTAAAATTATTATTCGGCGATGCTTTTCTCTCTCTCTCTCTCTCTCTCTCTCTCTCTCTCTCTCTCTCTCTCTCTCTCTCTCTCTCTCTCTCTCTCTCTCTCTCTCTCTCTCTCTCTCTCTCTCTAGCTCTCTCTCTCTCTCTCTCTCTCTCTCTCTCTCTCTCTCTCTCTCTCTCTCTCTCTCTCTCTCTCTCTCTCTCTCTCTCCTCTCTCTCTCTCTCTCTCTCTCTCTCTCTCTCTCTCTCTCTCTCTCTCTCTCTCTCTCTCTCCTCAATCACTGTTTTGGTCCCAAAAGAAAATGATTAGCTGGTGGTTCACATGCGCTCAGATTCCGTCACTGCTGTGATATCTCTGACGGTTCCTCTCATTTAGTGCAGACCTTCAGCTCCTCCAACCCTACCATATACGGTTCAAGGTTCAAGATTTTTTATTTGCCATATTCAAGAAGTACAATGGAATGCTAACTCCCCATTCCCTCCCGCAGTATGAATTTAACACTGTATGCTATACAATGTACTATACTAATATCATCATATACTATACAACACTATATCATAACTATACGGTACACGACAAAAATAACAACAATAAAGTGACTGATGGATGATCTAGTGTTATATGTATATGATATATGTGTTGAATTGTGCAAAAAGCATTTAAAAAGCATTTTAAAGTGCCAGTAGTGCAGCAGCATCATGAATTCAGTACAGTTAAGTGCAGAACCGTGCAGTTACTGTGATGAGTCCAGAAAGTCCAGCAAAAGTACGATGGTGTAATGTAATATGGATGACAATGTTATATAATATTGGCAGAACTCCTAGCAGTTCAGTGGGCGCACAGCCTGTGGCTAAAAGCTGTCCTTGAACCTGGTAGTCCTTGTATACAACGACATTACTGAATTTCAAGACTAACCTTATTTTATTTTTATTGCGTTATGTATTTACAAGGTACAATATCACTTTATCTTAAGGAAAGCGTGGGGAGGATTGTAGCTGGTGGAGGGACGAGCGCTGGGCAAAGCAGGTGGAGCATTTCTTCCCCCAAGACATTCTTCTTGCGGTCCCTGGTTGCTTTCTTTAGCTGGTGTTTATGCTAGTGATAATGCGTGGTAGGGTCGCTAGCCAACAGGCTGGTCGGAGAGCGATGATATGTTTGTGTTAGGGGGGGGTGAGCGAGCTTACCACTCTGAAACCACTCGCCAACCGCCTGCAAAAAACCTGATGATCCCAAATCGGGGACGGGGAGGGAGAGGACAACAGCGGTTTGTTGTATAGCAAAGGTGTTATTTGTCTCTCAGAATAAACCAACACAGTTGTTTAGGGGCCAGAACCAATGGTCCGGACAACTTTTGGTTTCTTCCTTTTTCTTCACTTTTATCATGATTCATCAGGTTGTAGGGTGAGGTCAACAATACCTCCTCCGACTCCCATCTCCCACAGTCCCTGGGGGGCGCTGGCTTTTCAGACGGCAGGCACTTCCCAGCTCACTTCACCTCCGACCCTCAAACAGGCTGTGGTGGTTTGGGACGCTCCAATCCCCAAACCACAGCGTCCATGGTCTGGTCATGGCAATGTGCCCCGGGGGAGGGGGGGGGGGACACGAGTCCCACTTTAACCGCCGTGGCCCTATGAATGACCTATGAACCCTTCCTCCCTCATCCGTCACCCGGCCCAGGCCCGACAGAGCTGCTTTTGTCTGCGGGCGTCACGCCGGGTCTCAGCTGCTCTGACTCTCACTCTGCTCCGTCATGTCCATTCGTCCCACACACACACACACACACACACACACACACACACACACACACACACACACACACACACACACACACACACACACACACACACACACATTTTTCCCCCCTATACTAGCCCAGGGTGAAAGATTAGGAGGCTACGACACGACACGAGACACCCTCTTGTCCAGGGGGGTGGAAGCTATAGATGAGATTAGAGGACGAGCGGAGGCAGGCGGAGGCAGGCGGAGGCAGGCGGAGGCAGGCGCAGTCGATAACAACCCTCATCACCACCACCCCCCCCCCCCTCCGCCCGGGCCCCTGCCCATCCTGCTAATAATGAAATACCGCCAAAGTTCCTAGTCTGGGTCCAAGGATAATTGCCGGTTGAGACTGGTGATGATGGCCGGCGTTCATGTGCAGCGAAGAGCCACCGGGCCGTCTGCTGTTGTGTCAACAGTGAAGGGAAGACAACGCAAGGCCATTGGAGGCCATGTACAGTGCCGTTCTCACTAACTGTGTGTGTGTGTGTGTGTGTGTGTGTGTGTGTGTGTGTGTGTGTGTGTGTGTGTGTGTGTGTGTGTGTGTGTGTGTGTGTGTGTGTGTGTGTGTGTGTGTGTGTGTGTGTGTGTGTGTGTGTGTGTGTGTGTGTGTGTGTGTGTGTGTGTGTGTGTTTGCGTACAGACTTTGTTTTTGTCCTGTGAAGTCATGCATTAGAGGTTAGAGCTTAGCGTTGGCCAAGTGTAGTGTTCCCCAACCCCATCCCACCCCACCCCTCTCGCTCTCTTTCTAATTACAGCCGGGCCGGTCCCGGCAGAGGGCTGAAATGCAGCGAATTCCCACAATGGATGTCCTCTATGGAGAACAATGAGTGAAATTCCTCACCGTTCCCCACAGGTCGAGAGCGGTAGACATAGAGTGGATGGAGGGGGAGAGAGAGAGGGAGAGAGAGGGAGAGAGAGGGAGAGAGAGAGAGAGAGAGAGAAACAGTGGCACAGCTCGTCCCCACCCAGTAGTGTTTCAACTGGAAAACACCAGTACGGGTGTGGTGTGTGTGTGTGTGTGTGTGTGTGTGTGTGTGTGTGTGTGTGTGTGTGTGTGTGTGTGTGTGTGTGTGTGTGTGTGTGTGTGTGTGTGTGTGTGTGTGTGTGTGTGTGTGTGTGTGTGTGTGTGTGTGTGTGTGTGTGTGTGTGTGTGTGTGTGTGTGTGTGTGTGTGTGTGTGTGTGTGTGTGTGTGTGTGTGTGTGGGGCGGGTTTCAGGATGTCCAGAGCTCCCACTGGGAGTATTAGGGAGGGCAGGAAGGTGGAGGAGGGGAGGGGAAAGACTCTCTTTGCTCGTGTAACAAACCCCTAAGTACATGACGCTAGTAGTAGCAGCCCGGCGCTTTAGGCGCCGTCAAACACTATTTTCTTTTCTTTCTTTCTCTCCCCTCATCGTCCGAGGCCAGAACACTGCATCTGGGATGGTAATGATGATTCCCGACATTGATTTGTCTGTTGATCAATCAGTCAACCCTTCCCTACTTCCCCACATAGGAGTTGACAGAGTTTGTATTTGCCAATCCCTCACAGTGGAGTATTGGCTCAAGCTAGGCCCAAACCGTTCCAACTGTATTTCCTTCTTTGTTGTTTTCTCTGTACAGATGTGAACCACGGAATGTACACGTTAGGGATGGGGGGGAAGAGGAGGAGGGAGGGGGGGGGGGGGGTGAGGAACGGCTGAGCCATCTGCAAAAGGAATAGCTTTTCTGTTTACCTTGCTGAAACAACGGTGTGCTTGGACGGCCTTGAAAGAGCTCCTGCAGGGATCCGGGTCTCAGCTCCACAGACGAGGCCTGCACCAGAATCTGATCTGCTTGCTTTAGCAGCTGTTTTGGCTGTGTGTGTGTGTGTGTGTACCTGGCTTGCAATACAGTTAAAATGTATGTGTTAGTGGGTGGCAGTAAGGACCCCCCCCCCCCCCCCTGCAGGGCACACAGCAGGTGACACACACATG
>CM051016.1:12316642-12391642 GCA_027704905.1 Muraenolepis orangiensis | reverse complement strand
ACACACACACACACACACACACACACACACACATGAGAGAGAGACGGACACATTCACACAAAGGCGACTCTCTGTTGTCACAACATCACATGAAGGTCCACATTTCACATGGATAGAGCGGGTGCGTGTTCTTTTTAACAAGTGTGTTATTTATATATATATATATATATATATATATATATATATATATATATATATATATATATAGTGCATTTGAACTCTCCCTCAACTGGATCCCTCCTCAAGGCATGCATGGTCACAGGCAGGGCATGACAGTTGGTAGTCTGATAATTCAGCTCATTTATTGTGGGACCTGTAAATAGCAGCAAAAAAGACACTCTCCGGCACATGCTGGAGACCACACCACACACACACCACACCACACACACACACACACACACACACACACACACACTACCACACAATGGAAGTCTATTCTTCAACTGACCTAACAGAGTTAACGGCTCGTCTGTTTATCTTAGGGAGATAGCAGTCCCACCTGTTCTCTGCCTACACTGTGCACACATGCACGCATGCACGCATGCAAACAAAGACATGTCACTAGACTACACGCATGGTAGTGCATCTTTGCTTGTGACAACGTGTGGGCTTTGTCAGTTTGCCAGGAAAGGAGCTCTCTTTATAAAAACTAAAATGAGGTTTAAAAATGAACTACAAACAGACGAAGAACCTTCTTTCATCCCGAAACGAAAAAAAAAAAAAGAGAAAATTGTTAACCAAAAATATGGTTTGAAGCTAACTTTTAATTTGGTCCTGTATGTGTTCCTTAAGTCCTCAGGACTCTCAATGTGTGACCGAAGGCTGCACATGTGTGATTAAAAGGATGTAAGTACACCTGGCCTAAATCAATAAACTGGATCACCCTGTAATGATTTGGTCTTCTGTGTGTGTGTGTGTGTGTGTCTCTCTCCAGGCCTGGACGACAGCCTGCAGCTCTACGTGACCAATTTTGAGCGGGAGAAGATCAGCGGCGAGCAGCTGCTGAAGATCTCCCACCAGGACCTGGAGGAGCTGGGAGTGGCCCGCATCGGACACCAGGAGCTGGTGCTGGAGGCCGTGGACCTGCTCTGCGCTCTGGTCAGTAGACTTCTTCTCCCTGTGGGGGTCGGAGGTGGTGTGCGTGGGTAGGGGTGGGTGGGTCGGTGGGTGGGATTGGGATGGAAAACCAAAGTGATGTGTCTTTGTTGTCGTTTTTTCCCCCCCTTTGGTATCATGACCGCTTGTTAGAAAGTGAATTGTTACCACCTGTGGTTTCACCTTCTCTTCCTTTTCGTCTTTTACCCACATGGAAACAAAACTAAAAAAACCTGTATAATTTACAAACTGAAACCGAATTCGGCATTCCTCTGACAACAACAAATCTAAACATGTCACGTGAGCTGTGGCTGCCCGGCTGGTTTTGGACGTTCCTTCTATTGTAAGTCCCTTTGGATAAAAGCGTCTGCTAAATGACTAATGTAATGTTCAAACGTTCCCCTTCAGGGACTCTCAATGGGACCCGGAACGGGCTGACCAGCTGTCTGTCCGTCATCGTGTCTCTATGATGTTGAATTGTCACCAGGACTGTCTTGGCTTTGTGCGCTTTAGGGTGGAAGTGAGTAAATGAGAAAGAAAATAGTTTATACAGAATTAATATAGAGCAGTGGTTCTCGACTGGTTCTCGGGCCTCAGGACCCACATGTGTCATTTGTGATTACGTCACAAATGTAAAAAATGTGTTCTCCGGTATTGCAGTCATCAACAATGCCTTCATGTACTGTTAAAAACACCTGGGAGCGAACAAAAATATGCAACAACTGGGGCTAAGCTCAATGAAATAGCAACCCATTTAAACATTATTTTATATTGGAACTTTAGTTTATTCGTGGGCTTCTTTGTAGAGATGAAGGTTTGGCATTTGGCTCTGCGACCCGCTCCAAACGCCCCCTCACCCCACCACAATCACTGACATGACAAGTATATGAAAGAATAAAAGCTGTGAATAAAAGAGAACCAGGGTTTTTTTTTCTTTTACACCAGATGGGATTAATTTGGAGTTTTATCACTTTCCTGTGCCATAAAATCCCCCAGATTGTAGTCCCTATATATTTGGTATTCATCATCGTCAGCATTTCTGGGGTGAATACCACATGTTGCTTTAAAAAAAAAAAAAAGCTTGAATACACAAATGCTTTTGATTTAGTCGAGCGTTTTGTTTTACCTTTCTTTCTACCCTCGGGGGTACGCCCCATCAGCCGTCTATTCTTAGATAACAGTTGGGGCGTCTAAAATCGAAATCTAAAGCTGGGGGATGGGGGAATCCTCTTGATTGGTCACATACAGTACATGTACACACAGTGAAGTTTGTTTCACTGCATTCAACCCCTCCTAGTATGAGGAGTATAAGTAGTGGGCAGCTATTGTAAATGCAGCGCCCGGAGAGCAGTGTAGTGGGGGGGGAGGGGGTCTGCTGCCTTTTCTCAAGGGCATCTCTGCACGGCCCAGGTGTTTTTGGGGACATGAACCGGCGACCATCTGGTTCCGAGTCCGCACAGACTGAGCTATCCCGCCGCCCACGTCTCTTTCGTCATTGTTTATCTAGAAGGTGCAGGTCAAGACGGTCACCTTTGAAGCTGTGGTTGGCGGTGGGTTTGTTTGCCGCTGCCTTTCGGTGAGATCAACGTCCTCCGGTCGATGACCTGGTGCCGCCGCGGTGCGCCGGCGGCGCCGGTTGCCGCGGTTTCTCTCGGATTCCTGTGGGAAGCGACCACATGTGTGTGCGCGCCGCACGCCACATGGGCTCCTATCTCGCCGCTCACATCTGATTCTTGTTCCCTGGGGTCGGTCGGAGACGGGGCGGGGGGGGGGGGGAGGAGGGAGACATCTTTGGGTCGGCACACTGGGAGCCCTGAGTTCATACTACGACGTCTGAGCGACTCGTAGTTCCTAGTGGTGGTGGAACAAGAACCTTGGCGTCTGTAGATCAATGTTCTGCGTCTGTCTGGGTCGTTGGTTGGAAGTTGGTTTGGTTCGATCCGGATCCGACGGTTGATTCGCCTTCAACGCTGCGACTCTCAAGATTCAATATTCTTTATTTACCGTGTGTCAACAAGTACAATGGAATGCTTACTCCCCATTCACTCCCACATTCGGAATTTCAACAACAATACTATACGCGCTATTCAATTAGCTATTCAACTGGTTTTGTTGCTCTCAACCCTCATCTTTTCCTTTTCCCTCCAGAGAACGATTTCAGCATCTCCCTCCGAAGCTGAGATTGTGTTTCGCTGTGCCTCTCAGACGACCTGAGCCGGACACATGGAATCACTTGAGGAGCAGTCCAGCAGGGGTTGTGTTTTAGAGCTTTGATAGAAAGTCTTGTCACTGCACATGTACCTTACTGTACATCCCCGGGGGTGGTTAATACAACCCCCCCCCCCCCCCCCCCACACCCCCTGGATTTTACGGTGGGGGTAATCGGGGCCCACGCTTCCGCTCTTGCCCCTGAGAACGCTTTGCGTCCGGCAGGTGAAGCCTGGTGTCAGGTTTTTGGTTCTGTTTCCGTCAGTCAAGCTTCAAACGCCCGGGCGTTTCTGTCATCCAGCGGAAGCCCGCTGGATGAATGACTTCCACAATGTGATGAGGGAGGGAAAGAGAGAGAGAGAGAGAGAGGCCTTAACCTCCCCACCGGGACGGCTTGACCCCGGAGTAAGCCTTTTTACTGAGAACGGGTCGGCCTGTTGCTGACACAAAACACTTCCCACCAACACCCCCGACCTCCTTGTTCTCGCAAAACACCCCCACCCACCCACCCTCCTCCACCCCTCTGCCTGGGTGTTTTACCCACAGGGTCAAACAGCTCTTGTTTAGTACAGTTTAGCGGCAGTTTCTGCCACTAGCTGTTTACTCTTGTCTGCTGTGGGTTAAATGTATGCCTCAGTTGCCATTTCAGTCCCAGTGTTATACTGACGGTATACCCCCCGTCTCCACACACCTTATTACAGGGCTTTATTACAGCCATCAGTAATGGCAGCATTACACTTTTAATCGTAGCCTTGACTATTGGTCCATGACTCGGGGGAAACGGCCATTTTCCACTTCTCTCGTTTCTCGCCCCCTTTAAACTTGCTGTCAGGGGACATGAGATGGATGTGTCCATTTAACCCTGAGGGAACTCACTGCGATGCTGCCGTGATGTCTTCTGCAGAGTCCGGTCCAGTAACCCCACACATCTGCGTTAGTGTTCCAGAGGGGCCGCTTTATACAGATTTTTAATAGGTAGATCATTTGCCTTGAGTCGTGAGCCATGGGGCTGCGACTACGACGAATCAACGTTCTAGTTTTTATAGAATGTAGCGGATATCTTGTGGTCAACCAGATTAATCACGGTCTCATGTTAATGTGAAGTCAAACACATGAAACTGTAGTCGTGTTGTAATGGACACGTTGTGTGTGTGTGTGTGTGTGTGTGTGTGTGTGTGTGTGTGTGTGTGTGTGTGTGTGTGTGTGTGTGTGTGTGTGTGTGTGTGTGTGTGTGTGTGTGTGTGTGGTGTGTGTGTGTGTGTGTGTGTGTGTGTGTGTGTGTGTGTGTGTGTGTTGTGATTCGACTCCATCCCCTACTCCGGAAGCCTGCGTATAATCCTTTCGACGAGGCCCAGAGTGTGCGAGTGTGAGGCCCTGTGCATTACACAGCCTTTTGTAATGCACCCTGGTTTCAGATCAGTTGAACCCCAGGCCCCCCCCCCCCCCCACAGACACAGACACACACACACACACACACACACACACACGTAAGAACACTGAACGAATGCCACTTTGGTGAACTTGATCAGAAACTCACGCAGGCTTTTTCACAGGCTTGGTTTCCCAAGCTCGATGGCTGGCAGTCTTGGGACGGGACACACACACACACACACACACACACAGGCTTTCGGGACATCTGTGCACTGGTCCAAGCTGGCTTGCCGTGTCATTTTAGCCTTCTAATGACAAAGCCAGGAGAGAGACGTTTGATGTTTGAAACTCTCTCACACTGCTCACTAGCGCCCAGGCAGGCTCAAAGTGCCATTGGCTCTCTCTCTCTTGCCTGGTATCTTTTTTTTTGACAGCGTTGGAACAAAAGAATTGTAAACAGTCACACAGCCTACGTTGTGACTCGTACTATCTACCCGAGGCTAGTCTTTTATGTTTGGTTAAAGACTTGTTTTTAATTAAGTAAGCAAACGGAGAGCCCAACTGTTTAGCATAGTTCCAATGTGAAAGCTATACCTACTGCTACTCTTTTTTTTGAAAGTGGAGATGTGACTCATATGCACTATGTTGGAAAGGTGCCGAACTGCCTATGTTTTATGGAGTCAGCACTGGACTGAGCCACCACTGCTGAGGTATTGTAAGAGTCATGTACTGTGAATGGGCAGGACGTGTGACATGTTTTATGCGATGAAGGAACACAGGTTGCTTGTTCAAAAAGCACAGACTAGATGGAAGTGAAGTCATCTAAAGCTTGTAAACTGTTTTGTTAGTGGGCCACAACCCAAAAACCCTTCATCACCCACATCCCCATTCCCTGTACACGTAATGTATTCTAAAAGACATTTACTTTAACACAACTTTAAAATAAATTACGGTGATATATGTATGTTGGTGTCAAGAACCTTGCCGGGATAGTTGAGCTGCTCTGAGCATCATCGGAGCCAAACCACCGCTTAACGAACGCCCGCTTAACGAACCGCTGCTGGCAGACGCACAGAGCCCGGTGGGGTGCAAGTTGATCAACTGTGACCGACCTACAGGAATGCCAGCACAGGAACAGGAAACAACGTCGGACAAACGACTTGGGGCTCCCCCGCAGGTCGTGAAGTCCAACGGGGGGAGGGTGTTGTCGCGATCGTGAAGTCCGATGGTAGGGTGGTGGTCCGGGCCGGCAGGTATGCCAGATGGCCAGTCCAGCCCTGGTGCCTAGCAACATAGCAGGGAGGGGGGGGGCCCTGGGGGTGGGGGCCTCCTAAGCTCCGGGGCTCCCCCGCACCGCGGGGGGTGCGGGGGCCTCCGCTACGCCACTGCCTCCACAGGGTTTGCAAACGTAGATAAAGGAGGAGAGAGAGAGAGAGAGAGAGAGTGGGGGGAGTGGGTTGGTGCCAAATCACCCCTCTTTCTCAACATGCGTCACGTTTCATTACAACGTTCATTGTTTCACTGCATGTCACAACGTGTTGTCCCGGGCATTAGGCTAGACTTAGCGGTTCCTCGCAGCCGAGGATCGTCCTGTATTGTTGTTGTTATTATCATCTTCATTGCTGTTATACCTGCTGGGAAGGTGAAAAGAGTGACACATCTGCCTTGACGGTAATCATTTCGCAAACGGGATCAAAGTCTGTACTCGTCCATCAACAATGCCTCAGAAGCGTGCAGACAAGAGGGTCCTCCCGCTTGTCTGCCTGGAGCCTTGGAGCCTTGGCAGAGGTCCTAGACAGATACTGTGTCTGTCTCTCTCTCTCTCTTGGTCTCTCTCTCTCTGTCTCTCCATCTCGCTCTCTCGCACCCACTCTATCTACTCCGGGCGGCAGTAAAGCTCAGGAGGTTGAGTGGTCGCCTCACAACCCGAAGGTTGCTGGTTCGATCCCCGGCTCCTCCTACCTAGCAAAAGAAACTGTTGGTGTCCTTGAGCAAGACACCCTAACTGCTCCCCGGGCGCTGTATAAATAGCTGACCGCTGCTCCTAATACTAGGATGGGTTAAATGCAGAGAAATTCCTTTTGCTGTACTGTACACTGACAAATTTGAATTATTATTATTATTATTATGATTATTATCTCTCTTTTTCTCTCTCTCCATCTCTCTCTCACTCTCTCTGTCTCTCTCTCTCTGTTTCTGTCTCTCACTCTGTCTCTCTGTCGCTCTGTCTGTCTAAACTCTGCGGTGGTGCTTTGTTGACTTCAGAACTACGGGGTATGAGACACCGTTCCTTTTCCTAAACTCTGCGGCGGGGTGGTGGTGTTTTGTCGTCATCGTTGTTTGTTGTCCCTCTCCAGAACTACGGGGTGGAGACGGACAACCTGAAGACCCTGGTGGTGCGGATGAGGGCGGCCACCAACAGCCTGCACATGTCCACCTCCGAGCGCCGGCGCAGCGTGGCCTACGAGGGGAGCATCTCCCGCAAGCCCCCCAACGACTTCCTCACCTGCGTGGTGGAGCTCATCGGAGCCGCCAAGAGCCTCCTGGCGTGGCTGGACAGGTAGGCCTACATCAAGAAAGACCCCCCTGCCCCCACCTCTTCCCCCCCTCAGCCACCCCCCTCCCCCTCAGCCACCCCCCCCCCCCCCTATCCATTGTGTTTACCGTAGAGAGGGGGGGGGGGGAAGGAAACCCTGAGCGTGTCTCATCATATCCTATAAGCGATAGGCTAACAGTACCACGACTGTAGGTACAGTGTGTTACTGGCATTACTGCTTCGGCATCGTATTACCCCCCCAGCGTTTCTCGGCTCGCTTGTTAATACTTTTTGTCAATCGGTGTCAATTCCAGTACAGAACCTTTTTGTCTCGAGTGGGGCTGCTCGCTGAGTAAGCAGTCAATGGTTTAGTACATTTAATCATTTTGATTTACTTTGGTTTAGCTTTTTGTTGTACTTTTTGTTTTTTCATTTATCGGCACACACCATATAGCCTAAATGTTGGTTTGCCTTGCCAGCTACGGTCTTCATTTAGCTGTAATGCATACCGTCTTTCACACAAAAACGTTGGGGAAATCAACTTTGACAAGTCCAGTGTCAAAGCATCATGATGGCCGGCCAGCAAATGCAATTTGCGCTAATTACGTCTGCGTGAGGATCGCGTGTCTTGTCTAGATCATATTGTCATGATCCATAAATGGATTGTGCCATAGGCGCGGACTGTGTTAGCCTGGTGGCGCTTGGATTAAGTGCTACCTTGCTTAAAAGTATGCTTCTTATTTGTTTGGTGGGGGTTGGGGGGACAACCCCTCTCGAACTAGCTAATGATGTAGACTAAAGCTTAGCTGTGGGGTTAGATTACAATGTTTACCAAGCTGTGTAAAAGAAAAAAAAGAAGGAACCTTTATTTATATATATATATAGTTGGACTCAGAGATTATGATGTATTCAGCACTTTGACTGACAGACATACATATTTGATTCGATTTGATTTGATTCCAATATAATATAATGTCTATAATGTATTCCTGGCTAGGTACTGTAATGCATTGAAGTTTTAGATCTAGATTTCATCTTTTGAAATGATTCATCGTTTTACCTTTTTAACTCTTTGAGATTTTTTTTTATTAGATTAGTCTGAAAAGTTCAAGTGGGGACATAAATAAAAAAAGTCTGAGTGTAAGTGTCTGTATCTGTCTGTCAGACTCATACAGACCCAGTATACCCTACATATGCTTTCAACTTTTCCCGTGTTCTAGTCACATGATCTGTTTCCTCATGACCTCCCCCCCCCCCCTCCCCGGTCTGTCTGCTGCAGGACCCCTCTGACTGGGATCAGTGACTTCACCAGCACCAAGAACAAGATCATTCAGCTGTGCCTGGACCTCACCACGACAGTTCAACAGGTCTGCACGCTTAGTTTGCACCCCGGAAGACACACACACACACACACACACACACACACACACACACACACACACACACACACACACACACACACACACACACAAACTGTTATGTTTTTTCTATTAGTCTTTTTCATGCGATTTCGACGAGAGTTGAGCTCCCGTCTATCGACAGTTTTGATATTTTTCCTAAGATTAGAATTATTATTTTTTGGAAGACGAGGGGGGGGACTCAAACAACTGGCCTACTGTGAGCCCTGACTGCCTGCCTGCCTGCCTGCCAGCCAGCCAGCTTTCCACCGAGAGCACACAGCTCTCCTCTCCTCCATGTGCGCCTCGTGTTCCTCCTCCTCCTCCTCCTCCTCCTCCTCGGAGTTACATGCGGTGTGGGAGACCAGGCTGTCTGCAAGCGTTTCCTGTGCTCCCCGTCTATATGGGCGGTCGACGAGGAGGTTCTGTACCCACCGGCGGATATTAATTACTGTGTGTAAAAACCAAAAACTCAAAATCAAGTGCAAAAATCGACGTATCGTGTCCACCGTTATTCGGACGGAGAGTCAGAGTTAGCGATTGGCCTTAGGTTGGTTATGGTTTATGGTTTAGATGAGTTATGTCACAAACAATGGTTGAGACGACTAAACATACCTTTGGTTACCCCCCGTAACCAAAGGTTTTTATCAATTTTTATTTTTAAAGACTTGCCTCCTGGGTCACCGTTTTTTAATAATAACCCCAGCAGTAAGTGGCTGTCGAAAAGAGAGAAAACCCGGGTCTGATGTGGAGGAGGGTTATTAAATTATCAAAACCCCCAAATTCCTTTCCCAGAGTGCCCATTACCCGCGCTGGCGTCTGGGATTTCAACGCCTCTGGTGATTTAGTGTTGGGGGTCCCCCGCTCCTGGGAGTCCCCGGCTAGAGGGGGGGGGGGGGGTGGAGGGGGGAGGGGTCCTGGTTCCCACGCTGGCGTTTGAAGTTGAGGGGCAGGTTGTAGGGGTAGGGTTGAGGGGTGCAGAATAATGTCCTTGTACGTGCTGAAGCAGCTATCCTGTGTGGTCACCGTCGGTGGTCAATTTATTGCACCAGCTGTAAGGGGGGGGCGCACGCACACACACACACACACACACACACACACACACACACACACACACACACCGTGTGTGTGTGGGGGGGGGAGGGAGGGGGTTAACTGGCTAATTGAGCATTGACACACCGCGCCACACGCTGCTATTCAACTTTCAGCTGGAAATAAGTAGTATTGGAACAAGACTCTCCATAATCTATGAATGATGGACACATCTGGCGTCTGCCAAAGTCAGGCATTCAGGTCAGATTTTCAAGGAAAGACAGTAGAAGGCCTTATAAAACATGTGTTCCAATTATACTGACACACACAGGCCAGTTGAGGACAGACCAGTCCTAAGAGGCTGAGGCTTAGTACCAAGTACAAACTCTTACATTAGTTTTGTAGATCGTATTACATTAACATATTGTAATATTACTGCCATTCGTCTGCCGGTTCATGGTGCATCACATTGCAAAATGGGATGTCCTGCTGTTTTTCCATATAAACAATTTACAGTGTGTGGAATGAAATATGGTGCATGGATACACGGTAAAAAAAGTAAGGTAGACTCCAGCCCTGATTATCTACGGACACGAAGTCCACACCAGTGTCCACACCGTTAGCCTCTCGTTTCCCCTATTGGAAGAGACAAGCCGCCCGCCTCCTGTGCTCTGTCCTCTCTGTCCTACACGTCGCTTGGCCGGGCAGCATCCTCCGGTCCTCACTGGCCGATCAAAGACCTGCAGTGTGGAGCTGACCCACAGGGGAGTCATATGATCCAGACTGGGGTCCTACGATGCGAGGGAACCATGCACCCAAGAAGACAACTCTCTCTCGCCTCAGCCTCTCTCTCTCTCTCTCTCTCTCTCTCTCTCTCTCTCTCTCTCTCTCCCCCCCTCCCCCCCCCACCTCCCCCTCCGCCCTTCTCCTGGTGTTTGAGTTTCAGAAAAGGTTGGGCCAGCCCCTGCTGTGTTTGTTCATTAGGAGTGCTCAAACAGATCCTAGAGGGAAGAGGATCGCCCAAAGTGCGCTGCTCGCCCTATTAGCAAAGCAGGAGAGGAGCGCGACTGGAGCCAGTGTCTCGAGGCACGGTGCCGACCAGCAAACGGTTGAAACAGTGTGGTTTTTTGTTGCCACTTTGTTGCAATGTTAGATATCTTCTGTGTTTTGGCATTTTGTGTTGTTGTTGTTGTTGTTGTTGGCCAACAATGAAGACACGTCATTGTTGTTTAAGTAGAACGTAAACCCATGTTATTGAAGTGCCACTTCTGCTGGCTTTGCATTTTGCGCTTAATGCATGACTTGTGTGGATAAATGTGGCAAATAGACGTGTTTATGGAACAACTCGGAAAACAAAAGCAAGACCCACTAAAAAAAGGCCTATTTGTAACCGTGGAGAAGTTCAGCTAATGTAAATCCCACGAAAGCCTATGATTTAGCCTATTAGTTACTTCTATTTCTGTTTTATGTCAAAAAATATATATATATATAACTTTGCCAATGGCTATATACAAGCCCCCCCCCCACCCCCACTTGTTGGAATGTGCAAGCTATGGAAAACCACAAAAAGCATGCTGGATCCCCATTCTCTGTTTGCACAATGGCTTTTTTTTAAAGAAAGAAGAAGAAGAAGAAAAAAAAGCCCCCATTTTGCTCTTTATGTCGACGGCACATGTCGACGCTCGTCCCCCCCAGGCGTTATGTGAAGACCACAGGTCCACCGAAGACGTGTGGCTTCGGAGTGCCCTTGGCAAGGCAGGAACTGGCTTTTGACTGTGTTGTTGATGGATGGTTCTGCCTTGGGGGGAAACACAGGCCTGTTTTAACCAGTGGGGGGGGGGGGGGGTGGGGGTCTGTCACCGCCCACAACACAGTGGGGGGGGGGGGGGGTGGGGTTGTGTGGGAGTTACCTTTCAAAACTGTATCCTGTATCCAGCTGCTGTCTGTCCGGAGCCAGTTGTTTGGGCGTTTTTTGGACGACATGCAGGGGGGGGGGGGGGGGGCCGGAAAGTCGCCCACAGTTCATTGCGAGTGTTTTTTGTTTGCCTGCTAATGGAAAAACCAGGGCCGCTCCTCCTGTGTGCTGGTCAGAATCCCACCAGGCGTCCCACCTGTTACTGCACGGCAGGCGCCAAGTAATGGCTCAAAGTTTTGTTTCCGCAAGACTTGCACAAAAATACCGAACCAACTGTTGAATGTTTAATCGCTAAAATATGGTTCATATTTTAGCGATTAAACAGTTCGAGTCTTCCGTCCCCTCTACACTTGTGTACTGCACTTGCCTCATCATAGTTCACCATTAGCCCTACATGGTATTATTAGCCCTTTATAACTTTGACAAAAACAACATTTCTAAATCACAATTTGAATCTGAAAGGGGGTTCATTTGTGTGGCTGTTGTCGGTCTTGTATCCCTCCCTCTCTCTCGCGGTCTCTCCATATTCTATATCTGGACTCCATCTGATTATATTGTGTGCACTTGCACACACACACACACACACACACACACACACACACAACCTCTATATACTTTGTCCTAACTTGGGTGCCATTGAATACTCTCTTCCTCTCTGCTGTTGTTTCCCCCCCCCCCCCCCCGGCCGGTCCTTTTGGCTGATGTATGTGCTCTCCGCTTTTGCTTCCAGGACTGCACTGTTTACGAGATGGAAGAGAAGATCCTGGACGTGGTAAGTGCCCCCTCCATGAGATCGCCGCCTGTGAGGGGGAGAAAGGGGGGGGGGGGGGGGGTTGGTGTGTGTGTGTGTGTGTGTGTGTGTGTGTGTGTGTGTGTGTGTGTGTGTGTGTGTGTGTGTGTGTGTGTGTGTGTGTCTTGTGGCTGCTGGAGAGGCGGAAAGGCTCGAGTGCCTCTGTATGCGGAGAATGTGATTGTGTTGCCCGTGTGCGTTGCCTGGTGTGGGCCTGCTCAGCGAGTGCATTGAGGGCAGACGTGGGGGGGGGGGGGGGCTTTTAGAATTGCCGACGGAGGAGGCGGGTCTTGTACACCCTCTCTCCCCCCCCCCCCCCCTCCGGTCATCAATCAGAGCTTCCTGTTGCTGACAGTCTCCAGACCTCTTGGTGTTTTGGCTGGACTTCCACCAGTATGCTCTGGCTCTCTCTCACTCTTTCTGTGTCTCTCTCTGTCTCTGTTTCCCTGTCTCTCTCTCTGTCCTTCTTTGTGTGTGTGTGTGTGTGTGTGTGGTGTGTGTGTGTGTGTGTGTGTGTGTGTGTGTGTGTGTGTGTGTGTGTGTGTGTGTGTGTGTGTGTCTCTCCGTCTCTTTCCCTGTCTGTCTCTCTTTCCATGTTCATCTGTCTTTCTTTCCTTGTTTCTTTCTTTCTCTTTCTGTCTGTCTGTCTCTCTTGTCTCTCTTGCTCTCTCTCCTCCCCCCTTTTTGCATTCTCTCATTGCTGTTTGATGTCCTCACGCACTGCCTCTTATCTGTTTTAATAATCAATACGATCGGCCATCCTCCTCTACATCCTGTTCTCACAAAGGACTAAATGCCACACGCATGCATGCATACGCGGTAGCCGGGTCGAGGGGAAGGCCGGCGGGTTCAAGGCGTGTGCGTGCTCATTCCCTGACTCTGTGTGTGTGTGTTGTGTCTGCAGTCTAAGGTCCTGAACGGTATCTGCGATCAGACCGTCAGGACGACCTCCGACCCCCTCATGAGCCAATCGACGTGCCTGGATGAAGTGCAGCTGACCAATATCAAACCGGGCGAGGGTCTGGTACGTGATGCAAAGACCCTTTTTTGCCTGACAGACTTGAACTTGTGTGTGTGTGTGTGTCTGTCTGTCTGTGGGTGTGTGCGTGCGACATTCACTATGTCTTGTGATAATGCGCTGTCGTGTGGGATGGTGTTGGACAACATGCCTATGTAAATAAGCCTAACCTGTGCTCTGTGCTCCCCCTCAGGGTATGTACATCAAGTCTACCTATGACGGTTTGCATGTCATTACCGGAACCACAGAACATGTAAGTATGGTGTGAATATGTTGTTTTTTTGTTGTGTTGGATTAGATTTCTCCCATGTTGAAACTCATTAAAGCAGCACTTAATTAAGCTGTCATGAATATCAATTAGTTTCGGTTCACGAAGGGCACACCACTCAGTGGATTGACAGACAAGCGACGCTTGTAGACTTGGAAGAAAACGTTTTTTTGACCTGGTCCCGTCTATGGTTTGTACGTACGTCCATAAGTCCCAATGTCAACAAGTCACACACACATCACAGTGTGCTTGAGTTAAATAAGGGGGTGGAGTAAGTAATTGTGTATACACAACAAAATACATGTATGTGCATCACATTATATATATACGTTATATTATAGTACATTATATCAAAGGCATTATGAAACAATGACCCGAAAGGTGTATGGAAGGCCGAAGCCAAGGCTTAGTATGCCTACCTGTATTTTTACAGTTACCCAAGATATTGTTCAAGAATCAAGATTTTTATTTTAAGTACAATGGAATGCTTACTCCCCATTCCCTCCGGCAGTATGAATTTTCTAAACTACTTTCTTGTCAATTCTAAATATAAAAAAGCTAAACGCCAGCAATTAACATTTTCTTTTTGACTTATTTTGCGAGTTGAAATCAATCTATCAATTCAATACGATTGAATTATTTTAGCCCTGAACGTGTTAGATAGAAACACGGTTCCTAAAGGGCTGGCGTTCACGTTTGAGATGATACCGTCGTGTGTCTCATCGCTGCACGTCACTGTGAGAGCGTCTCACCGTCACCCTGAAGGGGCCAAGTGACTCACACACACACACACATACACACACACACACACCCACAAACACACGCCGCGTCACTGTCACGCTCCTGATCACACGCCTCCGCTGGTTAATTGTGATGCAGGCGCGGCCGCGTCACAGATAATGACTGGTTAATCCGGTGAGACATCTGTTTGACTGGAAACTGAATCTACCTGATGTTTGCTTGTTGCACGTGTGTGTGTGTGTGTGTGTGTGTGTGTGTGTGTGTGTGTGTGTGTGTGTGTGTGTGTGTGTGTGTGTGTGTGTGTGTGTGTGTGTGTGTGTGTGTGTGTGTGTGTGTGTGTGTGTGTGTGTGTGTGTGTGTGTGTGTGTGTGTCCTTTGTGCGGATCTGCCGAAGAAGTGTAGTGTAGTGTCTTGGTAGTGCTCAGTTGTACGCAGGCCCATGGATTTGAAACTAAAATGTAATCGATTTTAACTGTAGATTTAGAGTTTGTTGACACACACACACACTGAATTATTGGAAAAACATATGTTGTTGTCGCAAGATTTGAAGTTTTATCATTTGTGAAGTTTGGATTGTAGTGTCATCATCCCCTCTGTCCCATGACTCTAATTTTATATTATACTCCTTTTTAAATCGTAATCTTATGTTTTATTTTTAATCTGTTACTATTCAATTATTTTATTCGATGATAATTATTATCATAATTATCATCTGCATCATATCATCTTCCATTCATTTAATGAAACGCAATTTTCTTTTTGTTGTTGTTCAGTCCCCTGCAGACCTGACCAGGAAGATCCACGCCGGAGACGAGGTGATCCAGGTCAACCAGCAGACGGTGGTAAGAAACCCTCTCCCCCCCCCCCCCCCCTTCTTCTCTTCTCATAACTATTATGTGTTCATAGAACCAGCTGTATAAATGTGTGTGTGTGTTGTGTGTGTGTGTCTCAGGTGGGCTGGCAGCTAAAGAACCTGGTGTGCAAGCTCAGGGAGGACCCTAAAGGCGTGGTCCTACTCCTTAAGAAGAGGCCAACGGGTACCACCGGCTTCTCCCCGGCCCCGCTGAAGAACATGCGCTGGAAGCCCCCGGTGCCACAGGTGGTAAGCACATGGACGGACACACACACACACACACACACACACACACACACACACACACACACACACAGTCTCTTCCTAAGGCGCTCCTCTCTGAAGTTCAGTCATTTGTCTGTCGTCTGTTATTGTTTCTCTGCACCAATTATCTGGTGTTTTGAGGAGGAGTCGGCTGCAAAACAAGTGCAGACAGGCATCCGACCAGCCACCCGAGAGCACCCACAACATGAATGTATATGGGAGCGTGTGCACGAGAGGCAGCAGAACATTTGGTGTTTTGGTGTTTGGGTCTCTGCTGAGAGGGAGAAGAGGCATGGAGAGAGAGAAGAGAGGGATGGAGAGAGAGAGAGGAATGGAGAGAGAAGAGGAATGGAGAGAGAAGAGGATGGAGAGTGAAGAGGAATGGAGAGTGAAGAGGAATGGAGAGTGAAGAGAATGGAGAGGAGAGAGAAGGAGAGAGAAAGAGGGAGAGAGAGAGAGGGATGGAGAGGGAGAGCGAAAGAGAGGAGAAGAGGATGGAGAGAGAGAGAGAGAGAGAGAGAGAGAGAGAGAGAGAGAGAGAGAGAGAGAGGAGAGAGAGAGAGAGAGAGAGAGAGAGAGAGAGAGAGAGAGAGAGAGAGAGAGAGAGAGAGAGAGAGAGAGAGAGAGAGAGAGAGAGAGAGAGGATGGAGAGAGCGAGAAGAGGAATGGAAGTGAAGTGAGAGAGGAGAAGAGGGCTGGCGAGAGAGAACAGGGAATGGAGAGAGAGAGGGAGAAAGGGATGGAGAGAGAGAGAGAGAGAGAGAGAGAGAGAGAGAAGGGATGGAGAGAGAGAGAGCGAGAAGAGGAATGGAGTGAAGTGAGAGAGGGAAAAGAGGGCTGGCGAGAGAGAGAACAGGGAATGGAGAGAGAAAGAGGGGAGAGAGAGAGATAGAGGGTGAAGAACGATGGATAGAGAGAGAAGAGGACTGGAGAGAGAGAGGGATGGAGTGAGAGAGGGAGAAGAGGGATGGCGAGAGAGTGAGAGAGCACGAGAGTGTGTGGGGGGCCACAGCACACGGCCGGAGGTTCTAAGGGAGCACGGCGCATGCCGTCATGAGGGAGCAACAAGGGTAATGTGGCAGGAACAGATCAATACGGGGTTAGGTCATCAAGCCTTTTGTCCACGCACAAAGGAACCGGGGGAATGTCTGGCTCCGCCCTCGTCAGGGGGGAAAAGGTCACAAACAATTCCCAATAGGTTTTTTTTTTTTTTTTTTTTTTTTTTCTCAAAGCGGAAATAAATGTCGGTACTGCCCATAAATGATGGGTGTTTAATTCAATCATGTCACAGGACCAAAGAATACAAGGCTCTCCCGCATGTGGACAAATTAAGACTCGGGCATGGCTTCTTAGCCATTCTCCCTCCAGACCAGCACCTGGGTCTCGCTATTAAGCGGGTTCCACAGTGGAGACAATGGGGGCCCTTGTTACCCGAGTTACCCGAGACTTAAATAAAACACAACCACAACATCACCACCACGCCGTGCTGTGGGTACTGGTTTTTGCGCTGACATATCAAAGGAGATATCTAAAGCATCACAGACAGGCCCCTCACCACTGAGTGCCTTGTTCCTTGTTCTCTGTCTGTCTGTCTGTCTGTCTGTCTGTCTGTCTGTCTGTCTGTGTGTGTGTGTGTGTGTGTGTGTGTGTGTGTGTGTGTGTGTGTGTGTGTGTGTGTGTGTGTGTGTGTGTGTGTGTGTGTGTGTGTGTGTGTGTGTGTGTGTGTGTGTGTGTGTGTGTGTGTGTGTGTGTGTGTGTGTGTGTGTCTCTCTCTCTTACCACACCATATGTTTGTTACTGAACCTTTACTAGTAGGATAGTCTAGTAAGCTAAGGTGGAACCTGTTTAGAGAGAGAGAGAGAGAGAGATTTAACTGGAAGCAGAAGCTGGTTTGGACCCATTGTTGGCGGCATCGTGGTACCTCGGCATTCCTTAAACCTCACAACACAAGAAGAGCAGGCATGCTGCTGTTGTTGTTTTGTAGGCTCTAAAGAAAGCCTCTGGAGTAATTGCGTTCCACTGAGCTCCGAGCGGTTGATGGTCTTTTGTTAGGGCACATAGCTGCGCTCGTAACGTGTGTTGCCCTGAAACAATAACGTGTGTAGTGTACTCAGGAAATTATTCCAAGGACGTACCTCATGTTGACTTAACGCAACGCTGGGAAACAATGCAGCTATTGAAATGTTGCGTGGCCAGACCTGGCCCCAAGTTGCAATGCGGAGGACTGACGGCTGAATTGTGTGGATCTTTCCAGAACCACTCCCTGGTGAAGGCCCAGTCGCCCTACGGCTCGGCCAACGGATCAACAAAGAAGGAGAAGCCCGCCATCTTGGACTTGTACCTCCCCCCTCCTCCAATTGTCCCCTACACTCCACGGTAAGACCTCCATGCTATGTTTTTTATATAAAGTAAAACCTACACAAACGTATTTCTTCTGAGCGCTCATTGGCAATTTGTCAAACGGTAGTTACATTTGGAAGCTTTGATAAGTAGAAACGGTCTGCAACCAATTAATTGAACCTAATTCTCGACTTATTTTTCTTCTTAATATCCAGGGAGTTAAAAATCTGACTCCACACTGGTACCTGAAATCACTCCCTGTTCACTACATAGTGCACTTCACAGTGAACTACATAGTGCACTTCATAGAGAACTACACAGTGAACTACACAGTGAATGACATAGTGCACTACACAGTGCACTACATAGTGCACTTCATAGAGAACTACACAGTGAACTACACAGTGAACTACATAGTGCACTTCATAGTGAACTACACAGTGAACTACATAGTGAATGACATAGTGCACTACATAGTGCACTTCATAGTGAACTACACAGTGAACAACACAGTGAATGACATAGTGCACTACATAGTGCACTTCATTGTGAACTACACAGTGAACTACACAGTGAATGACATAGTGCACTACACAGTGCACTTCATAGTGAACTACACAGTGAACTACATAGTGCACTTCATAGTGAACTACACAGTGAACTACACCGTGAATGACATAGTGCACTCCATAGTGCACTTCATAGTGAACTACACAGTGAACTACACCGTGAATGACATAGTGCACTACATAGTGCACTTCATTGTGAACTACACAGTGAATGACATAGTGCACTACACAGTGCACTTCATAGTGAACTACACAGTGAACTACATAGTGCACTTCATAGTGAACTACACAGTGAACTACATAGTGCACTTCATAGTGAACTACACAGTGAACTACACAGTGAATGACATAGTGCACTACATAGTGCACTTCATAGTGAACTACACAGTGAATGACATAGTGCACTACACAGTGCACTTCATAGTGAACTACACAGTGAACAACACAGTGAATGACATAGTGCACTACATAGTGCACTTCATTGTGAACTACACAGTGAACTACACAGTGAATGACATAGTGCACTACACAGTGCACTTCATAGTGAACTACACAGTGAACTACATAGTGCACTTCATAGTGAACTACACAGTGAACTACATAGTGCACTTCATAGTGAACTACACAGTGAACTACACAGTGAATGACATAGTGCACTACATAGTGCACTTCATAGTGAACTACACAGTGAACTACACAGTGAATGACATAGTGCACTACATAGTGCACTTCATAGTGAACTACACAGTGAATGACATAGTGCACTACATAGTGCACTTCATAGTGAACTACACAGTGAACTACACAGTGAATGACATAGTGCACTACACAGTGCACTTCATAGTGAACTACACAGTGCACTTCATAGTGAACTACACAATGAACTACATAGTGAATGACATAGTGCACTACATAGTGCACTTCATAGTGAACTACACAGTGAACTACACAGTGCATGACATAGTGCACTACACAGTGCACTTCATAGTGAACTACACAGTGAACTACATAGTGAATGACATAGTGCACTACACAGTGCACTTCATAGTGAACTACACAGTGAACTACACAGTGAATGACATAGTGCACTACACAGTGCACTTCATAGTGAACTACACAGTGAACTACACAGTGCATGACATAGTGCACTACACAGTGCACTTCATAGTGAACTACACAGTGAATGACATAGTGCACTACATAGTGCACTTCATAGTGAACTACACAGTGAACTACACAGTGCATGACATAGTGCACTACACAGTGCACTTCATAGTGAACTACACAGTGAACTACATAGTGAATGACATAGTGCACTACACAGTGCACTTCATAGTGAACTACACAGTGAACTACACAGTGAATGACATAGTGCACTACACAGTGCACTTCATAGTGAACTACACAGTGAACTACACAGTGAATGACAGTGCACTACATAGTGCACTTCATTGCACGTTCGCCATTTTGCAGTGCTGTCCGAATGTAACGGGATAATTAGTATCCCCTATCAAGGGCACTGAATGCATCCTGAAACGTAGTGTACAACCGATGGTCACTAACCAAACTGTATATACTATCATGCATCGTGCTGAAAGAAAACAGCAGATGGACAAGAAGCGTTTGATTATGCGACAGCAATGATGTTAGCGGGTGACTCTAGTTGTGTCCGAAAGACCATTACCATTTTGACGATGAGCTAACTATAAACATAGTGGTCTACAGTAGGGTCAAGGGAATGAGTGAATGATTTGGGACACAGCACACTGTGTGTTAGTGTGTGTTAGTGTGTGTGTGTGTGTGTGTGTGTGTGTGTGTGTGTGTGTGTGTGTGTGTGTGTGTGTGTGTGTGTGTGTGTGTGACACACCATGTGACACACCATGTGACACACGGTGGCGCAGTGAGTGAATGGATTGCTCTGTGTGTGTGTGTGCGCCCGCAGGGAGGGGAGGACGGCCTCCCTCTCCAGCACCAGCAAGTCGAGGCGCGCCGGCGGAGCCGAGTCGCCCAACTCCTACCTGGACCACGAGAGCCGGAGGCGCTTCACCGTGGGGGACTACGGCAAGCTGGCGGTCGGCTACCCCATCGAGGCCCACGTGGTCCAGCCCCGGCTGCGGGAGCACAGGCCCGCACGCGGTGAGTGTCGGGGGGGTTGTGGTGGTGGTGGACGGTAAACCAAGTGACGTGGGGGGATGGTTTTGCATTTGTTTGTTTGATTTGACATTTATTCTTATTTTTGTTTTAGGCAAACCCCGCCCCCTCTCCATGCCGGTGGATACCTGTCTCGGCGTGGCCGACCAGTACACCAAGCCCTGGTCACAAGGAAGAAAAGGTGTGGGGACGTCAACTTGTGCACAAGACTTTATATATATATATACATTAAATCCACACAGTGTTGTACATTGCATAGGAAAGTATTGGTAGTGATTTCACTACTTCATATCATATGACGTTTTTATTCAAGGGGGTGAGGTGGTAGTGGCTTAGGAGGTAGAACGGATCGCCTGGTAACCGGAAGGTTGCCGGTTCGATCCCCGTGCCCCCCCCCCCCCCCCCCCCCCCCCAAGTGCCGAGGTGTCAAGACACTCAATCGTATGACTCCGCCCCTCCGTCTATCCACTGTATGAACAGGTGAATGGGAGACAATAATTGTGAAGCGCTTCAAACCTCAAAAAGCGCTAGTATGAATGTAGTCCTTTTACCAACCACCACCACAACAACAACAACCACAACAACAACCATTCTGCAACGAAGCGTGGTCCCCTGATGCCGTGGAAAGAAAGAAGCAAACCGTTTTTTTCTTATTCTCCCTGTCCCTTTCCCTTTTCCCCCTGTCCCTTCCAGGCGAAGACCTGCTGTACAGATACCTGAGCAACGAGAGGATCCCCACCATCGCGGAGGAGGTGTCCTCGGTGTACGCGCCGCCCTACAGGCCCGGAGTGGAGCGCCACTTCGTCCGGGGCCCGGACCACGGCCGCCAGGCGCCAGGCAGCCGCTACCACTCGAACTCGGACCTGCACAACAGCGCCACGATCCCCTACCAGGAGGACCTGAGGAAGGCCCCGGTAGGCCCCGCCCCCGTCCCCGCCCCCGCCGCCAAACGCATCCCGGCGGAGCGCTCGCTACTGGTCAGTTGGATCATGCGGCTTAAGCTATTGGCTCACTGACGGCGGGGGGGAGGGGTTTGGGGGGGGTGTTTCCTGTTCCTTTTTTTCCCTCGGTGCCTTTTTGAGTTCTCCTCTTAAAAAAAAAATGAAAAAAAAACGAAAAATGTCTGGTGTGTTTTCTGCCAGAGTTTTATTTTTATTTTTTTTTGGGGGGGGGGGGGGGGGGGGAGGGGGGGGCTCTCGGTCTACTCTGACCCCGCCCCCTCCCCCGCCTCTTCTACCTCCATACCGCCCTGGTGTCAGTACTATCACTATAACTACCATTACTACTACTACTACTACTACTACTGCTTCTACTACTGCTACTGCTACTACAACTACCAGCTTCTACTGCTTCTCAACAGAACCCCCCGTTCACAGTAGCGGTGCTCTGGCGCCTCCATACCCATTTTTAACAGCACCTACCAACACCAACACCAACACCACCTCCACCTCCACTCTCTGCCACCCCCCCCCCCCCCCCCTCCCAACCCTGACCACCCCCGCAAGCATCCACTGCCAACCTCAAGAGGATGTATTCAGGTGTGGGAGGCTTTCCCCTCCTCCCTCCTCACATGCTGCCATCGTGGACCCCTTCTGTACATATTATTATTATTATTATTATTATTATTATTATTATTAATAAGTTAAAAATGAAGTGTTTTGAGTTGAGTTGCTCTGCGGTCGTGTGCATTTTTTTAGTTGTATTTGCGGTCATGTTTATTCCGAAAGAAATGCAGTGGTGGATTTAGGCTTTTTTTGTTTTACACATTTACAAGTTTGTGTTCAATCCTGTTTTTGGGGGGGCGATCCGTCGCTATAGCAACTACCAATCACTGCCTCGTATAATAACTATGCACAAACGCAATGATGTTTATGTTGTCACTTGGGTTGAAGGGACCATGTGTCTTCGGTCGGTGAGAAAGAAAGATAAGGGTTTTGAGTCAATTCGTCTACAAATCTTGTTTGTCGCCACCACCACCACCACCACCACCAGCGAAAATAACAATAATTCCTGGTCTCTGAGCTATGCAATCTGTCATGTTTTCTATGCAGTTTGAACTACTGTGTCCTGTTCTCAGGTCTGCTTCAGGTCGTTTGTTTTGTACCTACCTAAAGGGCCCTTATCTTCTCCTGCTGGTGGATATGATTAGCAGCCGTATTCGGGGTACACCAAGTTAGGGTTAAGGGTCTTCCGTTAGCTTTGGGTCTCTTTCGCAATTTGGGTCACCAAAACTTCCGTGACAGTGTTGTAAAAAAAACAAATAAGGATTTAAAACATATGGGTCACAACGGATTGTGTTGTTTTTTTGGTCTTTTGTAAGATTTGTATAGAATTTCATTAAAATATGCAGTTTATTTCAATCTGCTTTTGTAGTGTCTTCATTTTATGATACAAATTGAAATCCCACGTGTGTGTGTGTGTGTGTGTGTGTGTGTGTGTGTGTGTGTGTGTGTGTGTGTGTGTGTGTGTGTGTGTGTGTGTGTCGTGTGTGTGTGTGTGTGTGTGTGTGTGGTGTGTGTGTGTGTGTGTGTCTTAATTATAAGTCTTGAGACTCTGCATGAAGGTCCAGCTGAATGATGAATGGTTGTGCTGCGTGTGCCGTGACATTTTTAAAGTTGACCTGACCAGTTATTTTGCTTTTAAAAGCATGTGGTGGAGATAGCTTGCTTGTTCGCAAGCCTCTGATCTCAAACCATGGTGATGCTGGAACTGCCTGGACACTAAATCAAGCTAAAAGCCTGACAATCTTGCTGAAAGGCATTTTGAAACCTTAATTATCTGAACTGAAATGGGTCTCTGATTGCTATGTGTGGCTATTTCAGGCTTTCTCTGTGGCTGTTGTTTTGCTCGGGGAGGCATGTTTTTGCCTGTGAATGAAGCAAGGAGGCATGTTTTAACCTATTGGAAATGAAGATGTGCCTGTTGTCATGAAGAACGGTCCTTTTGATTCCCACTCCCCTGCCCCCCCCCCCCCCCCCCCATTAATGTACACAAACTCACACACACACACACACACACCCTCTCTGTCCTTTTCTCTCTGTTCTTCTCGTCTTCCACCTTCTCCTTCCTAGCTCCTTACTTCGTCGTCTTGCTAAAGGCATGGCCCACTGTGGTCCCTCACTAATTTGCACTGGCTGAAGATCTGTGGTCTTTCTACCTGAAAGACCTGCTCTGTCCCAGCCCCCGCTGCTAACCTGGCTAACCGCTAACACGCTTCTGCTGCATTTCAAACCGAGAGGACAGAGGCAGATGAACTCGAGGGTTGGGTTGGGTTGTTTTTTTTTTTCTTCTTGCATGTGCTGAAAGATTTGCCCGGCCTTGTTAAATCCCTCGCAATGGTTGAACCTGGGCACTTCCGAGGTGCCCTTGAGCATGACCCCTACACTGCTCCCCTGTATATCAGATAGCTGCCCACTTCTCCTAATTCTAGGATGGGTTAAATGCAGAGAAACACATTTCACTGTGTGTGTCTATGTATGTGACCAATAAAGAGCATTCAATCCTCTAGATTTAGATTTGTTTTAAGCTCTTCATATACGGTACATTATACACAAATACACACATATACTGCATATGCATATTGATTTGATCAGATGACCAACTTAAGAATTGCTGTTTGACCTAAAACAACGAATATCCAATCAAATAACTACACAAATCTTTATATATCATAGGGATCGGACTGGCATTCTAGCAGCGACTTCCTCAACCGGTGAGTGCATGAATCCTATCTGTCACACACACACGCACACACACACACACACATACTAACATGTGCCAATAGAACAGGATTTTGAGGGTGAATAGGAAATGGACCACACACTTGAACATTGTAATACACACACACACACATTCTTTCGCCGCCCAACTATGGCATGAGCTTCTACTGTGCGTCCTACTGTGTGCTAATAACATAGTAGCTAGTTGAGGCCATAGGATGATGATGATGCTTCACGTAGCCTGATGGAATGTGGAATTTGCCTTATGAAGTGGTTGAATGTTATGTGTGTAATGTCACTTTTTCAACATTCTAGGGTGATGGATGGTGGGGGGTGGGTTGGGGGATGGGGGGGTGGGAGGGGGGTGGCACAGAGCAACAGATGCATCCACAGTCTGTCAGCAAATCTAACTCTGGACAAGCCCATAGTTAAAGAGGGATGAGTCAAAAGATTTACAGATGGAGGAGGACGACGGGATATTAAAATGAAAAAAAAAAAAAAATGGAAATCGTCAGGAATCCAAAGGCAGGAAAGACGAGCCCGAAACTATTTCATGCCCAGAAATTGCAGGGTGAGGCTTTGCGTTGCCTGCCTGTCTGACGTATTTTGAGCTTCAGGGGAGAACGAACGTTTGTCTACGAGTCCACCAGTTGGCCGGTTGCCAAATGTATTATCACTGTCAAAGCCACAGACGTTTACCCGAGAAAGTCTTATTTTCCTCTGGGCTAAATCAAAGCCAGCTGTGTTGGACGGATGCGTTAGAGAAAGATAATCGTTCCTTTTTGGATGAGCCATACTGCCGTACTGTGTGTATACGAGTACCTTTTCTGACCGAGCCGGAGTGCGACGGTACGAGCTCTTGTCAGGGCCTCTCCAGGCATACAGTAGGGTGGGGGGGGGATCAGTGACGTCACCTCACGTTTACTGTAAATAACACTCTCAGAGAAAACCATGCTAACCACGGGGGCTGTCTGTCTTCCCCGTAGGTGGTCTCGCTTGAGGGCTACCTGGGGGTGGGGTGGGGGGGGGGGGCGGAGGGGGGGTTGGGGGACACCTTTTTTCTTATCTTGTTTTCTTTTTGCCTTTACAGATATAGTCAACAACACATGAGATCCTGGTCCTTTTCTCAAGCGGTAAGGCGTGTGTCTGTCTGTCTGTCTGTCTGTCTGTCTGTGTACGTGAATAGGGCTGGTGTGTCCTGTGCGTTTTCAGAATAAATGAGCTTGCTTTCCTAGATGGGGGGGGGGAAATGTGAGTGAGGAATTCCGATGGCCTTTGACCTCTAGGCTCACACATGACACAATAGGGGGTGAAAAAACAAGAGCTTAGTTGACAAACCTATTAAAATGTCCCACTGAGATATGCTGACGGGAATGTTCTTTTTAGATGTTATGTTGTGTGTAAGTCTAGGCAACTCACACACACAATCAATCTCTCTCTCTCTCTCTCTCTCCTCTCTCTCTCTCTCTCTCTCTCTCTCTCTCTCTCTCTCTCTCTCTGTACTGGCCACGGTTGACTTCAATACATCTCATGTAATCAATTCCATTGACGGCATTAAAAAAACACATTTAAAAAAACATTTCATTGCTCATCAAACCCTGTGCTTGTCTATTGGGAATGTCTGTAATTTGGCCAAATGCGGTAACCACACATTACAGAGAAGTATAGCTTCTATTAGGGGGGTGATCGGAGTAAAATTCAGTCAACACTTACACCGTGACCACGGCACAATTGACTGTGGCAGATGTGGGAATGGTATTGCCACAAGGGAATACTTGAAATAGTCCCCCCTTGGAATAGCCCCCCCCCCCCCCCCACCACACACACACACACACGTGTCATGCCCCCCCCCCCCCCCCCCCCCCCACAGAACCATAGGTTGGTGTCAATCCCTCAGTGTGGAGCATACCACTCTAGGACCTCTGCAGGGGTCGGAAGGATAGATGCATTACTGACAACTAAGAGGGGACGGGACGGGCAGTATAGCTCAGGAGGTAGAGCGGTCGCCTAACAAGCGGAAGGTTGCTGGTTCAATCCCCACCGGCTCCTTCTAGCAAAAACTGTCGGTGTCCTTGAGCAAGACACCCTAACTGCTCCCGACGTGCTGCTGGCGGTCTCCTTGCACGGCTGACTCCGCCGTCGGTGGTTGAATGTGTGTATGAATGAATTAATGGGTGAATGTGAGGCATGACTTGTAAAGCACTATATAAAAGCATCCATTACCTTTACTTTAATTGCAAGTCTAATAGTGACTTCTTGTAGTGTCAAAGGAAACCTGGAGCCTCAGCTGTCAAGCTAATGTAAGACATCGGAGGGACCCATGGATGGGAGGTGGTAAGGGGGAGGCTATACATTCTATGGCATTCTGCGACTTCTGTCCTGTGTGAGGCCGTGAGGTGGCAGCCCTCGATGGTGTGTGTGCGTGCGTGCAAGCGTGCGTGATGTGTTAATTCTACTCCTGACCACACGGAAGTGGGGTGTGTTAGTTTAGTGATCCACGTCCATCGGCTTTCTGGAAGGCTTCCACTGCCTTGACCATGTTAACTCAAAGTAAACCAATGGAACCTCTAGCCTCAGCCCCAGAGGTGCAGGGCAGAGCCTAGGGGAGGGCTGACCAGTCCCGTCACCCCGTCCCCCCTGGCCTGGTTCTCCTGCTGGCCTGCACGGGCTACAACCTGAGATGACCTCCCTGGTGCTGCCTGCCCACCCACCCCACCCACCCAGCCCCACTAATGCACCCTGCCACTCACTGCCAGTGTGAGATCCCTCCGGCAAAGAATAACCACTCTGTTTTCTCAGTCTCTGTCTCTCTCTCTCTCCTCTGTCTCACACACACACACACACACACAGACCCACACACACACACTCATACACACACCCATACACGCGCACACACGCACACAGCCCCCCTCCCACACACACAGACTTGGGGAAGGGGGAGGAGGGATATTAGCTAAGTGCCGTGTCAATTCTCAGCATGGAGTGTGATGGGAGATTGAGCCTTACAATGGTGTGACCAATCCACTTTCTCACGAATCCTCTCTGCGCCTTTTGACATGAGTCTCAGGCAGATTACCTCAGGGCCTCAACCCCCTTCCTCCCTTTTCATATACCCAATACACGCTTGTGTGAAATCCTCCCCTACCCACCCCCTTAAATCACTTTAGTAGGCCATGCTAAGGGTTCCTCTCTCACTCTCTATCGCTTTGTCTTGTAAGCAGGAAACAAAGAAGAGAGAGAAGTGTTGTCAGCAATGTGTGTGTTATGGTCCAATGGTGGTTGGGGGTGGTCCTTGTGAAATAAAGTGAGGAATTAGGTTTGTATCGTCATTAGAAAAGGGAGAGAAGAAGAAGAAGAAGGAGAGGGAGATTGAAAGAGAAGGGAGAGACTGATACAGCTGGCGATGTGAGAACGTCCCCTGTTGGTTTACCACTGCCCCAGCGCAGACAGACATAGCCCACCACCACCACAACATCCGGCCCTTTCAGTCGGAGCAGCGTAAGCTTCTTCCATCTCGTGTGTTTTGGCAGGAGAACAACAGGGGAAATGTTATGTCTACAACGACCAGCTCACCACAGAACGCTGAAGAGCGTTGATGGCCCTGCCCCGGCCGACCCTGAAGGGGCCCAGCATTTCCTCTACCACCGCCGGCAGCCATTAGAAGGTTATGGTTGATACCTTCCCTATTGCGCGCCCCCCCCCCCCCCCCCCCACAGGATTAACTGGAAACTGCAAAGCAGCAACTGCGATCGCATTGGCTACTGGGGGGACGGGAGGTGTTTTACTTTCGAGTCAAAAAATAAACACGAGCGGGCAGTTCTTACATTGTAGCACAGCGACACCTAGTGGACACCCAGTGGACATGTTACAGTAAGCAGTAAGCGTTTCAAACCAAACGACTTACTTTTAAGAAATGTGTGACGTATGTGTTTACCAAACCCCGCCAGCCTTCACAGAAACCCCGATCACTAGAATACAATTGAGCTTTTTCATTTAGTTTTTAGTTTAGCCCTTCACCGACAACATGATTGCCAAAGTTTGGTTAGACTTTCGGCAGCGTGTTCAAGCCAGACTGGATGCGCTGAAGTTGTGCTGGCAGGTAGGAGTCCTGCGGTATTGATGGACACGTGGTCGCTTTGTTGACATTAGATTAGATTAGATTAGATTCCAATTCGTCGTCAGTGTAGAGCACAAGTACAGTTCAGCGACAAATAATTTGGCATCTAACCAGAGAGCAAATGTTGCAGTAAAGTGCATGGTAATATATCGTTTACAGTTTACAGTTGCTAAAAGACAGTTTACTAGGTATACAAACAGTTATAAGATTACTCGTAGAGTATGTGTGAGATGCATATCGCTACACTTTAGCTGTGAAACATGCCAAAAAAAAAAAAAACGTCACCAGATTTGTGATTTAGTGTAGTCATTTATTTATATACACAACACAAACCACAATGTAACCGCTCTGTCAAACGTGTGTGCTGTGGTGATCGAGTGTGCCGATTATGACACACGCCGGGAGTGTGTGTGTGTGTGTGTGTGTGTGTGTGTGTGTGTTGAGCAAGCAAGAAAGAAAGAAAGAAAGAAAGAGAGAGAGAGAGAGCGGCTCGTAGGAAGCTTTGTATGCAGATGGTGTCAAGTGGTGTGTCTCTCACATCAGCATTGGATTCGGATTAGTTGGTTTGGGTGGACTCTTTAATCGGCCAGGTGTGGCGTTTTTTTACGGTAAGATCTTTGCCTCTGTCTATGTATCACAAGTCTATTTACAGTCTATTTACGACTGATGTCGGTGTGGTTTGTGATTAGTTTAGGGATGTAGGTGTGTTTCGGTCTGATGAACGTGATCATCAGACCGATCGATGCTGATATTTGTGAAACTCATCGAAACTGGGCTGATTGGCGGAGGTTACCATTTCCAATCCGAATGTTTGTGTGGCGATAGTGTCTTATCATCTCTCCAAGATGGATAGCCTAGTTGTAATGATCTAGTATTGTAATGGGATGTATTTCATGGTTTCATTTGACTGTAATCAGTTCAACATTTTCTGTTTTTGGAGGGAATGAGGAACTCCAGTGTAATGAGGAAGTTTACCATCGTCATTTTGATGACAGTGCCTTGCTCCTAGCGTGATGATGGCCATATGATGGGAACCTAAATAATAAGCAGTTAAAAACCTATCCTATTTGTCTAAATGTCTGTCTGTTTTATAGGCTTGAGTTGCGAGTCATCAGGCTGTATCGAAGTGCCGGTCTGGCCGTAAACATTGGCTTATTGGCTCATGATTTATGACTTATTTATTCTATTCATGTCTTATTTATCCTATTCATGTATTGCCCTGGAGCAACCACTTAAACATATACCCTTTACAAATAAATGTGTTTACTCCAGATTGTATTGAATCATTACATGAATGGCCCCCTATTCAAATCAGCCCAAGATGACTGCGTTTACAGTTTCTTCTTCTTCTTCTTGGCTGCTGTGTCACCGTGTGACTCCAGTGGGTTCCATGGGTGGTGGTTTTTGACATCCTCCACCTTTGTTTTTAATAGGCTGCGTTCCCCATATCTCTGGCCTCCTCCAACATGGCTGCAGATGACTACAACCCTGTGAGTACGATGATGTTGTCTTGTCACTGACTGTAGACCTGTGATTTGTCTCGCCTGACAAGAAACACACCAAGAAAGTATCGAGGTGTGAGGTGGGTGACAGAAATCGTACAGATCAAAGGGTAGGCAGACTACAGCCTCTCTCTCTCTCTCTCTCTCTCTCTCTCTCTCTCTCTCTCTCTCTCTCTCTCTCTCTCTCTCTCTCTCTCTCTCTCTCTCTCTCTCTCTCTCTCTCTCTCTCTCTCTCTCTCTCTCTCTCTCTCTCTCTCTCTCTCTCTCTCTCTCTCTCTCTCTCTCTCTCTCCCCCCTCCCCGTCCGAGAGAGAGCGCATGTGACACCCGGGGTGAGAAACAGGATGTACCAGACAGATTCAGGCGTACCAGACTGTTCTTCTTCTGCTTCTTTCACTCTTCTTGTCTTCTTGTTTGATTCCCTTCAAACCGCCTGACCCCTTTCTGCCCTGTCTGCCACGCCAAGGTCTCCCTGAGAAACAAGTCCAAGAAGAAGAGTTCGCGTGGAGGTAAGCTGTGTGTGTGTGTCTCTCTCTCTCTCTCTCTCTCTCTCTCTCTCTCTCTCTCTCTCTCTCTCTCTCTCTCTCTCTCTCTCTCTCTCTCTCTCTCTCTCTCTCTCTCTCTCTCTCTCTCTCTCTCTCTCTCTCGTCTCACTACAATCTATAATTTTGCCTTACTGTGTGTGGGTGGGTGTTTGTCAAGAGACAGGGCAATTGAGGTGTGTTGCAGACCTGTCACAGAAGGTGCATTTAAAGCAGGCAGGGTCTCACTGTGGGATATCGGGTCTATTTGAGCTCTGCACAATGCACAGGAATTATGTTATTATTGCCGTGCGATTAATTTCTGAAAATAGGTGGGCTGACACAGCATTTTTAATTCTAAAGCAGTTACTTAATTTTTTTTAGGCAATTTCACATCGCTTATTCCTCTTTTGTGTGACATTTCCTGAGAGGTTTACTTTTTTTTTCCACAGAAGTAAAGTTGCTTATATCTAATGTGTGCTTGTCAATGGAAATGCAAGATATTTCTTCTGGCTGCTGTTTGTGCATCACAAACCCTTCCTCAAACAGATGATGTTCAACCTGCCCTCCAGTGTGGTTTTACACCAGCATCCTATTCATCTGCCTTTGTTTGTTTGTTTGTTTGTGTGTGTGTGTGTGTGTGTGTGTGTGTGTGTGTGTGTGTGTGTGTGTGTGTGTGTGTGTGTGTGTGTGTGTGTGTGTGTGTGTGTGTGTGTGTGTGTGTGTGTGTGTGTGTGTGTGTGTGTGTGTGTGTGTGTGTGTGTGTGTGTGTGTGTGTGTGTTAAGGCAATGTAACGATGAGCCGGAGAAGGATCTCGGTTAAAGAACTGGGTCAGCCCGACCACCAGGGCTGGCTCTACAGGAAGAAAGATGCCTTTTTGGGTATTAAATGGAAGAAGTACTGGTTTGTACTCAAGAAGACCTCTCTATACTGGTACACCAATCAGTTGGTGAGTTCTCCCAAGAACAGTATTATAATAATAATAATAATAATAATTCATTGCATTTATATAGCGCTTTTCAGGACACCCAAAAACACTTTACTGTGTGTGTGTGTGTGTGTGTGTGTGTGTGTGTGTGTGTGTGTGTGTGTGTGTGTGTGTGTGTGTGTGTGTGTGTGTGTGTGTGTGTGTGTGTGTGTGTGTGTGTGTGTGTGTGTGTGTGTGTGTGTGTGTGTGTGTGTGTGTGTGTGTGTGTGTGTGTGTGTGTGTGTGTGCGCGCGCAATGGTAATGGATGCTTTTTTATATAGCGCTTTTATCCAAAGGTATGAACTCAATGCAGTGTATTTTACGTATGTATGTGTGTTATGTATGTGAATGCAGTTTCCTAAATTGTTTGAATATCATGAATCAAATATCGATATCAGATCGTATCAAATCATTTATTTATAAATCATATACGAGGGAAAGAAAAATCGTTTTTAGACCTTTATTATGACTGTACTCCAAGGAAAAAATATATTCTTTGTATGCTATGTCCTCAGTTATACTATCTATCTATTTATCTATTTATATATATATATATATATATATATATATAATATCTATTGCAAAAATAGATAGTGCTACAAAGTTAAAAGAACATCTGTCCTTTTTAGGTGCACTCAGGGCTCTGCAAAGTCTCCCTTGCAGATGTAGTGTGATGCGAGAGGGGAGAGAGGTGTCAGGCAGTCAAGTCGCTTATGAGTCACGCTTACTGCTGCCACAGCTACTTGGTCTGCTTGCCTATCACCGCACGCCTTGTCACTGTGTCTCCTAAAGGTGTCTCTCACTGCTATTGTCAGCATCTGATGCAAGCGTGAAAACCCCCTTGGGTTATTAATCCACCGCCGGTGGATTAATAAAAGACTATCTTTCGATCTCTTGTGTGTTTTCAGGCCGAAAGAGCAGAGGGGTTCATTAATCTCACCGACTTCATCATCGACCGGGCAATAGAGTGCAAGAAAAAACAGTAAGTTCACACACAGCCTATCTACTAACCAAGTTACCACATATGCTAAGACAGGAAGTGGTCTGTGGACGGAAAAAACATCCATCGACCAGTGTTTTAACAACATTCCCCCCCCCCCCTCCTCCTCCTCAGTGCCATTAAAGCCTGTCATCCGCATGTCATGATGTTCTTCTTCGCTGCTGAGAGCCACGAGGACATGAACATGTAAGTCCCGCGCGGGGCCACGCACATGCGCGGGCAAATGTGCGCGCAAAACCGTGTATAAGACATTTTGGGCCGGTTGTCACGGCATCGTCGGAGTAATCGTTCATTCTCAAAATTCTCCCGATAGTAGTAGTTGTTGTTGTTGTTGTTGAAGTGCATAATGAACTGCGTACTTGCGTTGTCCTTCGTAGCTGGTTGAATAAGCTGGGGTTGGCATCGATCAAGTACGAGTCCACAGTGAAGATCGCGGTCACAGGTTCGAAACCCGCTACTCAATCTAGATTTAGAAATTGTTCAAAAACTTTATTTTTGGACCGTTGGGAGTTATGGGTTGTGGTGACACTGTGTGTGTGTGTGTGTGTGTGTGTGTGTGTGTGTGTGGGTGTGGGTGTGTGCTTATGGGTGTGTTCAGAGTGCTACAGTGAAGCCAGTGACCAAGAGGATGCGGAGACACCCGAGGCCCCACCGCCACCCTACTCTGAGCAGACGCTGCGGGACTCAGTGGACGCAGACAGCTCGCCTGCCAACGGACAGGTCGGCGTCAAATCCTCTGGACAGTCGTAGTGGTACTGGTAGTCACTGCTGGACACCCCAATCGGGTGTGGTTAACTCTTTGGTTAAAGTCAGCCAGTGCCCAGTTTTATAATAATTATAATAGGAGTAATTATTTTTGCCAATGTGCCAATATTTTTACAATGGCATTCTTAAATTCAACCATACTATACTATACTATACTATACTATACTATACTATACTATACTATACTATACAATCCTATAAACAACACTACATAGTATATCCTATATGCTATACTCTTTACTATAAACAATACTATACTATAACAATACTATACACAATAAAAAATAACAACAGTGTCTAATGGATGATGTAAACAAATAGCGGAGAGTGCAAAAAGCCTTTTATTAAGTGACAGTACCGTAGTGAGGTAGCAGCATCATAAATGCAGTACAGAACAGTGCAGTAATAAGGTAATGAGTCCAGTAAGTGAATTATAGTTATGGTTGAATCAATAATGTCTCTAGCTATATGTGTATGCCTACTTTATATGGTGTCCTCGGTGTTGTCAACAGTGTACGGTGAACCATGTCTATTTTTTCTCCCACCAGGACACCCTTCCCCCGCCCTACTCCTCCCAGCTCCCGTGCGACACCAACGGTTCGCTGTCCTCGCCAGTCAGCACCATGACCTCACAGAGCTCCGCCTCCTCGTCCGTCAAAAACCGCCAGTCCTGGTTGGACCTGGTCTCCCAGGCCTTACCCGTCGCCACGCCGGCGGCGGCGGCAACGGGGGCGGTGACGACGGGTGCGGGGAATCCGACGACGACGGTGGTGTGCTCGGTGCAGGTGCACATGCATCGGTCCCCACCAGAGGAGCTGGAGGAGGAGGAGGAGGAGGAGGAGGAGGAGGAGGAGGAGAGGGGGGACGGGGAGGGGGGGGAGAAGAAGAAGAAGAAGAAGAAGAAGAAGAAGAAGAAGAAGGAGGGGGCTCCTGCCAGCTCACAGGAAGCGCCGTCCGGGGACTTGTCAGAGAGCAGTTCCCTTGCCGACGTACGTGCCGCTTCTGCTGAGGGGCAGATGCAGGTGGATCTACCTGCCAGTGGGGATGAAGGTAAAAGCCTTTGAATTCGTTTTCTGGTACAGTCCTTTCGGAAGCCATTTAGCGTGTGCAACATTAGTCTAAATGATGACTTTGTTTCCGAGTAGTGAGTGGGAGTACGACCGTTGGCGCATGTAGAGCACTAGGAGTGGAATAACCTTGCGATGAAGGGAACTTGGCGGCACTTCTCGTCTTGTTGACGAGCTGTGTCCACTTCCACAAAGACGTGCAGTCTGAGCACACTTCCCGTTTCTGCGTTCTTGTGTAATGCCTTCGTTGGCCAATGCATGTACATTGACATAAATAACTGGCCGGTCTGGCTTGGCTTGTGTAATTGAGTTCTGTGTCAGACCTTGGCTTGGAACAATAGACACAAAATGATGGATAGATGTCTTGTCTGTGCTTATACAAGTTATTGTATGGCCTTATGATATACTTTTTTTTTTTTTTAAACAACATAGTTACAAGACACAACATACCTTAGACAAACTTATATCAAAAATGTTAAAAAATAAAATAAACAACAACAAAAAACAGAGGCAAAGACAAGACGGGAAGTAATTTGAAAATTATATATATAATAAAATGACATGATATACTTTATGTTATACAAATGCAAAACTATTGTATATGTTTTCTGGGAGTGTGTGACTGTGTGTGTGATGCTCTGATCCTCTGATCCTATCATGTTCGGACAGGGGCCCCTGAAGCGAACTCTGACGAGATGGAGAAGCTGTACAACCACCTGAAGCAGGCCAGCCTCTCGCCCCTCGGTGACCGCCAGCCCTCCACCAAGAAAGATTTCAGGGCCTCCTTCATAAGACGTTGCAAGAACCAGACCGTCAATGACAAACTGCACCTTATCAGGACTCTCAACAGCACACTCAAGGTAGGCCCCCCCCCATCTCATTCACAAAAATAACATACCACATCACTTTACTATGTTTTATTTTTGAGTTTTTGGCAACAAATGTATCGACGGATTTTCACTGCGCTATATGGACAATACTAAATAATATGTCAATTAAAATTTGAATTACTTATTTTATGAATGATGGTGAGTACTTTTTATGATTTTAGTAAATTTGTACTGGCTCAATTTTGGCCCATAGGATTGGAGAGTACTATCTTCTTGGCATAGCATCCATATTACACAGTGAGGGGGTCATTGGTTTTTAAAGATGTATTTCCTTATACAAATAAATCAACACGTCTCATGCGTCATATTATTTGTGTCTTTCGTCTTCTTCTCTAGTCTAAAGAGGCAGATCTTCAGGTGCTAGACCTGGTGCTGTCAGATCTCGAGCTCACCTCAGACCGCTTTCGAGAGTGGAAGGAAACCAACGCACCACTGATCCAGGAGATATGTCTCAAACAAGACCAGCAGGTGGCGCCAGAGGACGAGGTGCCCACAACAGAGCCAGTGATAACCGTTGCAGCTCCATTGGTAGAGACCAGTTTATAAAGGACTATAAAAGGACTACTGAAGAATGATAGCCTATGCCTGGAGGGTTCTTGGCACCCCCCCCCCCAACACTGTTGCTGTCCAACTATTGTCGGACGATTGCAAAAACGAAGTACTGCCTATCAAGTGGAAGATATATTTTTAGCACCCAAACGGTAAACGTTTTGTAGTTGGTCAAAGTAAAATGTGAAGTTTGTCTATTTAGTATTACATTTACTTATTGTATTACAAGCTCTATATGTTTCTGGTTGCCTTGTTGGTGTATTTTATGAAATGTATTCTGTGGAAATAGTCTTAATTCCAGTGTTTCAAATTGGAGGTATAGAATAGATTCAAAATACACCCATACATCTCAACCTGGAAGCTCTTTTTTTTAACAATTTTTTTTTTTAGTTGTCCACTGTTTTATATTTATCCTTTTAATATCGGTGCCATGCAATAACACTGCTTTTACCTGTTGAAATGTCACTGTGGAAGGCAATGTATGATGTTTGGGTTTGCAACTTTGATTTTGATAGATTTCATTTCACAATGATTTGAAAATCCCAATGAACCAAATCAACTATGTAAATAGGATATAAAAAAAGTATGTTAGCATAGGATTTCCAGCTGTCCTGTTGAACAAGCATTCGATAAGGCATGCACAATGGTCATCTTCTCTAGCTTTTGCACATGCTAATCTATAATGGTTCATTAAATCCAACTGCCACGAGCCCTGTCATGTCAAAGACTCAGATATGTCTGTGATTCCGTACCCTAGGAATCTGCATTGGTTAAATAGTTATATGCTTTAAAGAAGCTACAACTGTACTACAGAGGGTCAGCAACATACCTTAACGTGGAACCAATACAGAACTAGGCACAAACCATTTTTTTGGTCATTTTAATTTTAGTTTGTTTCTTGAAGGATTTAATTGTTGCCAGAAACGATAAAGTATTGTACATAACTAATGTATGATTTATCTTCCGCCTTTAATCATTACTGTATTGGTTGCGTGTTTGCCTTTCTAAGGGGAATAAAGTATTTGTGCCGCAAACTGAACATTTAAGGATACTTGTGGTTTCTCATTGTTCACAACATAACGACTACAAAGAAAGAAGGGTTGAGGGGGTTGTATAAAGTTCCCAAAGCCGACTTGCAGTACTACATTATGCCACAGGAGGCCGCTGCTCACTCTTTCTCGCAGTAGACTTCGCATTGAGGTTATGCGCCATATTGGCAGTCTCCTCCATCTCCTACCAGTCTGGAGCAACATTCAAACCGGCTGGGGAAGAGATAACAATATATATTTTTTAAACATCTAGACTGCAAGCTGATTTTAACCACGATGGAGGCCGTGAAGTGTTTTAACAATGAGGTTTGTTACGGACACAACATTTTTTAACACAAGTGATGATAAAAGGTCGACTCGAGTCATTTAGCTACCAGTAGCTTCTAAGTAGCAAAATGACGGTAGAAGGACAGCCGTTCACTAGGCCGCACTCTCTGTCCATACTGTTGATAAAACAACGGCAGGTCCAACCCAACCTGAACCGGGAGTCAGACCACATTATAGAGAGGATCATGGCGGCGCTTTCACGGTCCGCGTTGTTGAATCCGAAAAGCACCGTATTGCTCAGCATGCATATGTGTGCACACACTGTAAGCTAACCGGCTATGAGTTAGCAACGTGATGCTATGCTACCAAGCGGACGTGGTTAGCGAGTAGCCGTATTATTATTATCACGCTATTACGAAAAAATGTCACCGTATTTACCGTTGAATGGTACGCTTGGTGAAATGACCTACATGTTCATATTAAAACGTACGCTCTGTGTGCAGTGCGTGTTCACCGAGATTAGTCGTCCCCAGCCCCCTGTTTGCCTGCAGTATACACGGGAGCTAAGTGGCGTTAATACAATGCAAGGCCATTGTTTACAAGTTGCCTAAATAATAATAGTGCAGTAGTTGATACAACATGCAAGTGTCCCTGAATAATAGTGCAATCGTTGATACAATGAGCAGATTGCCTAAATTCTAATGCAATAGTTGATACAATAGCAGGTTGCCCAAATAATAGTGCAGTAATTGACACAACATGCAAGTTGTTTAAATAATAGGGCAATAGATAATACAACACGCAAGTTGCCTAAACAATAGTGCAGTAGTTGATACAATGAGCAGATTGCCTAAATAATAGTACAATAGATAATACAACATGCAGGTTGCCTAAATAATAATGCTGTATTTGATACAACATGCAGGTTGCCTAAATAATAGTGCAGTAGTTGTTACAACATGCAGATTGCCTAAATAGTAGTGTAATAGTTTATACAACATGCAGATTTACTTCTTGTAAATGTTTCCAAGGTAAATTTCAGATCCAGATTCAGACTTCTTTATTATTCCTAAGAAGGGCAATTCCCAGTCCTTAGGAACAACTCGGAAACAATCACAGACAATATATGTCAAAGGCAACCATACAGCCACACAAACAACAATCTTCAGTAGATGAACTGCAGCTTTAGTTACCGATCAAATTAATAAATGACCCAGTGTAATCAAGTGTTAATAAATAATGTAACAGCCATGACTGTACTGTCTGCGTTTAGTAGCCTGAGATTTAGGTTGTATACAATTATTGACATGGCATGTAAGAACGTTTGCAGAAATACTGTACTGCTCCATTATACAATATTGTCTAACCTTGAAGAGAAACCATCTCAAACATATCAGTGTGACTAACTGTGGGCTTTGTTGTCGTTGTCTTCTAGCTGTTCACGCTCAACGAGTACAAGCCTCCGATCTCCAAGGCCAAGATGACCCAAATCACCAAGTCTGGGATCAAAGCTATAAAAGTAAGTATGTAGCTGTGATGGTCGAGGCAGGGTAGAGAGATGGGCTAAGAAGAAGAAGAAGAAGAAGAAGAAGAAAAATACATGGATGGGAGGGGCTTAATAAAAAAAACTATTCAGCAACAACTCTTCAGGAATTAGATTAGATTCAAATATTTCTTGGTATTTACTTTCTTGGTATAGCCTTATGAAATGGTAGCTTGTGAAGTGGCGCCACTGCCAACATTAAAATGTCACTTTGACTAACATGAATTACACAGGCATTACTTATTTGAAACTAGTTTCATAATCAAGCTGTACCTTTTAAGAACTACATTTCTAGTGTAGAGAACTGTTAACCATGTTCACTATATGGACAAAAAGTCTCTACTTCTGGCATAAAGATGGTACTTTGTTGATCCTACATGGTAAATTAACATGAATCACAGCCACTGACCACAACATGTATTGGTGGCTGCATACATGTTGGCTATTCAATATGTGTAGAATACCCGTTCGAGTCAACATCATTTCCAACTCTTATGTGATTCAGTAACGTTATATACGTGGGACACGTATGTCATGACTCCCGCACTTCTCTCAACTTGTGTGTATATGTATTGTATTGTGTATATAGTTGTACTTAAGCAGTTTCTAGCATTTGGTCAAGAGCAGTGGTTGGAAAAAAGATTTTGCACTAACGCCAACTCGACTAACAACTTGACTAACTATTGTGACGGTGTAACTCACAGTTGCACACTGTAGGTAGCACTGCGATTAGCAGTTTTAAAAAGGATGTCTATTATACAGCGGCTATTCATGAGTAGTGTTCAGCAAAATTATTTTTCCCAGCTGGAAATGCATGGATTCCCTTTGGGAACTTTGTAACATGTAGCCATGTTAAAATGACATCCTGTTTTGTCGTTGTGAATGCTTTCGTTTATTTTGTTTAGATTAGTGGTTTGAAGTTGTCATTACTAAACTTGTGACAAATGGCCAGTAAATAGAAAGTAGGCGTCATCAGAATCAAGTAATCCTCAAGACACTTTTACACTCTCACAAACTCGAAAATAAATAAAGGTTAGGAGGTCCATTTAAAACCTGTATGTGTGTGTGTGTATGTTTATATATATATATATATATATATATATATATATATATATATATATATATATATATACACACATATTTAGCATTGGGCCTATATACACATTAGTGCAAACCAATGACTATAGTCTATATAGTCTATATTTCTATATAGTATAGTTGGATGGATGGATGTGATTGGCTGGACTTCATCTTCAGGAGTGTCTCATTTCCTCCTTGTAATTTGACATGGACATACTGCCAGAGAGCTAGCTACTTTTTCAGCAGCTCCTGATAGGTAACAGATCTGGTTTTCCATCACCTATTAAGTCCACTCTGTAGTCTGGTGTCTTCAATCAGTATTACTGATTGGGTTTGCGATGGATCGCAATCACAGTTCTAAACTATATTCGTCTTCAAAAAAGACGAGTTTGGAACGAACAGCGACATTTATGTTGTGGTTGTAGCCTCTCTTATCTTAACACTAGACGTACACGATTCATTCTCGTATAGACTTATTTTAACAATGTACCCTGTTCCTGTATTTTTACTATAAGGGATACTAGAAGGGATAGCGGGCAATATGGGCGGGTTTCGTTTCAATTGTATTGCGTTGAATGCTGCTTATCGAATTTTCATAATTGGATTTCGTTTTTTTTGAGACAAGCCTACAATGGAACCTGCTTTCTGAGCTGGTGGAGGAATTGGAGCTTTAGGTTTACAAAATAAACAGACAGACCAGCGGGGCAAGCCTGCCGATAAACTTCCCACAAAAAGCGCATAGAATACAATGAGGTACTACTAGATACAAGAGGTAATACTCAGGCCTGTCGTACGTAAGAACATCTTTTTAATAGTACTCTAGAGACAATCCTGGGTCACATATTTGGTCCATTGTACTGTATGATAAACCAGCAGCGTTATATACACACACACACCAAGAAACAAGCTGGGCAATGGCAAGAATGTACTTCAATAAATATTAATTCCACTTCCACCTTCCACTAAAGAAAACACATCTAGCGTGAACCCCAAAAGGGGTATTCACCACGTTTTTTTCGTACGCCAAACCTTTTATGCTTTCCGTCTCCGCCCGCAGTAGTTCACAGTGGCGGTCATATCGTTGGAAAATTAGACACGACACAAGTGACTAGAAGTGGGGCTAGCGGCGGAGACTACCACTTACTGCCAAACAACTAGCGACGTTATGGAGAGGTTGTCTAATGTGGGGCCAACGCTGCGTCGGCCGCAGTATTCCCTGTATCAGATGCGTCTTATGTGCATGTCAAACGTGTACGCGCGATGGGAGCTATTAATACTTCTGGCCACCAGAGGGCAGCAACGACTAGCATTGTCACCTGTAAGCTACACAGGATTAACTCGGAGAAGGTGCACTATTTTTTACATGTTAACGGAGTTCGCTACAGTGGTTAATGAAGAATCATATTTGATGAACACAGCGTAGACTTACTGCAGGGGTTGCGTTTTGCTGTTGTTATTGTTTTTAGTGAAGCTTAGCTAAACTTTCCAGCATTTGCTGTGACCATCAAGGGGAGGGTCCAGGATTTCTCTTCTCACACTCTCGCTTTTGTAGTCATACTTAGTTACAAATGACGTCAAATGAGGTTTGGCGTAGCAGGTCCTGAAAGATACGTGCATAACTCTTATGGACTGTAAAATGCTCACTGCAGTTTCACCCGGCACTGAACTGGAATATGCAACCGTTAGAAACCGACAAAAAAATCGAATCTAATCTAAAATCTAGTCTTATTGAATACCGTTCTTGGAGATTTGGATCCGGTTCTTGGTACCCAACCTTAGCAGACGTCTTTTTAGATAGACAAGGGTGTGGGTCTAAAAGAGGGTAAAACCACTTCAAGTCTTGACCTGTTGAGCCTGTTTAGCCTTTAGAGGATGGTCATAACTTTAGTTACTTTACCACTAAAGTACCACTGGAGCTGGACGGTTGATGTCAAGAAGTCAAGAAAAACAGATGTCAAGAAAAACATCAACGATTATACAAATATACTATAATCAAAATAATTAGTTCTGACATCTTGTGAATACATTATGTTATGAATTTTGGCAGTTTTTAAGCAGTATATATCATTAAATAGTCTCAAATAAAGCCTAACAAAATAAAAATAGGCTTGTTCACCAACGTTAAGTGGTTGAGGTTTTACAGTAATGTAATTACCCCCCCCGTGGTGGTGTATTAAAATAATCACACCATAATTAAAACAATCACACATCCCAATTGCCGTTTATGCACTTTGATAGTCTTTTCTTTATTTAAAGAACTGTGCCATCACCTGTTTTAGGTGGAAATATGTCATACTACGGAAGTACCGCTTTCTGTAATATCATGGGGGAAAAAATGACATGAACAAATGTCATATTAAGAAAGTATGACGCTATCTGAATATCAATTACCATTTTATTTGAATGAAACCTAAAATCATCAGAACCGGGCTCGGCATACAGGCTTTTCTGATCCGTTAACTTCAGTTCCTGACCGTTTAACTTGGCTAATCCCGTTTTCTCCCCTAGCAGTTTTAGCTCGTAAAGGCCATGCTGTGATCTTTGATTGTTGCTGTGACTTGTTGACTGGTGTTGCTTGTGTATAATACCTGTTTCCCCTTCCCCCCCAGCAGCTCTCCCAGCTCCCCCAAAGCACTGAAAGTGAAGCAGGAGGATGGGGTGGAGAGAGTTACAAAGAGATAAGAGTCCCTAACCAGCTTAGGTAGGAGTATGGGTTGTTTCACAAGGAAGCTGGAAGAAGAGCAAACAAGCAAATCACACATTATGTGTGTTGCTGCCACACACACAGACAAATCTTGGCTTGTCTTGTTCATTCTCTCTTGACTGATTTGTGTTGGTCGTTTATGGGCTGAGTTCAATGCATTGTTAATTGTTAACACTAAGAAATGCTTGATTTCATTACCGTTCTTAAGCTATTTATATGTGTCTCGGGCTAATATACTGATTCACCTATTCATCTTTCTCTCTGCCGGCCATGGGTTGGTTTTTGGTGGTTTAGTCCTACAGTACGGAGAGTGCAGACAACGCTCGTCTGCTGCTGTTCTCTCAACGCTTGTTGTTAAGTAATAGGCTTAATATTTTCCTAGTCAGCCTTTGATGAGAGAACAGTAGTAAGATGGTAGTAAGGCTTGCTTGGCTAAGGCTTCTTCTTCACACAGAGCATCTGAACGAAGGAGTCTGTTCTGTTTTTGGTCTGCGTTGTCTGCTGTCAGAACTACACACTAGTTTTCCACCAGCTACATTTTCTGTTATGAAACTGCACTCCACTTGTCAGCTTGTCTCCATGGTAGTTTCTTGCTCACAAAACGGGTAGGTTGTGTTGACAGAATCTAACACATTATTCATGATGGCGTAACGCTGATCTGGCTGTCTTCATTGCTGATCTCTTTATTTGGAAGGACAATGCCTTCTCCACTTTCCTCAATGACTCGCAGACAGAGCGATCCAGCCACATGGCGGTAGGCAGGTTTTTGGCCTGTTGAATCTTTGTGACAAGCGTTGATGCCCGCATATATAATATTATAGTGGTGTCCACTAGCTCTACACTCTTGTGGTCACCGTAAGCTTTCAATGCTGTAGGAGGTCGAGACAGTTAAAGGGGAGGGAGGGCAGAAGAAGGACCGTAGAGAGCTGTGTGTGTGTGTGTGTGTGTGTGTGTGTGTGTGTGTGTGTGTGTGTGTGTGTGTGTGTGTGTGTGTGTGTGTGTGTGTGTGTGTGTGTGTGTGTGTGTGTGTGTGTGTGTGTGTGTGTGTGTGTGTGTGTGTGTGTGTGTGTGTGTGTGTGTGTGTGTGTGTGTGTGTGTGTGTGTGTTTGTTTTGCGCGCTCACACACATTTGGGATGATTGACAAGCGAGATGGATTCCCCAAGCCAATCAGGGATGAGATGCCCTGACAGGCCTGAAATATATGCCTGGAGTTGTCTGAAATTGAAATGGTCCTACAGCGGGTTTGGTTTACGCTTTGAGTGGCTGCTTTTCTGGTTAGAAAAGAGGTGTAAAAATGTAGTCCATTTAGGGTTAGATATTCTCAGTGCATTTTGGTCATTTAGCTCACAGATGACATTTTTTAGCAAACTACACTGAAATATTAGCTCTTAAATCTTACCCACAGCACCTTTTTGCTACTGCTTTGCTTCTGTTGTGTTGAACGGGAAATCAGATTCTGAGCACAATGGCGATTATGTCATTTTAAACATGCACATGTCAGACACAGTCAAATCCATCACAAATATGCGATAGATTCCATCTGGAGCCATTTGGCAGATTGGTTCCAAAACCTCCCCATACTTCCATTATTCAATAGTAGACCTGACCCAGGCCTGTGCCACTGAAAAGCAGACCTGTGAAAGTAGACGTGGGCTGTGAAGAGATACCTGTGCCATGGAACACAGGGCTTTGACTATTGCCTGATGCTGTTTATTTTATTTCTCCTCCTCCTCCGTTTGTAATATCGATCCAATATTGGAAACGTTGGAATATAACCACGTGACGTATTCTCTCCAGTTCTCGCATGCTTTGGTTCTCGTCACCAAATGCACGGATAATCCCATACCCAGATTCAAGGGTTGACATTTCCCTCCTGACATATTTCACTCATATTCTACCCATTTGTAGGCCATACGCTCAGCGTCGGTGATGCAGTTCGGTTCCATTTACTGGATATATAAAAAGTCACACGGTGTCAGTCATCCTCTGAGGGCAGGAAATATCATGATCGCACAAATTATTCCAAAAGAGTTAAAAAGGGTACAGATTCCGTTGCCCGCGAAGCAACATGACCTCCTGTTTAGTGTAACCTATAGTTTGGACAACAATGAGAAAGAAGTTGAAAAAGCGTATTCTGTCCACAAAGATGTTGTTAACATAAAAAATAAAAAAAATCATAGTTATTATTGTGTACACATAAATCACACAACAGGACAGCCACATGGGCTGTCTCTGTCCGTGTGAGCAGATGCGCAGGGGGACATCCTCGCAGGTTGCCTTTCCACAGCCTCTGTCAGCATTTCTATGTTGCCGTTTCAGCTGATTTTGTATGTGGACAATAGGCTTTTCCACAGACATTCACATTCAGAGAGGAGTCGTCATAGGAAGACCACAGGTGTTGCTCATCACACTTAACTGTGGGTCTGCTACTTTTGTTCAGAGTTGTTCTAAAAGGGCCACCACAGGTGTAGCCCCCACCCTTAACATTGGGTAGGCTAGGTGGACAGGTGTTTCATTGATGTGTCAAAGCACCAGCAATGGTCAATGCATCTTCACTAGTTTAGTCTACTACCTGGTACCCTTATACACAAGTAGCAGACCCATGCTTAGTGTTCTGAGTGACACCTGGGTTTGTCCTACAATGATGCCTCAGGTGCAAAGGAGCTATTCCCACTAATTGCATTTCATTTATTTGGTCATGTGACGGGGACAGTAAATATTATAAAACACTAATCAAAGGCCATGGGTATCGCTAGCCCCACCCGTACGCAAGCATGGTCGGTACGCTTGGTACCTGGTACCAAGTCCCATAGCTTAAGAACCAGCATTGGCAGTGCAGATGTTTAGAGGTAAGGGATGTGGTCACTTTGTGATCCATGTTACATGAGAGAGGAGCAAAGGACATTTGACTTGGCATCACAGTCAAGTGTGACCATGGTAACTCCATTGCCAGCATAGTTCTCACAATATGGTGTTACCATATGAGGAGCGTTCGTTTTCAGGGTGCTAAGGTGCAGCACACATGCAGAAAGGCCTGTCCATGTTGTTTCCGTGACGTTACATGTAACATTGTATTGGCTTTCGGTCGAATAGAAACACACACACACACACACACACACCCGATATTGTAGGAGTAGGAGGGTTCAGGGGTCACCCCAGAGTGTGGAATACGTTTGATAGTTACCTTTACAACTATTACAATACAAGCTACCGTGGCAGTGAGGGTTTGTGAGCCTCCATGTGAAATAAATGAGAGAAGCTCACTACGTGAGCTCTAAGCTGGGACACAATCTGACCTCAAGGCAGACTTATTGAGGTCCCGCCTGTCAAGTCTTCTTTTCGTGGACAGAAAGGGTGGATGCAACACACGAGTTAATGGAGAACATGAATTGGCTTAATATTATCTAGAATTGACTTAACACTGACACTTAACACTACTGGTGTTTTTAGGTTTCTTCCTCTGATATAAACTATTCTGCATGCTTTCATTTATGTTTCACCACATGATGTCATTCAGCTCTGAGTTCTAAGGTTGATTTAATTGAGGGAGCCCTGATTAAATCACACTAATGCAAACTGCACAATGCCATTGCATGAGGCAGCGGTGTCATCCTATAGGGTAGCTACAGGTCAATATCACGTAGACTTATCTTAGTAGTAATAATGCAGCACACTTGCATGTGACTCACTACATTGTAAGCTTTTAAACACTTAAACTATACACGAGAATGAGAAAGAAAGAGGTTGTTTTCTAGTTGAGGTAATCGATGGTGGTAGCAGGTGGCCCTCCATTACATAAATTCCCTGCCTGTTTACAAGCCATTTATACGGATTGAAATTCAACTAAAAATGTCGGAAAGCTTTTTAATGACCACTTTATTTGGGTCTAATTGTGGTTGGTTGGTTGGTTGGTTGGGTGCAGGTATGGCAGTAAGGCTTTAGTGGCCATTTACTGAGATGGAGTTTCCGCTAATTGGACAATTCAAAAGTGTGTGTGTGTGTGTGTGTGTGTGTGTGTGTGTGTGTGTGTGTGTGTGTGTGTGTGTGTGTGTGTGTGTGTGTGTGTGTGTGTGTGTGTGTGTGTGTGTGTGTGTGTGTGTGTGTGTGTGTGTGTGTGTGTGTGTGTGTGTGTGTGTGTGTTATTTAGCCTTGATACAATGGCAAACTAGTCGTTTTAATCAGAGTATACACTTCTGCATAGGTTTAGTATCTATCTTTTTAAAATTAAGAACTGCATGTGTAACTTCATGCATGTGGTCATTTTATAGACCCACTCACCGTGTCGTAGGCTAAGCGTGGACTGCACAAAACATCTCTTTGGACACTTGTCCTGTCCATGTAGCCTGTTTGCCACTGTATTGAATGTATTGAAATTAACTATGCAAGCATCAGGTTAAAAGCAACCATTAGTCTGTTTCACAACCGTTTGAAAGAACTATCAGCTGTACGGTCGCTAGGTCCAAACAGGTCCTCCTTTCTGATTCTGATCCACCTCTAGCACACCCCACTATATTATATGAATTGACGGACGGCAAGTATCGCTATTCCATAGAAATGACAAATTAAACGTTTTGCTACTAGTATTGTGCGAAAGTCGAACAGCGACCTCTGCTGGCGTAATCCCAGTGTGGCAGCCTAATATCACTTTAGTCCAATGTTTGTTCAATTTTGATGAGTCACATTTTATTTACCTTAGTGCAGTGGTTCTTTTTTTGTGCAGTGAGATTTATTTCCCCTCACAAATCTTTTTGGTGCGGCGATTTGTTTTTCCTTAGAATATGTGTGCGACCCGTTTTATGAAACAGTACATATATTTACTAAGCTTCCTTGTAATTATAATTGTGACAAGTTTGTTTTATCTAGATTGCAGTGTTTCCCATAAATGGATTCATTTTTTGGCGGCCTGCCACAATATCAGCATTGACTGCTACATCAATGTTCTTTGTTTTTACTATTAAGGCGGTCAAAAGCGTTCGCCGTCATGCATTGTCGTTGAGGCTGTATAGAATAGGTTTGTTCAATAACGTTTAGTGGCTGGCCCGGGTGGGCGGAGAAGTGTGCAACAAGTTTTGCAATAATGACCGCCCGCCGGGAACATCCCAACATAAAACTGGAAGTAAAATGTATAGCAGCGTAGCGCTGCTGTGGTAGCAGCTAAATGCACTTTAAACATTGTTTTTGTAAGTAAGAAAGATATTAGATGTTTTAATGAGAATAACAATTTTCAGTTTTAACTCAATGCCACATGTATGATTTCACAAGCACTTTTATTTTAAGACAACTCATATTCACTAGAATAGCAGGCATTCACTTTTAGAAAATATACAGCTGCACACTACATATTAACACGTAAATGAAAAGGTACATCGAAATAATCAAAATCCATAAATTAATTAATTATGCCTATGTTAAATACATAGGCATACCTCTGCTCCTACACAAAATCGCCTTCGTTATATTGCGCCACTTGGAACTTTTCTTTTCATAAGGCACCACACTGCTAAATGAAGCTTGTTCCAGGGCAGAGTGTAGGGGCAGAGAGGGCTCGGAGGCTGCAGCAGCATGCAGCTTTTACAGACAGCGTCGCTTTGCTCCCAAATATCCCCAAACTATGGCCGTCTCCATGTTGCTGGAAAGTTGTGTGAGAGCCTGCGTGCAGACGCAGAGAGGGGGCGGGGCTGGGCTGAGCGTATGAGCAGAGAGACAACAGCGCAGAGACAACTGCCTACGTTATATGGACTCGGAGATAAGAGGGGACAAAACGGCTTTAATGCAACAAAAAATAACGTAACATAACTTCAGACATATCGGTATGACGGTATGGTCCCATCTTCATATCGCCTTATGAAATATACCGGTATAATTCATAATACCAATATACCGACCAGCCCTAGTGTCTAGTGGTGTATACTTTCCCAGGAGACGGTATGAGTCCCAGTGTGTGTGTCTAGTGGTGTATACCTGCCCAGGAGACAGTATGAGTCCCAGTGTGTGTCTAGTGGTGTATCCCTGCCCAGGAGACAGTATGAGTCCCAGTGTGTGTCTAGTGGTGTATACCTGCCCAGGAGACAGTATGAGTCCCAGTGTGTGTCTAGTGGTGTATACCTGCCCAGGAGACAGTATGAGTCCCAGTGTGTGTCTAGTGGTGTATACCTGCCCAGGAGACAGTATGAGTCCCAGTGTGTGTCTAGTGGTGTATACCTGCCCAGGAGACAGTATGAGTCCCAGTGTGTGTCTAGTGGTGTATACCTGCCCAGGAGACAGTATGAGTCCCAGTGTGTGTCTAGTGGTGTATACCTGCCCAGGAGACAGTATGAGTCCCAGTGTGTGTCTAGTGGTGTATACCTGCCCAGGAGACTGTGAGTCCCAGTGTGTGTCTAGTGGTGTATACCTGCCCAGGAGACAGTATGAGTCCCAGTGTGTGTCTAGTGGTGTATACCTGCCCAGGAGACTGTATGAGTCCTGTGTGTGTCTAGTGGTGTATACCTGCCCAGGAGACTGTGAGTCCCAGTGTGTGTCTAGTGGTGTATACCTGCCCAGGAGACAGTATGAGTCCCAGTGTGTGTCTAGTGGTGTATACTGCCCAGGAGACTGTATGAGTCCTGTGTGTGTCTAGTGGTGTATACCTGCCCAGGAGACTGTGAGTCCCAGTGTGTGTCTAGTGGTGTATACCTGCCCAGGAGACAGTATGAGTCCCAGTGTGTGTCTAGTGGTGTATACCTGCCCAGGAGACTGTATGAGTCCTGTGTGTGTCTAGTGGTGTATACCTGCCCAGGAGACTGTGAGTCCCAGTGTGTGTCTAGTGGTGTATACCTGCCCAGGAGACAGTATGAGTCCCAGTGTGTGTCTAGTGGTGTATACTGCCCAGGAGACTGTATGAGTCCTGTGTGTGTCTAGTGGTGTATACCTGCCCAGGAGACTGTGAGTCCCAGTGTGTGTCTAGTGGTGTATACCTGCCCAGGAGACAGTATGAGTCCCAGTGTGTGTCTAGTGGTGTATACCTGCCCAGGAGACTGTATGAGTCCTGTGTGTCTAGTGGTGTATACCTGACCAGGAGACTGCATGAGTCCTGTGTGTCTAGTGGTGTATACCTGCCCAGGAGACCGTATGAGTCCCAGTGTGTGTCTAGTGGTGTATACCTGCCCAGGAGACAGTACGAGTCCCAGTGTGTGTCTAGTGGTGTATACCTGCCCAGGAGACAGTATGAGTCCCAGTGTGTGTGTCTAGTGGTGTATACCTGCCCAGGAGACAGTATGAGTCCCAGTGTGTGTCTAGTGGTGTATACTTTCCCAGGAGACGGTATGAGTCCCAGTGGGTGTCTAGTGGTGTATACCTGCCCAGGAGACTGTATGAGTCCCAGTGTGTGTGTCTAGTGGTGTATACCTGCCCAGGAGACAGTATGAGTCCCAGTGTGTGTCTAGTGGTGTATACCTGCCCAGGAGACAGTATGAGTCCCAGTGTGTGTCTAGTGGTGTACACCTGCCCAGGAGACAGTATGAGTCCCAGTGTGTGTCTAGTGGTGTACACCTGCCCAGGAGACGGTATGAGTCCCAGTGTGTGTCTAGTGGTGTATACCTGCCCAGGAGACGGTATGAGTCCCAGTGTGTCTAGTGGTGTACACCTGCCCAGGAGACGGTATGAGTCCCAGTGTGTGTCTAGTGGGGTAGACCTGCCCAGGAGACGGTATGAGTCCCAGTGTGTCTAGTGGTGTATACCTACCCAGGAGACGGTATGAGTCCCAGTGTGTCTAGTGGTGTATACAACAGACCCAGACCTTTTTTATTAGATAAACAAAGTGTGTGTGTGTGTCTAAAGTTACATCAAAGGTAATGCCTAAATGCATTGCTTTGTTATTTTTGTCATTTCAAACACCTACAGTAATACATTCAGTTTTACATTCAGTTTAACTGCTCTCCCTGTGGGACTGCAATGCTCGTTTTGGTTTGTTAAGTTGTATGCTTGTTTGTTTTTGTTAATGTGTTTGTACACAACTTTACCCTTCCTTGAATAACTTTACATAAAACATCCAAACTCATGTCGGGTACACAGAAAAATATTAGAAGAATAATGTATTTCCCGCAGTCTTAATTTTCCAATGCCATGAATTGACTTAGAAATTGATGTTGATGGTTGATAAATGCTGACAATGCTGTCTACTTTCATGGTATGAATTAAATGTAGGGCGCTCTTGGACAACATAGAAGCATGTGATTGGTAGTAAAACAGTCCTAAATGTAATGTGGTCACTGGCTTTTTGTCGAAACCAAGTGGTGTATTGAACGTTGAAAGTGGTGGGAACCACACTGTTCCAATACATTATTGAACGAGTATGCCATTATAAAAGAGGTTCTTTTAGGTCTCCTTTACTGTGTTTTCTAATCAAATGTACATAAACCTAGGACTTTATAACAGTTTAATGGGATACACAGAGAAATCTTGTCTTTCCCACATGTAGACCAGTTGTTTGATTCCAAATTCACCCTTGTGCATCTGCAGAAGGGGGAGTTCACTGGGATAGCGTTTGCTTTCCGTTGGCCGCTTCCATAGACTTGCAGAGTTACAGTAGCCTAGCCCCTGTTCACGTGAGGGGAAATACACTTTCCAAAGTTGTATTATATTATAATATTACTTTCCAAAGTTCTGTTCTGAATAGTTCTCTTATTCAAAATGAGTGCCAGTAGCATCACAAAAATTCTTCCCTATTTTTCGGCGCTGTGATCATTGGGCTGCCTGTGAAGTGCGGCTATTATATGATCAGCTGCTTCTGGTTGTGGTTGACGCGGAGGGTAACCTACTGTTTTAATTAGCTGTGTTTGTAGACAAACTACCGTCTGGTTGTGTTGTTGTTACGGGCGCTTCAAGAATCAGAGACCATTCAGAAATCTTTGGAAAGTCATTAAAAGTGTATTCCCAGGGTTTACAGAGTTGGCGAAAGTGTGGTGCACTTGCTGTTTCTCACACACACATACACACACAAACACACACTCGGCTACAGTTTAACGGAAAGCGTCTCTGCGTATCACTTTTAAGTTTGGACTATTAAGTTATGTTCTCAAAGAACACTATGCACGTTGCATGTTACTTCTTTCAAATGTCATGACTTAAAAGTCATTTCCCTTTTTAAGCTGGCTTTTAAGTTTTTCTAACCAAATCCTTAAAGCCTCAACTGGCACTAGTTTGGCTATATTACAATTGTTTTAGACTAAACATGCGCCACAAGATGCATTCTATCATGTGTTATTAGAAACCTCCTGTGGGTTTTCGAGTGGGCAGTATCTTAGTTCTGGAACATAACCCAGTGGGCTCTGCTTTCTCTTCAGCTTTCGTTAGCTGTGAGTTAAAACCAGATCCACTGGGGCAACAGGGTCAGTGACAACGGAGGGCAAACCCTGTTGTTGGAGTAGCTATAGGGCTATATATATATATATAGATATATATATATATCTATAGATATATATCTATAGATATATATATCTATAGATATATATCTATAGATATATATATATCTATAGATATATATATATCTATAGATATATTATATTTATTATAATATATATTTATTATATTATATTTTAAGGACTTACTGTTTTACTTTTACTGTTAAAATCCTAAATCAACGTCAATATAGCAGATCACATACATTGATTTATTTGTGATGGCCAGCCGCAGTCAGTATTGACCACCAGATATTGATTTTCAATGTTATTTTTTACTATTTAAGTAGTCAAAACGGACCGTATGCTCTGTGTAAACCTAGGCTTATGACTGAATGAAAAAACCTCTCGCAATTGGTTTGAAACCCCGTAGTGAAATCATTTCACTCCTGTTTACTAAACAATACCCAAAAGACCACTACTACTAACATAATATCTAACATTTTAATACTCCCAAAATAGCATACTATTGTTATAGTATTGTTGTTGAAATTCAGAATGCGGGGAGTGAGCACTTCCACTTATAATGTTGGAAGTATTATAATGTTACTTATGGCAAAAAATAAAGAATCTTTAATCTTTAAAAATGGCGGGGTCGTTGCAGTGTGATATCGGAATGTACAAGCCCTATACTGACCTACAAAGGCAATGTTCCTAACTTTAGTGTCGACTGTGCAGTCCTACTGTTGCCATCCAAATTCCCTTTAGGTAGATAAGTGGAAATGTGGCAGTTGTTTTCAAAGCAGTGGTCGTTTTATGAAGTTATGTTATTATTATTCAACTTTGACCTTTGACCCTAGTCTACAGAATAAGGGTGAGCCCTTATTCTGTAGTCTGCCAAGGCAAAAAGCCATGACTTCCATTTGAACTTGCGCTGTCCACTAGGGCTGTTGGAACGAATTTCGGTATTCGAATGTAATTCGAATTTGTAAAAAATGAATACTAATCGAATGTAAAAATTAGAATTCGAATGGGTTTTTTAAATAAAAAAATATATATATTTTTTTTTTAATTGTTGACTATCTTTAGCGAAGGTGTGATAGGCCTAACAAATCGCTTGTCACTCTTAATGCACAATCTAAAAATGGCGGCCAGCGGTGCGGAGACGGAGATCACCACTCCTGCCAATTTTAGAAGTAATGTGTGGAACTTTTTTGGTTGCCCTCTAGTGGACATAATGTAAAACAAGTCAACTACGATGTCATAGTGGCAGTGGCAATTCATAAGCCCGTTTTTACAGTGTGTGTAGATAGATAAATAGTACATATTAATAAGTCAAAATTGACCATTAAATATTCGAATATAATTCGAATTTAAAAAAATAATAATGAATGAAATTCGAATGGGATAATAGAGGAAATTGACAGCCCTACTGTCCACTAGTATAATTTGAATGAGAATTAATCAAATGAATAATTAATAAATACATTTGTAGTATCCCTGGGATGCCCCATTGAACCCGTTGTACATTACCAAGTCGCCTAGTCACCAAGTTTGAAAAAGAAAAAGTGGTGCTTGTTGATTGGTCCGTTCAGCCCTCAGCTTGCACAGCGGTGCAGCGGTCAGATAGGTGTTCACTTGGTGGTGGTGGTGGAAGAGGAGATGTCGGGAAATAGTAGGCCTATGTTCAGTGAGTGAGAGAGAGAGAGGCAGAGAGAGAGAGAGAGTCTGACTGACTGACTGACTCCGCTGGGGAGCAGACGGTGTGTTCTCTGGGCACCGGCGTAGTAGTCACGTAGTAGTAAACATCACCACACCGAAGTAGTCCACGCATTGAAGCAAATATTTCATATTCCCCCCCCCCCGTCAACTACTACCACAAATGCAATATATTGTTTTGTCTCGCATGAGAAAGGCTGTGCCACTTTCAAACGCAACCATCCGTTGCATCTCCCCATAACGAGAAAGAATTCCCCCCGTAGTGACGAATCGCTTCTTGATAGATCCTCGGTTCCTAAGCGTTGTCCAAAAGATCACTATTGCTGCTTCAGCGTAGCAAATTTGCATGCCGTTAGATTCATGTCAACTGTCCTTGGCGCTCTGGACGCGGACATCAGGCGGGTTGGTGTGATAGTCTTGGGGGTATTCTGTCTTCTTATTGGTCACATACATGTGACCAACACACTGACATTTGTTTCGCTGCGTTTAACCCATCCTAGTATTAGGAGCAGTGGGCAGCTGTTAGTGTAGATACAGAACCCGGGGAGCCGTGTGCAGTGCCCATTAAACAGCAAATGTCATGCACTTTGCATGAATCTATGAGCTCGACTACTGGCCTTGTCCCGTATATATAGTGTGCTGCTGTTAGACACTAAAGCATAGGCTCGTTACTTTCCAACTCACTGCGGCGCTAAAGTTGTTGACATTCTCCAGTGAATGTTAAATGTACCCATTTTTTTTTTTCATACATGATTATTTGTCCCCCATTGACTAAATGACAACACTGATTTGTTTTCCGCTTGTCCTTTCACCCCATCTACTGACAGATGAATGGACTAGCATTATAATGTGGTGTCTTTATAGACTATTATCTGTTGGCATTCATCTGGCGAGTCCTCCAGTTCGGCAGATCATTCTTGTAATGAAATGATTGCTTTTATTATTAAACACATATGTGTTTAATGTTTTATTGTGAGCAAAGTTGAGTGGCCACTAGCATTCAGGTCTGTGAATGGGAACCACTAATGGCTGAATAACACGGATGTGTTTTTAATAAAGCACTGCTTTATCACTCGTAGACATCTTTATAACCCAAGTCTAAATTTAATATGAAACCTTGAATATCCTCCCGAACTAAGAGTAGCTAGAAATTCGCGTATTCATAATTCATAATAATGCATACTAATCCCATTCAATTTATATCGCACTTTTCTGGATACTCGAGGTGCTTGTAACCAGCATAGAGGTTATGACTAACTGTGTTTGGAAACATGATGTGAACTGTATCTAGAATACATACCAATAAGGCAACGCATACAATAAGTAAGAGTAAGATCTGTGAGAGTAGGGATGCTGGTTTTGGGGCCGATTACTGAAATCAGAATCGGCCGACACCCATCACATAGTGGGTGCGGACTATGGGGATCTTCCATTTAAAGTTCCATATACTATTTGGTATTATATATTTAATTACTATTTAGAACAGTAAAAGTTACTATTCTGAAATGCATTGCAGAAATATAATATATATATATATCACGATAATATCGTCATCTCACGTGACGCTACTCAACCAATCAAATCGCTGCAGTCAGTAAGTGAGCAGATAACACACACACACACACACACACGTAGACACGGAGAGATTTTCCTTTTGCTGCTCTTGAGAAAAGTCTCATGCATTTTGCATGATCTGATGGGCTCTTCTGATCAGCCGTTTTTGAGAGCTCCCATAGATCGGTTGAGAGTGAATATCGGCCGATAATGATCGGCCGCCGATCGATCAGTGCATCCCTATGTAAGATGTTTTGATGTATCATATGCTTAACAAAAAGGTGTACACACTTGAAATATGTACAACAAAAATGTATCTGACTACGCTTGCCTACTACATAACCGTTGTTGCAATTCTACTTCTAAAAGATCCTTGTTTCCAGTTTGTTTATTCCTTGAAAGCAGTTGTGATACATGAGCGCAATGTATAGTCTATTCATCTCACGATGACGCAGTCTCTGCGGTGTCTCCACCTGGAGACACCGCAGAGACTGCGTCATCGTGAGATGACGCAGTCTCTGCGGTGTCTCCACCTGGAGATCGTCTGTTTCGACGACGCTCCCCGTGAGACGCTGCTGCTGCTGCTGCTGCTGCTGCTGCTGCTGCTGCTGACACGTGTGTTTTCCTCTCTTTCAGTTTTACAAGCATGTTGTGCAGAGCGTGGAGAAGTTTGTACAGAAGGTGAGCTTCACAGTACATGATGTGTGTTTTGACCATGAGTCGGTTAACTCTGCCACACACACACACACACACACACACACACACACACACACACACACACACACACACACACACACACACACACACACACACACACACACACACACACACACACACACACACACACACACACACACACACACTCGGGAAGTGTTTCATCGAGCGATGTGAACACACAGTACAGCCCAAGCTTTTGCTGTTTATACCTCTTCCTGTGAACTCTTATTGTTACCCAGAGGCGTTAGCGATTGACACTGCGACTAACGCCGTTCACCCGCCTCAACAGTGCAAACCAGAATACAAGGTCCCCGGGCTGTATGTCATCGACTCCATCGTCAGGCAGTCACGGCACCAGTTTGGCACAGAGAAGGACGTGTTCGCCCCGCGCTTCAGCAAGAACATCATTGGGACCTTCCAGCACCTTTACCGATGTCCCTCAGACGACAAGGTGAGAGACTCTTTCTCCACGTGTTACTTGCGCCGGTTGCCCCGATGGTGTCTTGTCCGCTTCCCCGCCGCCGTCGCTGTTGTTTGTGGCAACTTGAGTCCTAATGCGTTTCTAACAACCTCACGTCACCTCTGGCTTGTGTCTCTCCAGAGCAAGATCGTGAGGGTTCTCAACCTGTGGCAGAAGAATGCCGTGTTCAAGAGCGACATCATCCAGCCCCTGTTGGACATGGCTGCAGGGCTGCCCCCACCCAGCGTCACGCCGGTCATGCCCAGCGGTGCCAGCCAGGTCAACAACACCACACCTGGTCAGTCGGAACACACACTCACTCACTCCCAAGAGGAATCCACTAAGCATGATCGTCGCTGTTGATCCGCATGCCAATTTAGCGGTTAACGTTAAGTCTGTATTATGGCACAGCCACACAAAGCGTGCCACGTCTTTGTCATCATATATTCATACGGTGCGTCCCTTCTGTCGTTTTTGTGTGCAGGTACCCCGGCCACCCCGGCGACCCCGGCCAACATAGTGCAGAGTCTGCCCGACTGGGCCTCCCAGATCTCCAACACAGACACAGTGGCAGCCGTGGCCCAGATCCTCCAGAGTCCTCAGGGGCAACAGGTTAGCACATAGAGCATGACCCTCAAACACCCAGTTCTTGCAACACTGTATTTCACACTATTTTGTCCCCTGTATTTTACTGTTATTTTGGATTCTTATCCTGTTCTTTAGAAGCCGTTTCAAAATTGTCACGTGACTATGATTGTCATTGACATAGTGATACCACACAATGGGAGTGTCCACCCAGATGAATGTGTGTATGGACTGATCTGCTCATCATGCATCTGGGTCGGACACGCCCACATGGGACGTCACCAGAGGGTAAACACGTGACCATTTGGAAACGACCTGTAACGGCCAGTCACACGTGTGCAAAAGGCGAGCTCTGAATAAAGTTGGATCCTCAGCCCTATTGTTCGTCATCCCTCATGTTGTGTTGTTGTCGTCGTCCTGTAGCTGCAGCAGCTGGTGCAGAGTCTGCAGATGCAGCAGCAGAAGCCCCAGCCGTCTCTGCTGCAGGCCCTCGACGCCGGCCTGGTGGTGCAGCTGCAGGCGCTCACGGCCCAGCTCACGGCCGCCGCCACCGCCAACAGCCTCAACCCTCTGGAGCAGAGGGTCTCCTCCTTCAATAAGGTAACCCCGCCCCCGCCCCTCACCTGCGTCTACCGGAGTGTTACGACTCCAGGGTGTTCGTCAACGGTATGTGCGCGTGTCCTGTCAATCATCGTCACCTGTCATCAATAGTCTACCTTCCCCCGTCGTCCAATCAGAGGACTACCTGTCCCCTATATGTGCTGTCTTTGTTTGAGCAGAGAGAGAGAGAGAGAGAGAGAGAGAGAGACTCTTTGCGGTTCGGCAGTGAATTAGGCTTTTGAGATTACAGATTAGAGATCTGAGATTAGACTATTTAGATTTGAGGTTTATGATTTGTTCGTCATTTTGAAGTTGTTTGTTATTGTTTGGTATTGCTACAAGTTGGCTGATAATTGTTTGTTGCTTTTGTGAAAGCTCTGTACGCGGTACAGTATTTTCCTTTTAGATTTTTAACCTAGGAGAAAGGATACACTACATCACGCAGTTATACCTGTTAAAAACACTAGTTTGGGAGCAGGTGCCGCCCCATATATTTCCGTGAGTCCGTTTATTTTCTTCGGCACCGTTCCGAGTTCCCTTATTATGGTGATTTATTATGAAATAAACGCTGTTATTCCTTCGTATTTGTTTGTGTGGTCCACACCCCCACTCCACTACGAATGTTAGGCCCTTCTTATCCCTAGATTTACCTTTACACCAGAAGGGTCAGAACGGAGAGCCTTGAGTTGTTATCTGTATGACTAATCGTACTGTAATGTTATGGTCTTCATGGCTCATGTTAAATGCTCTCGTTTGATTTCAGAAACTCCTGGGCCAGTTTGACTTTGGGAACGATTCGGACCGCAGCGAGGACTCCAAAAAAGACACCTCATCTCAGATGTGAGGACATCTTCATCTCACCGCTCACACACGATTACGTTCATTCACAAATTAGGGTGTGTTGTCCGCGGCTGGATGTCTGATTAAACGGAGCGTTGGCCCCTCTCTCCGCTCTCTCCTCTTCGCAGGCCCATGGTGTCAGAGTCCATCAACAACTCTCTGATCCACCAGCTGGCGGAGCAGCTGCAGCAGCAGCAGAACCTGGAGCACTTCCAGAAGCAGCTGATGGAGCACCAGCAGAAGGTAGGTCCTCTGGTCTGCATGCCTCACACGGAGATCCCCGCGGCGTGTGCTGGACCTGGCTTCACTTTGAAGTCTTCTTTGAGGGTAGCAGCTATTAACATAATTTTCAAAATAAAAATAAATAAAAATGTAAGGCTTGAATATGATTTGCATAAGTCTTAAATATGTTTTGCAACTGCCCGGAGAGGAAACGATAATAAACCTCAAACCAATACATTTTGGAATATAATGATTATTTATTTGACGTGAAATTATTATATTGATGTGCCCTCCCGCAGTATTCACAAGCTGTGTTCACCACTGCACTGGCAATGTTAACTTCATGCACGTGCAGGATACTTTTGTGGTCACACAAGCAGCACGGCCCGAGATAAACGTACAGAATTAGAACAACAAAACAAATCACAACGCAAATACATTTGTGCACAAAGGTAAAAGGTTTACGGGCTTTGTTCACAGTGTAAAGCCTCTTGTTCTCTCTCCTCCTTCAAGTCCATGAGCATGGAGACGCAGGACTCCATCTATGGGCCAGAGAACCCGGTCTCCTCTGTCCAGAGCACTAGCCAACCACAACTTCCTGAAGCAGAGAAGTTGGACGATTCCATTGACAACCAGCAACAGGTATAAAAAAGCTCATTCATTTCAGTTTTTCTTGTTTTGGTCCTATTTTCTCTTGTGAATGTCGTGTGCCGTCCAGCCTGTGGGGTGTCACCCCTACACATCCAAGTGTGTTAATGTTGCCCCGTGGTGATTTTAGGACATGGACATGGATCTGGATGAGGGCCCAGATGGAATGGAGGAAGAGATCTTTGAGACGGAAGAGAAGAAGACTGCAAGCACTCGTTCCAGGACCCGGTCACGCTCACGCTCCAGGTCCGGATTTTACTCCGTCTCTGTCTCTCAATTCCCCCCCACTCCCCCCCCCCCCCCCCCCCCTCACACACACGCACACGCAAACAAGTGCACACACACACACACACTTGTTCTCCTGGCGCCTGGCCATCTTTTGTATCTGGACTGTTTCCAAACCAGTTTTGCTCATAACTGACACTAAGTGCTACATTCAATTACAGCATTACAGGGGCTATATTGCGAGTCATGCTTTTTGTCATAACTTGTTATACCACTTTATCTCACTCAGTCCTATTAGGATTCAATCATTTGATTGCAGTGTAATTGTGCATGTTTTGCATGTTTGTGCTACCGAAAACCTCTTAAGTCATTTGTATGCTTGTGCACTTCAATTGATGTGTACTACAGTTTTGTTTTGTTTTGTTTTGTTGCAATTCTGAAGTGCTACACATGATGTAACGTTGGGCGTGTTTTGATCTCATCAGGTCTCCCAAGAGGAGACGGTCCCGCTCGCGCTCTGGCTCTCGGAAACGGAAGCACCACAAGCGGTCTCGCTCGCGCTCCAGGGACCGCAAGAGGAAGTCGTCACGGTCCTACTCCAGTGAGAGGCGAGCCCGCGAGCGGGAAAAAGAGAGGCAGAAGAAGGGCCTCCCGCCGATACGGTCCAAGACCCTCAGCGGTAAGAGGCCAGACTTCATGTGACCACTGCTTCAAAACAATATCACATAAATCGACCGGCACAAATGGACTTATATTCTTGCCGTCCGCGTCTTATCCAGTGTGCAGCACGACTCTGTGGGTGGGCCAAGTGGACAAGAAGGCCACTCAGCAGGACCTTACCAACCTGTTTGAAGAGTTTGGCCAAATCGAGTCCATCAATGTAAGTTCGCCGGCCCTTTAACCTCGGTGTGAAATGAATCGCCTCATGAGCCGGGGAGATTTGTCATTACCGCTTGATGGCCTTAAAATGTCAATATTAACATACTCTCCTTGCCTCCCTTTCTGCCCTGTCAGATGATCCCTCCCAGAGGCTGTGCCTACATCTGCATGGTCCACCGGCAGGACGCCTACCGTGCTCGCCAGAAGCTCAGCACCGGCTCCTTTAAGATAGGCTCCAAGGTCATCAAGGTACAGCCAACCTAATCCCTGATTCAATTTTCCCACTTTCTCATCTCCCCCCCCCCCCCCCCCCCCCCTTGTGGCCTCGGACAAATTGGATTGTCCCATAACAAAATGCATTTGGCCATTTCACTGCTATAGATACAAACTCAATTCTCCATAACACTTTGGTGTGCCTGTGTGTGTGAACCAGATTGCGTGGGCACTGAACAAGGGCGTAAAGCAGGAGTACAAGCAGTTCTGGGACGTGGACCTGGGCGTCACCTACATACCCTGGGAGAAGGTGAAGCTGGACGACCTGGACGACTTTGCCGAAGGCGGCATCATTGACCAGGAGACCGTCGACGATGGTGATGGAACGCAGCATACACGCCCTGAGTTTTATTGAAGCGGCTTGTCGTGACACATCACACTATTGTGAAAATACATCATCAATATACACACATGCAGCCGCTGGCTGGTGTCGGTGGTTTTGGTGCTAGATTAGTTTAGCTTGCTTTCAGTATGTCATTTTCAGGATGTTGTTATAATGGACCCAATCTTTTAATAAAAGCCCTCATGCTTGTAAAGAGGTTGGGGGATACATAAACACAGTTGGGCTCTGGAAGTCTACCACAGACAGGGGGGGGGGGGGGTGGTGGAATGAACGCTCCAGAATTCTGTTTGCATGCTCAGTGGGTTTTTGTCTTTGGTCAATGCAGAGTGGGAGGCAGCCAAGAACGCAGAGCCAGTGAAAGAGCCCCCAAGCCAGGCAGTGAGCGTGGAGCCCATGGCTCCTCCAAACAGCCAAGCGGAGACCTACAGCAAACAGGAGGCCTACAGCCAACAGGAGGCCTACAGCCAGCAGGAGGCCTACAGCCAGCAGGAGGCCTACAGCCAACAGGAGGCCTACAGCCAACAGGAGGCCTACAGCCAACAGGAGACCTACAGCCAACGGGTCCCCATGATGCCCGTTCAGGTACTGAAAAACGAGCGCCGGCCACACGCACACGCACACACACACTGTCCTGTGTATTTACTGTATGTTTACTTGACTTGCCGTTTTCAATGGCCTCACATTTCCAAAACGGTAGTAGCCAGTGCATCTCACCCGTGTGTTTCATCAATGTCCTCACATAATGTGGTAGCTGTGGTAGCCTTATCTCCTCCTGCCCCGTTGTTCCGGTGTTTTATTCACTGTTTGGCCCCAGCCACTTCCTATAGGCCTTTGCCATTGACCTGCTAATGGGTCAGTTGAGTGATCGCAGTGTCACGCTGACTGTTTTGTCCACTGTCGCGCAGGAAGTGAAATAATGAATGTCCTGCTCTCGGGCGGGTGGTGGGGGAAATTGGGTAGTTAAAGTTGTCGAAGGCTCAGACAACCAATTTGTTTACGAACAAGGCCTTTTTGCTGTCACAAAACGTGCCCTCCCCCCCCAGATATACCATCGTCTTTGAATCCAACGGATCTCCTCTCTGTGTCATTACCGAGAGTTATCGAGTGTGTCTGTCTGAGCCCGCTTTGGCGCACCGCGTTGAATACCGAATACTGTATTGCGATTCGTAATGCGAGGCTGACCCCTGCACCTCCCACTCACACCTCCTCTGCAGCCGCCGGTGCCCCAGGCTGTTCCCACCGCAGTGGGCATGGTGCCCCCGTCTTTCCCCGTCTCCATGGGGATCCCGCCGCCCGGCTACGGACCCCCGCCGCCCTTCATCAGAGGGGGCTTCAATTCCTCCCAGCCTCCCCCAGGTAAACACCTCAGCCTTTGGTAGCCTCGCTACACATTCATTTGAAAGGTATTGTGTTTATAATACTGCCCATTTGTTCTTCTGTGCCACAGGTTTCATGCACGGAGCTCCGACAGCAGGCATGACCTCGACCACATGTAAGCGTTTCCGAATATCACGTTAGAGGAGAATCGAGTGTCGTTGCCTCCCACCCTTTGGATGCACTCCTCTCCTTGTTTCCAGTGTTTTTTATTGTTTTGCTAAAATCCCATCTTTCTTGGTGACTTTAGTGCAGCCTTCGATGACCCCCGGCCAGGATAATATCAAAGACTCTCCGTATGGAGCCATGATCCCCCCGACCAGCACCATCCCGGGCAGCTACATGCCCCCAGGCCTGCCCGGGGCGGGTGTCTTCCACCCCGTGGGGGTCCCGCAGCAGAACGCCGGCGACAAAGCACATCAGTCCGCTGATGCCATGGAAACCGCGGCAGAACTTGCCCTGCAAGGTAGACTATGACTATGAATACACAACTACACAACTTTCAAGTGTTTAGTACTATATAGAATGAGTATAGAACAAATTGTAGGTTTTGAGATCATAGTTAATTTAATGAGGACAAGGTATGTAGTATGACGATTATTCATGAGTTATGTATGACGAAGGTAAAAGGTTATTCATTCGATTATTCATGAGGTAGTATTGAACAGAACACTGAATGTCAGTGGGTGGAGGTTGGTTCATGAATCTCGTTTGGTTCTCCTCCGTTTCCCAGGCATGCAGAATGCTGTCCGCAGTGGGATGGGTCTGTTGGGCATGCACCCCGGCACCTCCCTCGGCCACCCCCTGCACCCCGCCGGCATGTCCGGACAGCGGATGCCCGGCATGCTGCCCATGGACCTGCGCCCTAACCTCCTGCAGCCCGGCGCCGCGGCCCGCTTCCCTCTGCTCATGCAGCAGAGCCTCAACCAGCAGGCCAGCAACCTTCTGGAGGCGTCTCTCCATGCCCAGGCCCGTGCCAGGGCTCCTTTCGCCCAGATGGACCCCTTCAACAGAGGCCTCAACCCGCCCAGCGACAGCCTGCCCAAGGCGGTGGAGAAGTCGTCCTCTGGGGCCGACGAGGGCAAAGACCAGGACTACCGCTTCCCCCCGCCAGAGAAGCAGAGCACAGGCCTCCTGAGGACCCCTCCACCAGACCAGCGTGATAGCCTTGGTGGTGGCGCAGGAGGGGGTGGAGGTGGACAAGGAGGTGGACAAGGCGGTGGACAAGGAGGTGGACAAGGAGGTGGAGGAGCAAGAGGGGCACAAGGACAAGGTGGTGGAGGAGGAGGAGCAGGAGGGGCACCTAGGCCAGCCTTGCTCCAGACCCCAGGGACCACGGCCCCCAGGACCAGCCTGGTGGGCCGCCTGCAGGCCCTGGCAGGCTTCACCCCAGACAGCCGCTGGAGTCAGACCAGAGGGGACTTTGACGAGCGTGACAGTATGCGAGGTCCCCCCCCACAGGCCCTGGGAGGCCCGCCGGCTCCCGGAGGGTCGAAGGGCTTCTCAGAGGAGCGTCCCAGCCCGGGCCAGAACTTCCCCAACCGCTTCGAGGGCCGCCCGGGTACGGCGGGAACGACCGCCGGCTCCTCCGGTAACTCTGGGTCTGCGGGAGGGCCCCCGCAGCCGTGGAGCCGCGGAGCAGCCGCCCCTGTGGCCGCGCCTTTTGAAAGTGACCTTCACCAAGACCTGGACGAACGTCGACGCCCGTGGGACCGGCAGAGAGACCGAGACGAGAGAGACTTCGACTTCAGGAGGGAGATGAACGGCAACCGTCATGGCCGCGACAGAGACCGGGAGCGCGACAGGGATCGAGAGAGCGACAGGGATCGAGAGGGTGACAGGGATAGAGAGCGGGAGAGAGATCGGGAACGGGGCCGAGAGCGCCCCCGCGAGCGCGAGCGAGAAAAAGAGCGTGAGCGCGGAGGGTGGACTCCCCTCCTGCCTCTGCCTACGCCACTCCTACCCACTCCGTCCCTCAATCCCAACCTGGCCCTAAACCAGGGCAAGATGCTAGCTCCCCTCAAGCTCAACCCTCAGCTCCAGACGAGGTTCCAGTCCATGCTTCTTCCCCAGACTGCTGGCAAACTGCCTCTCGTCCCTCAGCTCAACCCCTCGCTGCTGGGGAGTCCACCCAAGTCTCCCCCTCCAGCACTGAGCCAGGGGGGTGTGCCCACGCGCCAGGCAGACGGGCCCACCCCACCTCACACTCTCTGCAAGGCCCAGTCCCCTCGCCCGGCTAAGTCCCCTCCCCCTGCTCAGTCCCTTCCCCCGCCTCATTCTCCTCCCCCGCCTCAGTCTCCTCCCCTGGCTCAGTCGCCGCCAGGGACTAAGGCCCAGAGCCCCACCATGGAGGCGCCCACCCAGGCGCCTGTGTCACCCAGGCCTATAACCCCTCACTCCGAAAGCCCTCCGCCCGTGCGGTTGCCTACTCCTGATCCGGCCCAGTCGCCCCCAGCGAGAGCCGCCGCCCCTCAGGTAGACTCATCTCCCGAGGCATCCTCGCCACCCATCGTCTCGCCTTACCGCTCCCCGGCCGCCTGCCCACAAGTCCCCAGCTTCCCCGACGAGGCCGCCGACTCTCTGGAGGAGCAGGACGAACCCGGGAGCCCGCAGGAGTCACCCCGAGGGAAACCTTCCACTCCCCAGGCCCAGTGGTCCAACGGGCCTGCGATGGATGCCTTATCCGCGGCCGACCCCACCCCTGAGGCGTCCCCCGACATCTCACACCAGGGGTCGCCGTTCCCTTCCCTGTCACCCATCCCGGTTATCTCCCCAGACCCAAGGTCCAGTCCCGAGGACGCCCACAGCGCACCAGAGGTGGAGGACGAGGAGGCACCAGCACCACCACCCCAGCAGCAGCAGCAGCAGCAGAAGCAGCAGGGGCCGCTGGCCTCTCGTCAGGATGTAGACAATGAACAGAGTGAGGCGGTGGAGGAAGCTGCGAGTCAGCCAGTGCTAGACACTGACACAGACACTGAGGGGACATAATCATCACTCAGTAGGTAAAAGATCATTTTGTAAAGTTGTCTCTTCTTCTCTGCACTCATGTTCCAGCAAAGCACCCGCCAGACCCCCCTCGCCACACGGGACATGGCGAGGAACCACTCACATCCGTTGTTGTCCTGAGAAACGATAACAACAACAATGTGTTATCCCTCACAAATGCCCGTGTTCTTACGTAGATGGCACGCTAGCTATTTCAATGGTAGATCATTTTGTATTTCATGCTCTCCCTCCTTTTTTAAGTTGTAATGCCACCACACAAATTTTAATGAATCTGCGATTGGTCAATTTCAATGATTTTTCTGCCAAAATGTTTTAATTGTGATTTGGGCAGCGGTTGGGCCTTCCTATGGAAGAGACAGAGTAAATCATTGCTTTGGGTTGAATTCAGTCCAACCACATTACTTGAAACGGCAGTGGCTGCCCCCGTGCCGCCTCTGCTCTCCTTATTTTAAAAGACTGCTGCAGAAGTTTTAACCGAACGCTCTTTGTGCTGTCCTTTTAATGCTTCATGTTTCAAACGCCAAACCCCATGGCCTGCATTCAGTGACACTGGTCCAGCTGCTTTTAACCAGGGGGGGGGGGGCGGGGGGGAAGATCCATACACATATGAACTTTGGGTCCCCTGCTACAAATAAATGTCTTTGATTTGTTTCGTATACTTCACTGAATTTTAAAGAGCGATTCACCGAAACACCGTTGGAGGGGGAAGACATGACGGCGGCGGTGTGGATGTGTGGGTGCATATTGTTATTAGTTTGAAATAAACCTGCTTTGTTTGTTTTAAACACTTGCTTTAGGACTGTATTTTCTGACCCAGGACCAGTGGAAAAACTTAAGACCCTCTTGGCAGACTTGATTTGTCCTTCACTGTTTCACACAACAACACAATATGTTTCCGTTTTTTGTCGCTCAAATGGCTGCTTTTTGGGAGGGCGGTCCGTGGGTGAGGTTTGGGATGTTCTTAGTTTCAAACGACTCGGTGGCTCGGTGGTCCGCCGCTCTCCTCGCTGGGTCTCTGGTGACCGTCGACGACGGGGCTTGTGCCTTTTTTTATTTCTTCTTCAGTTGTTTTTTTGTGGATTTGCTGTAGTGTTCATGATAATGATAATGTTGACGATGACGACGACGACGATGATGATGATGATGATGATAATGATGCCGCCACAGAACCGCTGTGTGATATCTCACCGTCTGTCCGCTGTGAACTAAAGTGGACAGACACAGAGACACAGACACACCACTGGCTCCGGTCCCTCATCCCCTACCCCTACCTCTACCCCTTCCCCTTTCCCTTCCCCCACCGTCATGAGGAACCGTAGCCGTTTGTACAGCACTAACCTGTCGTAGAGGCTGCCTGTATACTTCACAGCTCTGTGCATGCAGGCCTGCAGCCGTGGCGTTAAAAAGGGGCCTCCCCGTGTCTTCTATTCATTTCACGCCGCCAGGCCGGTTTTTCTTTTCTGTTCTGTTGGCCTGACCAGAGAGACAAAAGAAAAGGAAAAAAAGAAAGAAAGAAAAGAGAAAAAAAAACACCCTAGTCTGCTCTCCTGTTAGACCAAAATGTCCACCACGGGAGATGTATTGTTGAATAAAGTATAAAGGTGCATCGGGACTTTATAATTCATTTTAATTTGACGTGCTTGCCGTAAATGGGGAACGTGGCTGACCAAACACACTCTCACTGTGACTACAAAGCGGGGATTTGAAAGGGCTATAATATAGTTAACGTCTTCGTTTACATGTCTGCTTCGTCGTCCAGCCGTCGTCTAGCCTTATAAAAATTGTATATTTGTATATTTAGTCCGTCGAGTAAGAGGTTTGCCATTTACAATGCTTTCAGCCAGTAAGCCCAGATAGTCACGTGTGTGTGTGTGTGTGTGTGTGTGTGTGTGTGTGTGTGTGTGTGTGTGTGTGTGTGTGTGTGTGTGTGTGTGTGTGTGTGTGTGTGTGTGTGTGTGTGTGTGTGTGTGTGTGTGTGTGTGTGTGTGTGTGTGTGTGTGTGTGTGTGTGTGTGTGTGTGTGTGTGTGTGTGTGTGTGTGTGTGTGTGTGTGTGTGTGTGTTATGCCAGACGTTAAGGTTAGAGCCACAAATTCACCTCTTTTTAAAACTAGAGGCCTCCCCTATTCTAATTCAATCTTGGTTAAATTAGCCATTTGGGCGGGTGTGAGAGAGCAGTGTTCGTGTATATGGGCAAGGGAGGGAGTAGGGTTAGTGTGTGTATATATAGGTGAGAGATCACTGTTGGTATTTGGGTTAGTGGGTCAGGGGGTTGGTATTTGGGTTAGTGTTGGGATGAGGTTTAGGTATAGGGTGAGTGATCTGGTATATGGGTGGGAGTGGAGAGAGAGAGAGGTTATTATGGGAGCAAGCCAGTCTTGGTGTATCTGTGAGTGGGGTAAGTAGTATGGGGTGAGGTCAGGGGGTTAGTGTATGGGTAAGGGTTAGGTATATAGTGAGTGATCAGTGTTGGTATATGGGGTTAATATATGGGTAAAGGAGAGCGAGAGAGAGAGTAGGGTTACTATATGGGTGAAGGAGAGAGAGAGTAGGGTTAATATATGGGTGAATGAGAGAGTAGGGTTTATATATGGGTAAAGGAGAGAGAGTAGGGTTTATATATGGGTGAATGAGAGGGAGTAGGGTTTATATATGGGTAAAGGAGAGAGTAGGGTTTATATATGGGTAAAGGAGAGAGAGTAGGGTTTATATATGGGTAAAGGAGAGAGAGAGAGTAGGGTTTATATATGGGTAAAGGAGAGAGAGTAGGGTTTATATATGGGTAAAGGAGAGAGAGAGAGTAGGGTTGATATATGGGTAAAGGAGAGAGAGAGAGAGTAGGGTTTATATATGGGTAAAGGAGAGAGAGTAGGGTTTATATATGGGTAAAGGAGAGAGAGAGTAGGGTTTATATATGGGTAAAGGAGAGAGAGTAGGGTTTATATATGGGTAAAGGAGAGAGAGAGAGAGAGAAGGGTTGATATATGGGTGAAGGAGAGAGAGAGAGAGTAGGGTTTATATATGGGTAAAGGAGAGAGAGAGAGAGAGTAGGGTTACTATATGGGTGAAGGAGAGAGTGGGGTTATATGGGTGAAGGGGGTTCAGTATACGGGAGAGAGAAAGTCCTGGTATGTCTGGGAGTGGGGTTAGTAGGGTTAGTATAAAACCTTTTCACATTCACTCTCAACACTAATTATGCGTCTGCTACTTTTGATGTACTAGGGGACAGGGTAATAGACTGAACCAGTAAAGATAACTGATCATTGCTTGTTTGACACACAAATGAAACACATGCCCTTCCCTGTTTCAAAGGGCCCCTATTTCACCACCACCATGTGTGTGTGTGTGTGTGTGTGTGTGTGTGTGTGTGTGTGTGTGTGTGTGTGTGTGTGTGTGTGTGTGTGTGTGTGTGTGTGGTGTGTGTGTGTGTGTGTGTGTGTGTGTGTGTGTGTGTGTGTGTGTGTGTGTGTGTGTGTGTGTGTGTGTGTGTGTGTGTGTGTGTGTGTGTGGCCATTTCAAAATGTCATGTGACTAAAATTGTCATTGACATTGTAAAGTCCCCCGGGTAGGCTGGTAAGCTGATCTCGTCGTCATGCAGGGTTGACACTCCCACTGTGTAATGTCAATAGGTCGATGACAATTTTAGTCACATGACAAGCTTGTAATGTCTAAGCACACACACACACACACACACGTGGTAACATAAGGGCCCCCTTAAATGTTAGGGGCTACACCTGCTGCAATGTGTGTTATGTTCAGTCTTACTACCCAGATCCATAATTAGTGTTATGAGCGACACCTGTTGTTGGTTCCTACGATGACCCCCTCTGTGAAAAGGGTCTCCTGTGTGTGTGTGTGTGTGTGTGTGTGTGTGTGTGTGTGTGTGTGTGTGTGTGTGTGTGTGTGTGAGTAAGAGAGAGAGAGAGGAGAGAGTGGGGCAGGAGTGGTATTTGTATATGGGCGAGGGAGATCGGGGGTTGTATATATGGGTAACGAGAGTAATGGTAGCACTAGTGGTAGGTGAAGCTGGCTGTATGTGGCCCTCCACCCAGCATCAAGAAGGTGCCATGTCAGCTCAGCAGGGCAGGTTTCACACAACTCAGCCTGCTGGTCTGTGTTTCTGGACCACAGGGCCAGGGTTAACTTAAGGCTAATGAAGTGATTCTTCAGATTCATGAGCTTTATCTATATCTGCTCTAGGGATTCCAGTATTTAGTTGATGTCACAGTAGATTAAGGCATGTGCATTTGTCTCACTCACGCTTTTCTAACCTATAAAGGTGAAGGCTTTGGACAAAAGCGTCTGCTAAATGACTGTAATATTATGTTATGTAATGTGAACAGATTCGATTCAAATGTATTGTCAATCACAGTACAGCGAACCTAATATGGCATCTAACCAATATGCTTGCAGGCTGTCTTCAAGTGAGCTGAAATCAATTAGATCAACATTCGATACTCTATATGGATACTCGATTCACAGAGGGGTTATCGTGCTGCAAACACAAGAGTCGTGCATAATACTCATGATATGATGGGTTGCTTTTATGTACTAGGCGGGCATTGGGTATTATCTCTCATCATTCTCTCTGCCCCGTTTCGGTCTGGCATTCATTAGCGTTTAAAAACAAATCCCCGCTCCATTATCATTCAGCATCATTTTTTTTCTTTCAAATCCCCTGGTATCACAGCGAAGAACTTGTGCCGTTTGTAGATGTTTATCGATGTGTTATTATTATTGCGTTCATGCAACACGGCTCCGACTGGCCGCTTTATATGGGCTCGACGGGCGCCTGTGTGGAGACCGGCGGGTAAACACACATCACACGCGTGTGAGATCGCCTGAGAGACTCGACAGGGAATTTGCTTTTCGTTGTAATCACAGAGAACGGCTGCACATACTGAAACCTGGCTCGTATAATCACTTCGTTTATAATGAATTCGCAGCGGGCTTCAGTCAGTCAGCCGCACAGTCATATTTGATCAGCGAAACACTCGAGATACAAGATATTTTCATTGGCCATTTGTAACTTAAGTACATTGGAATGATTATACTCCCCATTCCCTCCCGCAGTATACATCTCCAAAACAATACCAACAATACCACAATAATATATACAATAAAAATAAACAAAAAAGAGCAGCAAAGTAACCGTTAAATGATATGTACATGTGTTGTTTTACAAAAATCTTTAAAAGCATTTTAAAGTGCCAGTAGTGCAGCAGCATCATGAATACAGTGCAGTAACTGTGATGACTCGAGTTCTGTTTAACGTAAAAGACTAAAGACATTTTTGGTGGTGGGTCTTTTTTGTGACTAGACTAACCTTGCCGTGCCTTAATGCCTCAGCCCTAGACTGAGGCCTGTCCCCCCCCACCCCCCATGGGGGAGGCAGCAGAGGTAGCTAGACTGAGGCTGACCTTTCGGCTGAGGATTACCCCAGCATGGGTATATAGCAAGCATCAAAGCGCCATCCGCGGAAAGGCCATGGAGGTATTATATCTTCTGTGTGCCAGGCGGGCCCAGGTGGTAGTCATTAGGCCCTCGGTGGGCAGGGCTGCTGGGTGAGTGACTGAGCCCCCCCGCTGTGAGGAAGTTAATTAGGGGGGGGAGAGAGAGAGAGAGAGAGAGAGAGAGTCTTTATTTATATTGAGTCATGGTTTCCTTCCTTGGACTTAAGCCCCTGGGTGATTCCTTTAATATATGAGTATTTTTGTTTTACACGGTTTGGTTTTAATGATTACATTCTCACATTTCGCTCTTGCTATGAATTAAGCTTTTCAGGGGATCAGTGGTGTTTATGATTTAGTGTCAGCCAATACTGCGGCAAAACCTAGTTTTTCAGAGTGAAAGGTACCGGAGAAAAACCCATTATACACTGAGGCTCTTACACAGGCGTCTGACTAACACATGCCCACGGCCAACTAACTCGTGGTGGAGGAGTTCTAGCACTACCCTGTCCGGCCTGTAGGGGGCAGTGTGGGGTTACGGTACTATGTCGATGCGGTCTCTCGGTTCCTTGTAGAATGCGAGAGATATGAAGCTGCGGTGTGCAGCCCCTTGCCTTCTGTGTTGTTGTTGTTCTCACTGAGACACATGGAAGCGAGCCAAGGTGCAAAATAGTATCGGGCCGATTATTTCTTTTTTTTCCAAATAAATCTTCAAAGTAAAAAATAATAATGGCTAGATACATTGCAGCGGTTACTATTGTGCCAATATGGTATCATCATCAAATATTAAATATCAAATAATATTCCCCTAACCCACCCCCACGAATGATCGTTGGTAGAACAAAGTGTGCCGAATGGGATCCTGTTCCTGAACAATCCATAGTGGTCGTGCCCTCTCTGGTCTGCATCGTTAATTTAGTCCCTTTAGAAACACACCACACCACACCACCACCACCACACCACACACCACCACCACCACCACACCACACCACACCACCACACGCCGCCACGCCACACCACACCACACAAAGACGGATACCACAGCAACATTACAACAGTAAAATACCCGGCTGACATATTGGCACAGGGTGGCTTGTGACTTGTGTCGAGATCAATAGATATAAGCGTGCACACACAATGCACCTGCAGTGTTCCCCCAAACAAACACACACACACACACACACACACACACACGCTCATGAGCTAGTGAGGTTGCGCATACCGCCTATATATTCCATCCACCTCGTTGAAGGAGAGGAATCCCCTATCTCGGCTCTCAGTCGCCAGCCCGGCACGGGTAATTACTCAACCCTGTGAGAATGTGTGCCTCACACCCACCCTACACCACCACCACCACCACCATCAGCATCCTTCCTCCTTTCTTTATGAAGGATCCTGGCTGTCTGGCTGGCAACTTGCTTATCAGGCCCAGCAGACTCCCAAGGTAGCCGGACCCCAGAGTCTCCCCACCCCCTCCCTCTCCCTCTCCCTCTCCCTCTCCTCTCCCTCTCTCCCTCTCCCTCTCTCTCCCCCCCCTCTCCCTCTCTCTCCCTCTCCCTCTCTCTCCCCACCCCCTCTCCCTCTCCCTCTCCCTCCCTCTTTCTCCCCCCCCCCTCTGCCAACCAACTCCAGGCCTTGGGAGTGGGGGTGGTGGTGGTGGGGGGATGGATGCAGCATGCGCTCCGGTGTTCTTGTTGGTATTCCGGCAAACCCGCAGGAACCCTGGGGTAGCAATTAAGTTTGGAATTTTGTAACCATAGCGCCGTATGAAGGACGATGAAGATATGGACCCCCCCCCCCCCCCCCCTCTTTAAAAAGGGGGTGGAGTCTCTCGCTGGGGGCCGAGTCGGCCAGACACCATGGACAGAATACATGTCTATGACACAAACACAGGGAAATATCTTTTATGTAAAGAGTAAAAAGTATTTTATGGGTAAGGGTTTGACTTCTCTATATGATAGCCTAATGGGAGCCACTGCCTGCTCACTTACTCGTACTGTCATGTTTTCGTTCAAAGCATCATAGCCGCATATTTAAAAATACGTTGCGATGAGAAAATTACAAATTTTCCGTGAAAGTGTGTTTATCTCTCAAGGCCCAATGACAGACAGTCTGAAGGAATAAGAAGCTCCCCCATGCCAGGCAATATTTCTGACGATGTGTGTGTGTGTGTGTGTGTGTGTTGGTGTCGGTGTGTGTGTGTGTGTGTGTGTTTATCATCAGCGTTTTGCATGCCTTACACACACACAGACACACACTAGTTTGTGTGTATTGACAGTGCGTCAACAACATTACAATGTAATCTGAAGGGAAGACTTGGCTGTAAACATGCAGCTCACACACAACACAAACACACACACACACACACACACACACACACACACACACACAGGGAAACACCGACACCGTGTCTCTCCACTTAGCTTCCATTTAGCTGGCCCTTGTTCATCTGCAATCCTCTTCCTCTGTTGTCGGCTCCACTTAGACCTTAGAAAGCTGTTGTATACATGTCGATGTGTTCTGCTTCTCCGAGCGATGTCGGCTAGTGACTAAACAACTGCAGCCTGTCTCGATACGTAATTTCATTACTCAGGTGGGAAAATTCCACTCAGTTGCTCACATTACTCACTCTTCTGTGGGAGTCTGTCTTCCTATCGCTAAGTTTAGCCAGTGCAAGTAGTCAGTAAATTCTTGGAAAGGAAAAAAATAATAGAGAGAGAGCGAGGTAGAGGTAGAGGTAGTCATGGAGACAGCCAAGCTTGCACACCAATAGACAACCTACTCCCAAGTCACTGAGGGTTGTGTGCATGTATTTAGACACTTAGTGTGTGCAAGTGTGCACTTGTCCCTGGCATGGATTCTGTGCATATGAGCGTGGGTGCGCATGCGTGCGTGTGTGTCTACATGTGTGTGTGTTTATTATCTTTGCGACAGGGGAGCTTGTTAAATGTACCAACACACACAGGCTGGGTGAGAGAGAGGGTTAGAGGTGGGAAGCAGGGGAGGTGAGGGGAGGGAAGAGGGAGGGGAGGGGAGGGGAGGAGAAGAGACGGGGGGGGGGGGAGACGTACTGCTGCAGTATTGCTGAGCTTGCAAGGGAACATTGTGACAGCGCTGCAAAATTGACCTTGGAATCGGGGGAACTTTGGGAGAGAATTATGCAAAGTGGGCAGGTGTGTGTGTGTGTGTGTGTGTGTGTGTGGGGGGGGGGGGTTCAGCGACGACGACACAGTGCTGCTTTGTCGGGAGCTCCCACGGACCGAATAGAAGGCGATAAATCCTCACAGTGATCATGTTTCGATACCCCTTTCTCTCATTACGGTGTGAACCGCAAACTCGTATATCTAGATAAACGCAGTCGTTTTGTATGGCAATAAAATACTGAGCACTGACTGTGTGTGTGCGCGCGTGTGTGCGCACGTCTGTGTGTGTGTGTGTGTATTTGGGCCTGCTGTGTGTGTGTGTGTGTGCACGTCTGCTTGTGTGCGTGCACGCCTGTGTGTGCACACCTGTGTGTCTGTGTGTGTGTGTGTGTGTGTGTGTGTGTGTGTGTGCGCTGTGTGCGCGTGTGTGTTCGCGCGTGTGTGTGTGATTCATGGGTTTTTGTGGAAGGAAGACCGCTGTGGGAAAGCTTGTAATTACGGAGTTGACTCAACTTCTGGCCTGGGGATGTGACACCTGGTTCGCCAGCCACGATAGAAAGTCTCATTGTTTCCATACAGCAGATAAACCCCTGTTTGCCAGTAATTACGTCATTTGCCTCCGAGTTTATTTTCTATAAAGTGTTCTTCATTTCCACGTCAACATATAAACAGGGTGAGTGTGTGTGCGCCCGTGCCTCTACGTCACTTCTTCTTCATCCAGCCATCCGTCGCCATCTCATCATCCCTGCTCCACCCCCCAACCCCCCCACCCCACACACCACCGCCACCCAACCACCAACACAGTTTTTATGTTGGATGGTGGAGGTTGTTGTTTTTTTTTTTTTCCCCCTTCCCCGGCAGTTTGTTAGCGTAGCGCGCCGGTTAGCTGGCAATTAGAGCCCCCCTGAAGGCCCTCCTCTGTTGTCTGGCTGTTTGTTTACGACACAGACGAAAAACGTTTCCCCCGCACCCTCCACCCCGCACCCTCCACCCTCCACCCCCCACCCCCACCCTCCACCCTCCACCCCCCACCCTCCATCCTCCCCTGCTGAGAGCAGAGGCGTCACTCAGGTGCCAGGAGACGGGGAAGGGGAGCAGACCCGTTTTTACAGATCAAGAACCACCCTCCTCCACCAAGCCCCACTTTCAGATTGAACCCCCCCCCCCCCCCCCAGTCAGAGTCTCCAGGGGTCTGGCCTGTGTTCTGCTCTGCTCTCTCCCTCCTGCGGTGTCGTGTGTACTGCAGTGTTTCTCTCTGGTTTCTGGTCTGCGGTAACTCATTGAAGCGCTTGTCATCTTT
>CM051016.1:12281642-12306642 GCA_027704905.1 Muraenolepis orangiensis | reverse complement strand
ACAGTGGGCTCTTTGTGGCTGTCTGCGGGGAAACATGCTTCTGTGTCTGCACCTTCTTTTAGGGAAACAGGCGTTTAGTTGTCCTGGGTGTGGTTGGGGTCTGATTATAGCCCCGCCACCCCTGGCCCCCACCCTGCTCCTGTCACACACACACACACACACACACACACACACACACACACACACACACACACACACACACACACACACACACACACACACACACACACACATGTTCCCACACCTTTAAACAACCCCTCCCTTGTGTTCCTCTGGATTCTAAATGAAGCTAACCCACATAAGAGACAAACCAGAAAAAACCTTCCCACTATCTTTCCCCTTACGTTCATGAATGTAATGTATGAGAAAACGCCTGTCTCACTGTATTAGACCAAGCCTGTCTCACTGTATTAGACCAAGCCTGTCTCACTGTATTAGACCAAGCCTGTCTCACTGTATTACACCAAGGCCGTCTCGCTGTATAATACCAAGGCTGTCTTGCTGTATTAGACCAAGCCTGTCTCACTGTTATTAGACCAAGCCTGTCTTACAGTAGAAGACAACACCTGTCTCACTGTTATTAGACCAATCCTGTCTTACTGAATTAGACCAAGCCTGTCTTACAGTAGAAGACAACACCTGTCTCACTGTTATTAGACCAATCCTGTCTTACTGTAGAAGACAAACCCTGTCTCACTGTTATTAGACCAATCCTGTCTTACTGTAGAAGACAAAACCTGTCTCACTGTTATTAGACCAAACCTGTCTTACTGTGGTAGACTAAACCTGTCTCACTGTATTAGACCAAGTCTGTCTCACTGTATTATACTAAGCCTGTCTCACTGTATTAGTGCAAGCATATCTCACTGTATTATACTAAGCCTGTCTCACTGTATTATACCAAGCCTGTCTCACTGTATTATACCAAGCCTGTCTCACTGTATTATACTAAGCATATCTCACTGTATTATACCAAGCCTGTCTCACTGTATTAGACCAAGGCTGATCACTGTAATAGACCAATCTCAGTAATACCAAACCGGTATTACTGTTATTAGATCAATCCTGTCTTACTGTAGAAGACAAAACCTGTCTCACTGTTTTTAGACCAATCCTGTCTTACTGTAGAAGACAAAACCGGTCTCACTGTTTTTAGACCAATCCTGTATTTTTGTAGAAAGAACACACACACACACACACACACACACACACACACACACACACACACACACACACACACACACACACACACACACACACACACACACACACACACACACAGACACTCCCCTCACCCAACCCCCTCCACCTCTCTCCATTTCCCACACACTGCAATAATTACCATGGCGACCTGGTTGTAATGGGCTTCCGTGAACAGAACAAAGCAGACAGAGAGAGGTGAGGCCTCAGACTCACTTCAGTCCTCGAGAGAGAGAGAGAGAGAGAGAGAGAGAGAGAGAGAGAGAGAGAGAGAGAGAGAGAGAGAGAGAGAGAGAGAGAGAGAGAGAGAGAGAGAGGAGAGAGAGAGAGAGAGAGAGAGAGAGAGAGAGAGAGAGAGAGAGAGAGAGAGAGAGAGAGAGAGAGAGAGAGAGAGAGAGAGAGAGAGAGAGAGAAAATACTTTATGAAATGATTTCTGTGTGTATGTGTGTGTGTCCATGTATGTCATTGCATCTCATCTTTGTGCATGTGTGTGTGTGTGTGTGTAAGTGTGTACTTGCGTGTGTGTTCATCACCTGTCTATCCGTCCATACAGCATTGCCGTATCAGCAGAAATGGAGGAATGCTGGCTGAGCATTCACTATCGGGTTAGACGTGGGTCTTTTTTTCATTCATCATTCTGCTCCCCACAGTGTTACTATAGCGATAAACTGTCAACGCCTCCTTTTTTCTTGGAACAATACTATGTTTTAAAGTTGTTTTTCTAGCATCCGCTACCATGGTCTTTTCCCAGCATAGTATGCCACTAAGGTTCGAGGTGTGTCATTGGGTTTGCCCAGACACATCCCCACCGCAACACACACACACACACACACACAGACACGCACGCATGCACACACACACACACACACACACACACACACACACACACACACACACACACACACACACACACACATACAAACACACACACACATATACATACATACATACACATACACCTCGGGCCATAGGAGACCACACCAGAGCAGGGTCAGCCCACCCTATTGTCAGAGGCTGACAATAGGGGGTGGATGGGTAGCAGGATGTCCGATGTTTGATCCAATTAGCCCTTAATGAGATGCACAGTGACCAGCACTGCTGAAAGCTGTCAGGCGAAAGGCAACCCGGAAACACACACACACACACACACACACACACACACACACACACACACACACACACCATATGTCCTTCATTAACCAGAATCATGTTCCAGAATATTGAATTGAACATGCTATTCAGCAGCTGCTATTGAATGCTTTGTTGTCGACTATTTCCACATGGCGTGTAATAAGGAGGGTCTTGACTCTATAGTATTGAAGTAAATACACTGTACTATATTGAATAGCCGGTACAATCATTGATATCCTCCCATGTTCAAACACTATATACACTACACAACACTTCATATATAGCCGATTGGAGCCATTATTCAATGTGTAGTACTGCTGAAAGGCAGCGCAGGGGGGAGGGGAGATGGATCTGAGGTAGAGCTAGCAGAGCGTTACAGTGTCTGGATAGCTGCTACTGATTCCATGTCGAGGGATAGCATCTCTGTTCAGGCCCGGTGACCACACATGTCGAGGCTAATATGCAGATTAGATTAGGGCTGGCAGACATGAAACACAACACAACACACCAGAATGTAACACGACAAGATTAAGAATGTAGGGAGGAGATTGGTTGATAGTTTTGTTAGTAAATAGACCAAGTGAAGGCACTGGACAGGTTGATCTGGAATGGCGGGGTTGGTGGTTAAAACTCTCAGAATTGAGTTGAATTACATTCAAATAGCTTTATTGACATGGGGAATGCAGGCCTACCATTACATTGCCAAAACACTAAACATTTAGTATACAAAAATAAGCAAAACAATCATACGGCACAATAACTATCTATACAGTGTAGGAAAGAGATGGGAAGTAAAAAAACATATTCATATAGTCATGAAGCCATACATACTGTAGTAGTTCAGAATATAACTACATAGGTACATAGATGCATAGATTTACCTACAGGTTGCAATGGCATTTTCTGACTTTTGTCATTGTTTTTTAGAAATAGCAATCCTGTTCAATCCATTTTATGATGATGTTGATGGGTTTCTATAATGAAATGTGCACATTTCAGGGGAAAAGGCTATTAATCCCACTTCCTTTAGTCGACATATACAACAAAAAATGTTTTTCGTTAAAACCACGTCCACTTGAACATTATTCGGTTGTTATTCGGTTCTTATTCGGTACAATAGGGCCAGATGTGTGTGTGTGTGTGCGTGTGTGTCGGAAGGAGGAGTTTAACCCCACATGGTTCTGGTAGGAGGAGTCATCAGGCTGCTCGCGCCCGGGGAACAGCGCTCTGTTTCTCTCCTCCGCCTTCACCATTTGTACCGCTACAACCTTACACACATATACAACCTTACACACACACACACACACACACATACATCTATGGGACTCAAACTAACAAAGAAATGGGAGGACAAACCGCTTAAAAGTTGCCGATATCGACAGAAAAACGGACGCAAAACCGGTAGGTAGTTGAGCCAGCTCGAACTTGTTTCAGTCAAACGAAAGACGCGTCTCCGTGTCTGTGTGCGTGTGTGTGTGTGTGCGTGTGTCAGTGTGTGTATATGCGCGCTCGTGTGTGTGTGTGTGCGTGTGCTCGTGTGTGTGTGTGTGTGTGTGTGGCGCCTCATTTTGTATAGTTTTCCTGGAGGAAAACAAAAGTTAGTATTTATGAACAAATGTATTTTGCATTGTTTTCCGATGATAGCCGCATTACGCTGCAGTACAAGTGTGCACGTTTTAACAACACATTAAGAAAGTGCGAAGAATGTATAAGAATAGGTTTGCATGAAATTGTATGGCAAAAAAAAAACTTTTTTATTATGGAAAAAATAACAATCAGCTCTAATGAGTGTAAACTACCCATACAACTGTGTTCACGCTGGGCTACGGTAAATACTGTTAATAGTGAAGCGTTATATCGGGACACACTGCGCCTTGTGTCGTCTTCGTCATCTGACAGTACATGTGAGCATGATCACAAATCACCCAGCAAACATATGCATTGTGTGTATAATGTGGACCACCTCCATCTACGAACATCTATCACAATATCCCATAACTCCAAACTCCCTTTGAGGGTACTAACTCAAAGCGTGCTGGTGTTAAATAATTTAGTTTTCATTCTAGTAGTGGACTCCGTGGATCAATGCAACAACTCCCAGTCAAACCCATTAATAGTATGTTGTACGCAGCAGGGCAAGGCAGGTTAGCGTTGTACTCCTTTTAAATACTGATTTATGAGTCTAGAGAAGTGCAGTAAGTGGATGTTCCAGTACATGTTGGGTGTGTGTGTTTGTGTTTGTGTCCTGCTGATGGTACTTTAGAGGTGATTTAACTCTGGGGCCTCCCTTTTGGCTGTGTGTCGGCGGGAGTGGAGGGCCCCTCTGGCTACACAGAGACAACAAAAGGGCCCCAGGAACCCCCTGGAGTGAAGGGCCTGGCGAGAGCAAACAAGGGTTCCGTCCGGGAAACCAGGAGGAAGGACCAGGCATGCCTTTTGGTGTCCATTGGCCCCGTTCCCTGGTAACCATACCCCCCACGCCCCTCCCTCCCAAAGTGCCTGTTTGGCGGGTGTGCTTCCTCGACACACTGGTGAGCGCGCCCTCTAATAAAAACACAAGCTAATGTTTGACCTAGTGGTTCCCTTCCCGGCCAGCCCGGTCATCTATCAGTCTAAGGACTGGCCCAGACAGTCTAAGAACTGTTTAGAGGCAGAGTATTAGTCTTGATTACAGCTATGACTTTAGGGATGTGATTTACTATCAAAACACTGTACACACAGAAGTGTATAAAGTATATGATGGCAATGATCGTTATTAAGATATTCTGGAACAATGTAGGTTTAACTTTTTTATTTTTTGGTGGTTTTATTTTATAAAGTAGGGAAAGGGATGGTTGAAAGCGATCTTCCCCAAGTATGTGTGATGTTTGTTTATATGAACAGAGGGAATAGATTTACTTGGACTGTGTAATGGCCGTTTTGTCTTGAAACCTGCAAGCCATGCCTGTTCCTTTTGGGACAACTGCTACCATCAGGGTCGGTTTGGGGGCATGCATGCTGCACACATGCCGGGGTCCCTGTGGTTCTTCCTCTTCCTCCTCCTCCTCCTCCTCTCCATAGAAAGAAATGCGCGACCACAAGGAACGTTCTATTTTCACCGCTTTTGTTTTTAAGACTTTGACTTGAGACAAGGGCTGAAAGTGAGAAAGACTATGAGCCAGGCGAGGGCCCAGAATGTTCAGTTGGGGAATAGCAGCATGTGTGTTTACCTTCCAATGTGGATGTTTGCTTTGGGCTGGCCATTTTAAGTTTGTTTACCAGTGGCAACATGCATTAGGTGTAGACTATTTAATTGTACCCTCTTAGGGAAATGTTGTTTTGTTTACAGTTGTGCAACTCCTCACCCCTTGGAAAAAATATATATATAATCAAGTAAAAACCGGTTTAGTTTTTTGTTATAGTTTCTTATTTTGTTCTGGGTGCTTAACTTCCATCAGAGACATTTGAATAAGCAAATACATTTATAGAAAGCAGTGTAGCTAATGTTTATTCTGCTTATTGTGTGACTGTATGAGCCAAGTAAAGTGAGGGGACTGGAATTGTTCTCCTCGCCGGCCCTTTGTGAAAACAGTGCTGCAATACCTGTCATCGTTAATTCTGAAGTGCAAGCGCCCTGGCGGAGAAACGGCAATGTTTCATGTCTACGGCACATTCTTCTCCATATAAGGTGGCACGCACGTGTGTGTGTGTGACTTATTATCAGGCAACGATAACATCTGCGCTCATTGTCACACATTCCGTGAGCAGGGATGAAGGCTCTTTAATGTCTCTAGGTAGAGAGTTACGTCGCTGGGTAGACACTGTACCCCTGGCACACCATGTCCTCCGTGAAACCATCGTCAGCAGAGCTGTCTCCATTGGCCGATTGGAGATTTCATACAGAATGGTTTCATCACTTTTGTCTACGCTGCACTTTTCTCATTTTCCACGTGTAGTTCCTCAGATCCGATAAGGTTCCCTTTTAACAAACTGCTCGAGCTTTGCTTGCTCGCCCTGCGGTCTGGTCCGGCAGAAGCGGCTGCCTGTGTATTTCTGTTTTCTTCCAGCTGTGGCTGGCATTGTATTTTGGGATGTTTGGAGTGTGTGTGCTTTCTAAGGCACTAAGGGCAGCGATGTCTGGAGTGGCTTCTATAAAAAGAAGGTGAAGCCACAGCGCACGCTGCTGACAGCATGCTGGCCGGCTCGCCTTCTCACTGGCGACCACACACTTTGATGCCAACCAAAGTGTGTGTGTGTGTGTGTGTGTGTATGTGTGTGTGCGTGTGCGTGCGGTAGAAGCAGCAGTGGCTTTGGCGACCTCCTGTTACCCAGCATGCCCTCCTGGCACACGATTGGCTGAGGCAACTTTTGATGTCTGTTTGATTGGCTCCTGGGCCCAACATATTACACCAGCAAAACGCAAGCCAAAGGGAGGCCATGCTGCATAATTCATTAGATTTAAAACAACATCCGCCTTCTTTTATTTGTTCGGTGAGCGGCACTAATCTGTACCACACGAGAATATAGTGTTGTATATAGTGTATATAGTGTTGTATATAGTATAGTAGGTAGTATATAGTGTTGTTTATAGTATAGTACTGTTGTTGAAATCCACTAAGTGAATGGGGAATAAGCATTCCATTGTTCTTGTTGCACATAAAAACATCTTAAATCTTGAATCTCGAAACACCAAGGAGCCACTCCGGCCCCCATGTAGGCTTATACATGTTCAGCGTGTCGCCTCTTTCACGCAGACACAAAGCCGGGGTGGGCTACTTCTTGTGCATGGAGATTAATGTGCCAGTGCAAATTTAATTGTGTTTCCTAATTTCTTTATTTTCGCGCAGGGGGGTGGGGGTTGGGAGGAGGGTGTGGAGGGTGTGGGGGCTAGGAGGTCGTTCACCGCCGAGCATCCCTTGAGGTTTGGCGAACACAAAACAAAGATTTAAATGGCAGTGGTGAGCTTAAACGTGGCGTCGCATTGGTGAGCCGGCAGCCCTACCGAGCGAGGGATCCGGTGAGCAGGAGAGTAGGAGAGCAGGAGAGCAGGGCGGCGGAGAGGAAGGCGGTGTGCCAGGACGCTTTGTTTCATGGTCTGGGCCTCCATTAACCCCAGTGAAACGACCAGTTGGCCCGCAGACCCCCGGAGGGCTCCGCGGCACCCGGCCCATATACGTACGTATGGGCCGACAGATGTGAAGTTACCGAGCATTGAACATTACCATCATCGAGTGGTATAAATCACAGGGTTACCGGGAGACGCCACGCAAAGGGTCCCCATGGTAACAATTTTTGAGTCGCCGGATGCAATAACTGTCCGTGGGCTGCCAGACGATCCAATAATTCAGTCTGGCGAAGGCGCTGCCTTAGCACAATTCACGTGATTTATGAGTTGTTGGTATGGACACCCCCACGACGTTAATTCAGATGTATGAAAAATGGAATAGAATGTATTGGAGAATTCATCTCCACCCCCAACCAACCCCCCCATCCCCCAGGCATTGATCAACATGACACTTGGCATTTTGACAAGAGTATTATCATTATTATAATTATTATTCTTTAGCCCGGGGGTGTCTGTGTGTGTGTGTGTGTGTGTGTGTGTGTCTCTGATCCTTTATGCTCCAAGCAGGTTTCTCTCAGTAGGCCGACATGGTCTCCACTTTGCTAATCCCCTCCTGTGAGTCTTTTGAAGATGAACATCAAGTCAAGTTGCATCACGCCTGAATGCTGCATGCGATTCACACGGTTGTGCACAAACCCAACTCTGTTTGCATTTGCGTAATTAAATGTTTTTCTCCCCCCACAGTGAACGCACTGGCGTCACACAGGCGACAAGCGTCCGCATTAATGTGGAAACCCCCCCCCCCCTCCCCCCACCCAAATGAAATCAATGTTCCCTCTCGGCTGAGAGCTCGCCTTTTAGTCAATCACACCGACAATAGTAATTGTGATTGATCTGAGCTACCGCCACGAGTCCAGTAGCCATAAGGTCTCACTTACAGCCCAAGCCCCTATTGGTAAGGCAAACACAGCTGGTGCCTCAGGGCCCACGCCTCAGCCGCCGGGCTCTCCTGGTGGCATCGTGTGTCCTGCATTGTTCCCCCTTGATGGATGGGATGGATGGATGAAGGAGATGTTAGGTACACATTTACTGAATACGCAGTCCACCTGCTCACCCGTGGGCAGAGCCCCAGTGTACTACTACTACTACTACTCTCTTGTATCTTCCATGAGACGGTTTGCGTAACAATTGCTGGGGTTCCCACTCGACCTTAACCGGTCCTACCTGTTTTTTTTACATAGATTCTATCCTGGTCTTCAAAATTCAGAAAAGGCAGCTGTATTGACAGTCACTCTTTTGGTTAAGCATTAGAGAGAGTCTCCTGGTGTGAGTTCTTCCGTTGGTTGGCATCTGTCCTTGCTGCACACAAAATGCTTTTGGGGCTTATTTGTTTTCTTTTCGCGGCAGTTGCATTAGTGTTATATTGGTGGTATGTTAAGGTGCATTAGCCGGCTCATTACCAGTCCTCTCACCCCCCCCCCCCCCCCACACTCCTTCCCCCACCCCTTCATTTAAGAGCTGGAGTTGTTTGATCTCCACGCAGGATAAGCTCTTCCCTCCACTGCTCCGTCGCCGAGTCTTGTCAAGTTGGTTCAGTCGCTTGGCGCCCGGCCCGCGTAAACAAAGTCAGCCTCCTCATGGCTTGGGGTCACCGGCTAGTCCAGCCTCCTCACACCCTGCACACACTCAATTTAAGCTCTTAGAGGGCTTTTTTCTTCTTTTCAATATTTGCGAAAGGAGGGCTCCTTATAGATGGGGTAAATGTGTCCAAATAGCTGGTATCTCCCAGTGGGATATCGTCTGGCTCTGGTGGCCGGAAGATATAATAAAAAATACCGGCGGAAGAAGCTCGACATGAAGCACATCACGTCGGGTACAGCAAACCGCGGCGGACATGTCAAGGTTTTATAATTTGCTTTCCATATAATGGAAATAATGGACGGATCGGGTTACTTAGGCTGTTGGGCATCTGTATGAATCTCTTGTATGGCCAGTCAGTATAGAGGAAAAGCCTAGCGGGTTGCTGACCAGGCCGCAGTTGGAGAACGGGTGTACGGTGCTTTCCTATTCCAAAATACCCTCCGTATTGTCTGCTCTTTCTGCATAGCTCCGTGCGCCTCGTCTTGTATTTCCCTGTTGCCCAGCTCTGGTCCCCCCCCCCCCGCCATCTCCTCTCTCCTCTACCAAGACAGACTGTGCACTTGTTCATTACATCAGGCTAGTGGAACCCACCCTGAGGGCTTTACAGTTCTCTCTCTCTCTCTCTCTCTCTCTCTCTCTCTCTCTCTCTCTCTCTCTCTCTCTCTCTCTCTCTCTCTCTCTCTCTCTCTCTCTCTCTCTCTCTCTCTCTCTCTCTCTCTCTCTCTCTCTCTCTCTCTCCTCTCTCTCTCTCCTCTCTCTCCCCCCCCCCCCCCCCCCCCCCGGGGAGCAGAGCTGCTGGAGCTCTCGTGCTCCCCCTGGCTCTCCAAGCCACCCAGGCTGGCTCCAAACCCCACATGAAAACCGACTGCCTGGTTTTCCTTTCAGTGTGAGGTGTACCGCTGGGATGGAAACAGCTTTTCTGTACCTTTCTCGTCCATCGGGCAGCACCACATTGTAGAGTTGTAGCTATGTGTAGGCCTGTGATTTGTGTCGAATAAGCGTTGAAGACGAGTTGAAGCGCTTTGCTGTGTCAAAGGATTGCGTTACGAGGTGTGTGGTTTAAGTTTATTTCATCCAAAGTTCTAACAAGACTGTTTTCCGTCTGATTGACTGAACATGCCTTTACCCAAGGGCCCATTGATTTCACCCTCTTATCGACTGTACAAGGAGAGACACGGTGACACCATAGGTGCTAGGTGGGGAGCACTGATGTCAATGCTAACCAACCGATTATGCCGAGTGCAGGTCTCTCTGCTCACGTTGTAACAACCCGGGTTGTTACAACACGACAATGTTGGTGTTTCTCGGTCGTCAGGGTTACGTCTGAACAGATGCCACCGTGCGTATCCTATAATGCAGTGAATGTTAATGTTTGAGTAGTCTGGCCTCTCTGGTGAGCTCACCACCGTGTCCGGGAAGTGTTCTGTTTTGTAAAGGTTGTCGCTCACAAAGGCTCAGTCAGAGGTTAATGAACTTTGAGACATTTGATAGACTGTGTGTGTGTGTGTCGCTAATAATAGCCGTTGACATTCAACCATTTCGGGGGGAGAACCCGACTCCCTACTTTCTCCCTTTTCCCTCTCCCCCTGCGTCCGGGTCGTAACTGCACTGGGAGCCGAAACAACTGGACGGCTAGTTTTATAGACTCCCCCTGGGAGTCTCTCTATTCATCCTGTTTTTACCAGGAATGCCAGACCTCCTGAACTTTGCCGCTGGAAGTCACTAAGCCGTAGTGACGAAAAGACCCCCACCACCACTACCTCCACCACCCAACCCTCGCTGCCGCCTAGTCCTGACACTCAATACCCGTAGGATTAGTAGCTTTAGGACACTTCTTTCACCCACCCCTCTCCTCCTCCTCCTCCTCCTCCTCCTCCTCCTCCTCCTCCTCCTCCTCCTCCTCCTCCTCCTCCTCCTCCTCCTCCTCTTCTTCTTCTTCCTCCTCGGTCCAGAACATATCTAGTGGTTTGGCAACAGGAGCTCTGTTGGTTGCTTGGGGCGGTCCCATGTGTTGGGATTTAGACTGGCTCTCCGGGGGGTGGGGGGGGGGAGCAGAAAGGAAGACGTGACTCGCAAGATGTCGGGGGGGGGAAACCCACAGCACTAATCTAAATTGTAGTAAAACAACTGGCGCTTGTGTGAGTATGTGTGTATGTGTGTGCATGGCCTGTGAGTTTGTGGCTTTTAACTTCCTTTTGCATATGATCACGTCACCGCTGGAGAATGTGTGTGTGTGTGTGTGGGTGGGTGTGTGCAGGGGGGGGGGATGCTCTGTGGCACACATGTTGTGTGGCATCACGGTAACTTCTGCCTGCTTTCCATCCTCGGTGTGTTTAACAGTAGTGCTCTCTTGTAACCTTTTAGCCTCTGTGCTGATGGAATAGCCCCGGCGGGGGAACGGCTGTCGTTTTGCAGCGTTTTGAACACTTACTTTCACTTGACCCGTCTGACCGAACGGCAGGAATCCAAACCGGCTGGTCTGCTAGGAAAGGAAAGAAAAACCACCCATATCCTGTTAGTCACTGGGGAGTGCTAGAAATAAGCAATACAACACGACACCACGTCTTGAGCTGTTTTTGAAGCTGTGGCGTTGGGTAATCCCTGTGTGTTCCTGCCCCAGCCATCCTTATACTTTCTTTCAGTCGTCTCGAATATCTTCGGCGCTCGTCCGACTCCCAAGTAGTTATTTAGGGCGCACGTGTGTTTCCAGCAGCAAGCCCCCGGTGCGGTCTGCTCGCGTGGCTGGAAACTTGTGGATGGTTTCTTTAACGTTAGAATGACATCTTACAATGATGTAGGTTAGTACTGCCGTTCCTGCCCAGCCACAACTATTAATAACCAGGCAAATCAGAGACGGAAAACTGGACTTTGCTTGCTCCTCGCCATTTTTTTTGTGTCAAAACTCAAATGCCTTGCAGGAATATGTGTGTGTGTGTGTGTGTGTTTGTACAGTCGTGTTGTGTTCTTAGTCATTGATTAGTTTCTTCGCCCCGGTCCTCCACAACTTCCTCGTTTTTCATGAGTCATGCAGTCATCTGCCCTTGAAGAATGAAGAAACCTTTCTTTTTCACGGGGCTTTCACAACTCATTCCATTTTTGCCAATCTCTAATTGGACACGGACAGATCTCCCCCCCCCCCCCCCTCCTCGGAGACATTTATGAGTGGAACAGGGGGTTGTTTTGTAGTCCCGCTGGTTGCCTAGAAGCTTAAATGGGATGGGATCCATTCCTTTCCTAAGCCCACCACAGATCCGCAGCTAAAGGGTCGCGAACAAACGCCCCTCTTGTCCTCTCATAATGGAACCGCTTGACCCCCGGTGACCTCTGCTGGTTAGAAGCGTCTGCCTGTCGATTTCCTCCCTGGCCCCCGTCCTATGGGAGACCGGCAGGATGTTCCGGAGCTGTTATTCGATTGGTTGATTTGGTAGTCAACGTTTGGTCGTTGTTGTCCTCCCTTAGGTAGGGTTTGGGGGGGGCGGGTTGCGTGTGATCATATTTAACCTCGAAGCTGAAAGGTACTCTGCTTGATTTGCCCCGTGCATGCTGAAAGGCATTGTTTCTGAGGTTTTGCTCATGCATGCGGATTAACACAATGAGTCCGATCCAGTTATTGGCGTTCCCCCCCCCCCCCGGAGCTGTGCGGCTCTGTCGATAACCAGGTTGTAATTGAATCATGTCAGTAAAAAGAGGGCGGCCCATATGCCACATATGATTTGCTATCACTTCGCCCACATCTTTAGCCTTATTCTTTGCCGGTCATTCATGTTCCAGTCTCTAGGTAACCCGGGCTTTCAGAAAACCGCATTCCTCCTCCAACAAAGGGGTTGGCTGATAAAGACCAAAAAAAGGTGACCAGGCCTCTGTTTTCTTCATAGGTTTAACATAAGTCTGGTTGGTTTAGTGCGTGCGCCTCTCGTTTTCTGGTGACCCGAAGAACCGGTTTTGATTGTCCCCCCCACACACACACACACACACACACACACTGTGGTACACCTTGGGTCACCCTGGTCTCTTTGTTTTTCCTTTTTCATCTTACCGTATTTCTGTAGTGTGGTGGAGAGAATATAAATTTCCACATTATACCGGTCCCATTTTAAGCAATTATGTTGCCCAGACACTCAAAAACAATAAAAACAGATATGTATAATTCATGCCAAATCTTTAGAAAAACAATCTGCACAAGGAACACAACAACAACCGCAACTTATTTTCCCACCTTTTGTTTGTTCTTCTTACCTGTTCTCGAATGCCGCATGTCAGGCTCTAACCCCACGATCTCTCACAGCCTAATCCCTGACACATTGTGTGGGAGAGCGTAGTACACCTCCACCCAACAATCACACACACACACACACACACACACACACACACACACACACACACACACACACACACACACACACACACACACACACACACACACACACACACACACACACACACACACAGGGAGAGACGCATGCAAACCCAACACACATGCAAACCAAAAACAGGTGTTGAACTAGTTTCCCCCCCCGGTGGGAGGACTTCATTGTCAGAAACGTCTGCATCGCTGCTGCTGATGCAGAGTCGTTAATAAAGCACCTTAAAACACACACACACACACACACACACACACACACACACACACACACACACACACACACACACACACACACACACACACACACACACACACACACACACACACACACACACACACACACACACACACACACACACACACACACTCTCCCGGGGCCTTGTCACCCCATGAAACTAACTGTCGCTTAACAGGTTCATGTGGCCAGCTGGGCACTTGTTTATGACCTGCTCTGGGAAGGGTCCCGCTACGGTCCCGTCAAGGTTATTCTTAGTGTGCTTTTTGCTTCAGTTATCGCACTGAAAGGCCGTAAGTTCAGATAAGATCCATGAGAAGGGCAACATTCCAAAATCGTGTGTGTGTGCGTGTGCACACCTCGTTTGAACTTATCTTGTGTGTGTCTGTGGCCATGTAGCATTTTGGTTCATTTGTCACGTGTGGTGTATGTACCTAATCACATTTGCCGTTTTTTACCGAGTTGATGCAAGGGAGGGGAGGGGAGGGGGAGTAACCTTAGACCTCCGAAGCTAGATGGATCACCACGTGGTCTGTCTCGCTGTCGCCAAGCCTCTACAAATCACCGGCAGACGCTGAATGTGCAGAAAAGCCGAGAGCCCCCCCTCCCCCCTAACCCCTGCTCTCCTATGCTAGGTCAATGGTCGCTAGTCAGCTGCAGGTACAGCACAGGAGTGTTGTAATGGCACTTTGTGTCGCAATGGAGGGATCGAGTTGTAATATACACATTGATAAGATAATCGCTAACCGTGGCTTTGCGGGTGTAATCGCCATCTTTTAATGACGAACAAGATTACTTTAATCTCGGTGTTGTGAAGTCTGCCCTTTAGTGCAGCTGCTGCATATCATCGCTGTATGCCATGTTGTTTGCTGAGTGGAGTTTGTTCTGAGTCACAATACAACGTCGCCACATGAAGGCTAAGTGAGACCAGCATTACGGTTCTCTTTTGCGGAGAATTGTGCGTTGGATTGAAAAACGTGTACATGTCACGGGGGGTGCGTACACAATCTTTGTCTCACAATCGGCGGGCACAATCGTCACCCACGCGCCATATGTTTTACTGCAACCCCCAAGGTGCTTTGAGAGGGCTGCGTATCTGTATTCACACACACACACACACACACACACACACACACACACACACACACACACACACACACACACACACACACACACACACACACACACACACACACACACACACACACACACACACACACACACACACACACACACACACACACACACACAGGTAGTGGATGGAGGCAGGGGAACCTGGCCTACGCATGCACACAAAAAAATCTACCGGGCGCGAGGTGTAGATTGAATGTTCTCCATGGTTTATTCAGTGGTGGTGACTGTGGCCCAGCGTTGTAGCGTCTCTCACGGTGGTCCCGCAAACCAAGGCTGTCTGCTGACCTCCACCCTCCCCCGGGGCCCACCTTCCTCACCCTCACTCAACTTCACTATAAGATACACTCTCCACCCAGCGACGGAGGAGAATGTGTTGGCTTCTGTCCCGGTGTCCCGGGACCTCGCCACATTAACATGCCTCGCTGTCTAGCGATACATGACATGGTTCTGAAAGCTGCACTCCTTGCTAACACTGGCTGAGGAGGCCATAATAATAATAGCAAGGCGGCTGTGTGATGGTTTTCAGGGACACTGCATGGGTTGAAGCGGAAAAACTGCGTCGGCGAACGAGGTTTTCCTTGTAAGCCCTTAACAAAAGGCGAGTCCTTCGGATCCTGACAGGAGGGTGAAAGCAAGGGCCCCCAGTGTCAAGTGTAATTGCCCCTTCATAATGGCCCGTTAATAGCTCAGCGTAGTCTTTCCGCTATTGTCCCTACCTGGCTTAACCTTGAGCGAGGCGAGCAAACCAGCTAGACGAGTCTAGACGAGGTGAATGACGGCGTCGACGTCTTTCTCAAAGCCGTGGGCTTAACTCCTCTCTTAAGGGTCTTTCGGTGGACAAATTAGAGGCTGTGCGAATGCGGACGTTGCACAAAACGGATGAACTCAGACCTCGGAACCATGTCTTTACGTTTTGTTTATCTAGCCTCATTGACGTTTTATTAGTTTTTTCTGTGTGCTTGTCTTTTTGGTGTACTTGACTCTTGTATAACCCCCCCCCCCCCAGGGGGCTTTCTGGTCATGCCAGCTAATTTGATCATAGAGAACTTAATGTGGCTTCTCTGTCCTATGGCCCCAAAGCGGTGGAATGAACTCCCCACGGATGTCAGTCACTGCCCAGAATCCTTCCTCCTAGCACGTCCTATTATCACTTTTTACTAGCTTTACTAGCATCTTACTTAGTCGATTGTTTGCTTGTTAGTTAGTTAGTTAGTTAGTTAGTTAGATAGATATTGTTATTGTGTTTGCCAACTTATTGTACATTTACCTGAGCACTGAGGTGCTCAGAGAGGTTCAGTTCTTGGAGACTTGTTCGGAATGAAATGCACTTTTTTTTTAAACTTCTGGTGACGAGTGGTTCACTCACCTACCGTTGTTGTACGCACAATTGTCTGCTTGTCGTTTTGGACAAAAGCGTCTGCTAAATGACTGTAATGTAATGAAGGATTGAGAGCATTTCAGGCGTTATGCCCTAAAATGCAACAAAAAAGGCCAGACCCGGTCCAATTAGATGCCACTGGATGAAGAGATTTCCTTTGGATGCGCTCTGTGTAGAGAGGTAATGTATTACCATAACCATTACAAAAATCGGTGTGTCCTCTGGCTTCTTTGTGGCCCGGCGTGAACCATCAACCTACACTGCTGAAAGCGCCCCATGTAGTTTAAGGCCTGGCGTAGAGGGAGGGGGGGGGGGTGGGGTGATGGTCCACAGAGAGAGGGCTCCCCGGCTACAGGGACATTCCCCACATTGGCGTCAGGGCGCCTCAAGAATGCAGATGAGATGTCTCTCTGGCAGTGACTGATGAGGTCTGGGGCTGATGGGGGCAACACACACACACACACACACACACACACACACACACACACACACACACACACACACACACACACACACACACACACACACACACACACACACACACACACACACACACACACACACACACACGCTTAGCATCAGGATGCAGACTGTTTGGCCCTACCCCTCGGCAATATATGCCGGGGTGTCAGGTGCTTGTTTATTGGAGTGTGTATATGTGTGCAAGAGACAAAAACATGTTACGTGTTTGGTTGACCCACTGCCCTAAAAATAACCCTTTTTAATGTGGGGTCCTTTTGGAATTGTGTAAACGCTGTTTAACTTTTAATTTGTACCCATGTGCCCACAACGTTGGTTGTACGGAAGCGTACTTCAATAGGTTTTTGCTTGCGGAATTCCTGGGACACACACACACACACACACACACACACACACACACACACACACACACACACACACACACACACACACACACACACACACACACACACACACACACACACACTTGTGAATCCATGTCTCCCCCCCCACACACACCAGAACATCATTGTTTTACCTGAATCCTCCAGTGATTCTCCGCGTCCCCGGCGCTGCTACTCGTCGATGTCCCCTGATGGATCACCTCGGGCGGGCCTCGCTCCTCCGCTCGCCCTGCACTCCAGAGAGGGCGTGTGTATGCGTGTGTGTGTGTGTGTGAGTGAGAGAGTCTTAAGACGACGGCATTAATCACCAGAGATCACTACGTCTAGCGCGGTTGACGGATTGGGCCCCTGATCACAATGGGCAGCCGCGGTCGCTTTTAACCCCCCCGGGAACAATGGTGGCTCGCCCGGAGCTCAAGCTGGTCCACTGCTCTACAGGGACAATCACGTGCTAGGTCACACACGTTCAATGTATGACTGAAAGAATTCTAAATCAATTATACAGTTAGGCCTAATCGTTTCATAGAGGCTGCAGTGCATCCTTTAATTAAAGTAAAGCAACTTGGTAAATGTCAAATGGCATCTTTCTCCTTTCTTCACATAGAACGTTGTTATATATTATATATCTATAGATATCTATCTATAGATAGATATCTTTATAGATATAGATATCTATATCTATCTATATAGATAGATATCTATAGATATCTATCTAGATATAGACATAGAAACATAGATATAGATATATATATATAGAGACATAGATATAGATAGAGACATAGATATAGATAGAGACATAGATAGAAAGAAGAGCAGAGCTCTCCTTCACATCCCCTCTGTAGAACTAGGCTTGCGTTGGTGGAAACGAGGCAAGTTAAGCCCCTGACGGGAGCTTTTACCGTTTCCACGGGGCTCTCTTGTTTGTTTCTTGTCAGCTCTACCGCGCGCCGCATTTGTTCTGCTCTGTGATTACGATGAAAGGGGCTGCACGGGGATTTGGTAATGCGTCGGTAAACGTGTCGTCTCGCTTTGTGGGATTTTTTAGTTTGGTCCAGTTTGCACACCTAAGTATTAGCTGCTGCTGCTGCGTCGGATTTCAGAGAGTGAATACGTGTGGCGCGTGGAATGTCTGGAGCCTCTCTTCTCGGCGCTAGTCTCGCAAATCTTATGTCGGAAAGAACCGTCGATGTTTCACAAATTTCACACTCGGGTGATAATAATAATAATAACAACAACGGATTTTATGCCTTTCTAGATATCAAGGGGAAAAACACGTGTACACGTGTGAGGTTTATTGCTTTGAGAAATGTGTTGCACAGGAGATTGAGGAGCACAAAAGCGAAGATGTTCTTGGTATCCAACTTCCGACCCCCACTAGTGGTGGCTGGAGGCATGTCACGCCTGGTCTCCCTTAACATGTCCTCATCAAATTGCTGAATGCAGTGTATCAGCAGCTACATGTTGCATGGCTATTTGTATCAGAGAATCACATGTAAAATCCATTTGACATAAACACGGTTTGAAAGCAGTGTATTGCATAGAACAAGACCCGGTCAAGTGCATGTAAAATGGGAGTTGTTGCAGTTCATGAATTGAATCTGTGATTACATTTTCCATCCAGGCTTCATGATTGATTTTGGAAATAGTACAAGCAAAGTGTGTGTGTGTGTGTGTGTGTGTGTGTGTTGCCTCCCCCTAAACAGCTGTGGAACTGCAGGTGCAAATTGGCATTCCTTCAGCTTTTCCCCCAATTAAGCAGCTTAATGAACAGAAAAAAAGGGTGGCTTCTGGGCGGTAAATACACACGCACACACACACACGCACACACACACACACACACACTCTGCACTCATGCACGCTGCTAACACAGCATGGCTTTGAACCAGAGCCAGTTATCTGCCTAGCATATTTGCTGATTGATATTCCCCCACCCTAATTGGAGTTGGAAGTTCAACACACACACACACACACACACACACACACACACACACACACACACACACACACACACACACACCACACACACACACACACACACACACACACACACACACACACACTTTGCTTGTACTGTTTCCAGTTCCAACACTTAACTAAAAGGCAAAGGCATCCATCTCTCTGGCCATGGCTACGCCGGGGAGATGGAAAATGTGTCAGAAGGTTTTCCATCCATAATATAATTATTATTTAAGCGTTTTGGAAATGCTGTCCATCCAGGGTTGTTTTTTTTTTTTGCAGCTTGGGTACAATCCTTCTCCCATGAACAGACGACTGCAAGACATATGACTTGAAAACAGAAAAATGAATCTATGGCGAAAACAGCTTGGATGTGTTCTCATGTAGACATGGGTATGATTCACGTTGGCGCGGTTTAAACAAATCAAGTTAAATGATGAAGTGAAATGAAAAGGAGCAGGGAGTCATGTATGGGCCACTGCTTGTGGAATGATGGACCTTTTTAGTTCAAGAGTAGCCTAGCCGTTTCCTGTGCTAAACATGGCCTTAGAAACAACAGGTAATTATCAATATGTTGATTATGTTAAGCGGTGGATCAGAGCGTTAATGTGCTTGCGTGTCTTCTCCGGTATTTTTCTGCAAATTCAGCACCTATTCTATGGCCAACAATGCAAAGATACGAGTTACCTCTTGACCCTGATTGTAAAGATCAGGGCAGGCTCTATAGCCAATTTAAACCATTGACATCTCGGCAGACAAATTCTTCCAATTGTCTCCGCCGCCATCGCCCTACGCCGCTCCGTTCCACACTTGTGATTTCCCTCCAGGTTTCTGTGATTCACATTTTGTGGAGGCATTGCAGTGCATCCGTCTGTGCTAGAATCGTCAATTAAGCTCCATTTTTGTTATGCTCTGCTACTGGAAACTATGTTTACAAATGTCTGGCTGGCACTACGCATTGGAGGTTGACGTCCCTCGAGAGCAGAATGATCAATGCAATCAAGTCCTGGACGACCTCTGGCCACAACATTAGATGTGTTATCCTGTGTAGGAGGGAGAAAGCACTGCTCGATGACCAGGACAATATTTTCCCTCTTCCTTATCCTGTCTTTATATTTTGCTCTCTCTCTCTCTCTCTCTCTCTCTCTCTCTCTCTCTCTCTCTCTCTCTCTCTGTCTGTCTGTCTGTCTGTCTGTCTGTCTGTCTGTCTGTCTGTCTGTCTGTCTGTCTGTCTGTCTGTCTGTCTGTCTGTCTGTCTGTCTGTCTGTCTGTCTGTCTGTCTGTCTGTCTGTCTGTCTGTCTGTCTGTCTGTCTGTCCACTTCTCTCTCTGTCTGTCCACTTCTCTCTCTGTCTGTCCACTTCTCTCTCTGTCTGTCTGTCTGTCTGTCCACTTCTCTCTCTCTCTCTCTCTCTCTCTCTCTCTCTCTCTCTCTCTCTCTCTCTTCCTAGCTCTCTCTCTCTTCCTGTCTGTCTGTCTGTCTGTCTGTCTGACCACTTCTCTCTCTGTCTGTCCACTTCTCTCTCTCTCTCTCTCTCTCTCTCTCTCTCTCTCTCTCTCTCTCTCTCTCTCTCTCTCTCTCTCTCTCTCTCTCTCTCTCTCTCTCTCTCTCTCTCTCTCTCTCTCTCTCTAATCCCACCAAGGCTTTACAGGATTCAGTTAGAGTCGGTGTAAGGTTCTTATTATTATTTAGTAAAGCAGGTCAGGTTTGTGCAGGTTGTGATTAAATATAGCCTTTATCCCTGTTCACTACTCATTTTACATACATGCACCACTTTGGGCGGCAGTAGCTCTGAGTGTGTGTGTGTGTGTGTGTGTGTGTGTGGACTTGGCTTGGGAACCGGAAGGTCGCCGGTTCTAGTCCCCCAAAACACTCGGGCACTGCCAAGGTGCCCTTGAGCAAGGCACCAGACCCCTACACCGCTCCCCGGGCAGCTGTGTATAAAATAGCTGCCCACAGCTCTTAATGCTCCGGTGGGTTTAAATGCAGGGAAACAAAATGTCACTGTGTGTGTGTGTACAATATGTGTACCAAGAGAGAGGATTCAATCCTTCATATTTAGATTTAGACTTTGAATGTGGTGCATTGATTTAGAACACCTGAGCAGATGGAATCTGTTTGAGCTCCATTGGTACCTGTGGCTTGTTGTTCTGTTGTTATTGATTGAGGCACAATGTTGCAGGAATCCGGTATTCGCGCTGTGTGTGTGTGTGTGTGTGTGTGTGTGTGTGTGTGTGTGTGTGTGTGTGTGTGTGTGTGTGTGTGTGTGTGTGTGTGTGTGTGTGTGTGTGTGTGTGTGTGTGTGTGTGTGTGTGTGTGTGTGTGTGTGTGTGTGTGTGTGTGTGGAATGTGAACGAAAACCTGGTATCGAGTGCGCAGCGAATTAGAAGAGTGTGAACATAAGTAGTGTATTCGATGCACACTAACCAACTAACTCAGTGTGAGAACGGTAGAAGGGTCTTGGGGTCCCTCCTCCTTCAACAGTGTTCGACTGCCCCGGTACATCCTTTGTAGTTGCAGATACGTTTTGTATCTCATTGCTAAAAATTGTATCGATTGGATACGGTTTGTCGCCCTTCCGATTTTCGATTAGGGGGGAAAATGGGGAACTCTTGGAGCACTAGGGGCAGTATTTGTATGCCATATTGTCCTTCTTGTTCTGCAACAATCTCATCTGGGCCTTCTATTGGCTGCCAATCACATGACTTGGCTCATTGTGAACACTTGATTACGGAGCCAACAGCGGCCGGTAGTTTACCAGGATCATCATCCCCTTGTTGTCAACGGTGGAGCTCAGTGTAGGATCATCCTATTTGGGAGGGTTTTTATGGCGTGGAGCTCAGTCTGAGCCCGAGTGCCACAGTGGTGGGGGCGGGGGTGGTTTAATTTGATACTTAAACGGCTCGTCAAGGGCCCTAATTATTCCTGATTAGGGGGTCAGTCCGTTTCGCAACTCTGAAATTAGACGGAGCAGCACCTGCTCTGCATGAATATGCAACCCCCCCCCCCCCGGTGCTCTCTTTTCCTCCCTGCTCTGACTCGCAGACCGCTTTGTGTACCGACCCGACCCCCTGTCTCTTCCATGCATGCTGTGTTTTGGGCGTCTTACCCATAAGCAGCCTCCCTCCGTGCGAAGCAAGCGGGGACAATGGCCTTTTGAGGAGGATCCCGGGTCCCAGCGGGGGGCAGGCCGTTGTGTTGGGAACAAAGTATTGTGGTTAATCGGCTCCTGTTGTGGTCTGCTCTGTGCTGCTTGTAGGGCTGCCGAGGCTGACCTCCCCTCAGTGCTGATCAGGCCACTTCCGAAGAAGACCTTCACAATAGTGGAGGCGTACGCACATGGATTTGGATGTCAAAAGTTGTTTTCAATGCTATATATATATGCTGACCAGCCCTAATAAATAAATAAATATATATATATATATATATATATATTAGGGCTGGGGGTATATTATTCGTGTTTCGTCTTTTGGATGTGGTATTGTATCGTCATGAAATCGCATTAACCCAGGTTAGATGGATGATGACGATAAAATATGCCCTTCAAAATGATATGAAGTGTGAAATGGGAAAAGGGAATGGGGGAGTGGGCGTTCCATTGTACTAGTTGCAAATGGCAAATAAAACTCCTGAATCTTGAAATGAACAGAAAGGACACTCGAGTGAGTTAGTCTGATTGCTAACCATGTTTTTTTGGATGGTTGTATGGTGTAAGATTACCCATCATTATCGTCACAGCACATTTTTCCATATCGCCCTGCGCTACCAAACCAATATCGTGATACGATCTATCCGTCTGTCATAGCGTGGCGTTTCCAAGCGGTGGGGCGCGCGCAGGGGGGGGCGGGGTCCAGTCAAACAAGTGACCACAGTTATGTTAACTGTGGAGACAAATGAGTGGCGTGGTTGTGTTTTGGACGGGCCGGACGGACGCGGTCACTTTTTTTTCTTGGGCTCCAAGGTCGTAATGAAAGACGGAGGATGACACATGGAAGCACACTGCAGTCCCATTCCATGGGTCACCGCAAGACCGGTTGCACTTTAATTATCTCCGAAGGATATTTAGACTCCCCCCTCCCACAGACAGACAGACAGACAGACAGACAGACAGACAGACTGACACACACACAGACACCGGACACACACACACACACACACACACACACACACACACACACACACACACACACACACACACACACACACACACACACACACACACACACACACACACACACACACACACACACACATACACACACACTCAACACCCCCATCTGGCTCTCCAAATCCTCCCTCTTATTTCCAGCCACCACTGCTCTCCATTGCACTACAGACAGACAGTCTCTCTCTCTCTCTCTCTCTCTCTCTCTCTCTCTCTCTCTCTCTCTCTCTCTCTCTCTCTCTCTCTCTCTCTCTCTCTCTCTCTCTCTCTCTCTCTCTCTCTCTCTCTCTCTCTCTCTCTCTCCTCTCTCTCTCTCTCTCTCTCTCTCTCTCTCTCTCTCTCTCTCTCTCTCTCTCTCTCTCTCTCTACTGGCTATGGGTTCATTTTGGTATTTGGGGTCAGACAAGAGCTTCAGTCATGCTGTGTCTCCCCCAGGGCTAACCCCTACCCCCCCCTCCCTCCTCCCTCCTCCTCACCAGCCAGTGGTCAGGCCAGCTCCTTCTCTCCTCAAACAACCCATTGGGGAAAAGAGTTGCCACGCATCTTCCTGGCCTGTTTGTTTGCCAGTGGAGGACTTTGAAGGAAACTCTGGATGAAATATATTGCGCTCGGAAGAGTTGGTTCCCTGTTCCTCAGCCGCAACCACCCCCCCCCCGCCCCCACACTTTTTAATATATGTATTTATAGCTTAACTTTTGTTTTATTCTTTATTCATTTAAATTGATTCAATTGCATTGTCATGCATGGTCTACTTCTCAATTTTTGGTTCGTTCAAGTTAAGTTATTAATTTTTTTCCATTATCTGTTTAGGGTGCTTTTATTAAAAGATACCCATGGATATATTTACATATTAAAGCCATCCTCTATGAGCATAGAGCTTCGATCTACTGTATATAAACCGTTTAACCTATATCCATATCCATACAATCCAAACCTCCCAGACGTTTATAAATCCAGGTGATCACAGAGTTTCCACTTGTTCCCCTCTGGGCTCCCCGTTGCCCGGGGATACCCTGGGAGGAGCCTGAGCTGCTCGTCCAGGGGAGGGAGTTTCCACATGGGTCTCTGGATTCGGCTGTGTGGCAGTGACTCAGTTATAGGCTGGTGGTGTGTTGAGTGTGTGTGTGTGTTGCTGTGTCTGTGTGTGTCTGTGTGTGTGTATGGGGAATGTGTGTCGCTTTAAGTCTCTGTGAGCCTACGCAGCAGAATCCACTTTGGGATCAGAGAACGGCGGCTGGCTTTTTTCCGCTGGCCCGCTCTTCAAAGAGCTTTTAGATTAAAGCCCGGACCTCGCAGGTAAGAGATGTTTTGCTGTCTGGAGGCGTTTCTTCAAATCCCTTTGGTACTTTTGTTTTGTGGAATTAACGGGCAGACTGAAAGGGGGGAAGAGAGAGAGAAAAAGTTTGTGGCTTGTATTGTCCTTTGTCTGGATGCACAGGTATAAGGTGTGTGTGTGTGCAAAGGCGCACTGATATGTGTTTATGCGGCAGCTCCTGTTGGAGACATGTCATTTCCCTGTCTGTGTGAGGGGGGGTTTAAAGGTGTAACAACGGGCCTTGTTGTAGGCTTGTTATTACTCGGCTGCGTTGTCATCAACCCTCTTGTTTTCTTATGCCACGACTAGCGTCACAACGCCGCCGCCTCACCCGAGTCCTTTAAGTCACGTTTGCGCATGCCAACAGTTCTTGTAGACGTGCTGGTTTTCACAGGTAATGGTAATAATGGTAATGGATGCTTTTATCCAAAGCGCTTTTATCCAAAGCGCTTTACAAGTCATGCCTCACATTCACCCATTCATTCATTCATACACACATTCAACCACCACAGCGTTTGCTAGGACGAGCCGGGGGGATCGAACCAGCAACCTTCCGGTTGTGAGGCGACCGCTC
>CM051016.1:12241642-12276642 GCA_027704905.1 Muraenolepis orangiensis | reverse complement strand
ACTGCCACAGGGGCCTGGAGCTCACTTGGCAAACTTAGTAGTAGGGTAATGAAGAGATTTCAGAAACTTCCACAAAGCTGAGACTTGCTGCATTAAAATGGCATTCACATGAATTAACATGTGGTACAAACTCACAAAATTAATCATTAAAAAAGCTAAATCATATACGTCCATCCTTCAGGTAGCCATGGGGAATTCGGAGAGCCAGTACAGCATCCAGGGGCCCAAAGGCACCAGCTTCTTCTTCCCCGGGAAGCAAAAGCCATACGCACTGAAGTTTCCCTCCGCCAAAGAAGACGACCTGTCGCCCCACACTTGGTGGAAAACTGCCCCAAGGGGATCGTGCTACAAAGCCAGGTCCGTCGGCCGCGGCTGCCTGTCGCCCCCCTATGACTACGTCTCCGAGGGAGCCAGAGGGAGTCCCCTCCAGGAAGCTCGCTGGTGTGGGGCCCCGGAACTCGGAGCGTCGGTGAGACCGACCCCCGACGGCCATCAGGGCAACCCGTACACGGCGGAGTTCAACGGACACACTGCCAACGGACACGCCGACGCCGAGGGGTGTGAAGGACTGGAGGAACAGAGCAGTCCGCGGGTGGTGATCAAAAAGGACGGAAGCCTGAGGGTGGAGTTCACCAACACCTCCGGCGGCGCCCTCCTGGTCGACGAGGCGACGGGCCCCGTGCAACTCCTCAAGTTCTCCCCCAACCGTGCCTCCACAGCGAGTCTGCCAGGCACCGCCCGAAGGCGTCCCGAGGCCCAGCGGGGCGGTCCACCCATGGCCTCCGCTGCCTCCACGGCTCGGACCAGCAAGGGCAGCTCGCTGAGCTCAGACGGTTCCTGGTACGACTCACCCTGGGGACCGAGCGCAGAGCTCGGCGCTGATCAGGAGCAGCCGCGTACCGCCGGGAGGACCCTGGTTCTCTCCCCGGGGCACCAAGTTGATACTTCTCCGATGTCCATCGCAGAACTGTACAGAGACCCCACGATGGCCGCCACCTTCCCCGCGACGGGGGACCCGGCATTCCAGTTCCGCGAGCCAGATCTGTGCCGCAAAACGCACCGCGCTTCGTTTGCGTCCGCTCTGGACGTCCCGGAGGAGGAGGACGAGGAGGAGGAACATCCGGAGGGCAGGCAGTACTCGTCCTACACCCTGCCATGCCGTCGACCCAAAGCCCGCACACTGAGCGAGGACCTGGGCGGCGGGTGCCAAGAACCAGACCGGTACCAGGCTGAGAACCCAGAGTTTGCCTTCCACAAGAAGGGCTCCATTAAGAACCGCATCCGACGTCTCAGCGACTGGACGGGCAGCCTCACCCGGAAGAAGAAGAAGTCCAAGGTTAGTAAGACATTTGTTATCCTCCATGAATCCCGAGCATTTCTCTTGCCTCTCTACCAGTGGCTTGGAGACTATCGCTCTTGATTGATTAAGCACCTAGCGGTGACACTTTACTGCATCATTTTGTGTGTCACAGCAGGGTGCTGACAGGATATCTTAACTGCCCAGTATGTCAAACTGTAGTCCTTCTATGGCATGAAGGGACAAATATCCTCTCGATAACTCCTAGTTTTAACACCTTGACGTGAGAGATTGTGAATCTTTTTTTCGAATACAGCCACATGTGCTAGTTTTCCCCGGTGAGGGATTTTGTGCGTCATGGCCTGGCTCTGGCCGGTGGAGCAGCACAACACCAGCTGTCCCGCGCACCGCTCACCACAGGGGGGGCAAGGGATGAAATCTGCACGGCTGCGGGTGTCGTGCATGTATTTATTCAATATTATTTGTCCTGAATCGAAGAGAGAGACGAGGTTAGGGACTAGGGGCCGGTGGATGCACAGGCAAGGGAACGATATGGACAACGCGATCGGGAGGAGCAGAAGCCATGGGCAGTGCTGTCCGTTTCAGGATGACTTTATATCGGTGGGTGGATGCCTTTTTTTTGCGAAGGATTGCCGGTAGTTCTGTCGGAGGAATGGGTGGAAGTCGATGTCGTACGATGATGGATGAAAGGAGATTAATTTGTTTTGTCCGTGTGTGTGAATTGGTTATATTGTGGACAGTATATTCTCCCTGTTTGTTATGACAAATGGCTGTATGTTGCAGGCTATATTCCCTTCTTCAATGTGTGGTGAAGTGAAGTGCAACATGTTATTTATATTACTACATTATACTGTATTTTAGTTTTGAGTAGTTAAGTAGTTAATCGTGGATGATATGGTCGGATTACTTTAGAATTTGTAATTTCACACAATGTGTTCCTTTTATCTGCTGTGTTCCGCCCCTCTTTATCGTTGAGCTTTCAAACAAAGCGTTTCTGCACCAATTCATGTAGCTTCTAAAAGTTTTCAGCAGGCTGTTTGGGCAGAGAGAATTACCCCCAAGCCTTTTGAAAAGCTCTGTTAGAAAGCAACTAAGTCCTCATTGAAGATTTACCCTCCCACCCCACCCCCCCCAAGCCCCTTTGGACACTAATGAAGGACTTAAGGCTTTTTTTATTGTTTAGTAGAGATTTTGTGGACTTCTCTTGCCACCCTCAGTGAACCAATCTGCTAACGGGGGTTTGTGCTTGTTCAGGTCGGATATTGTGTTGTGGTTCATTGAGCTTCATTCCGTCCTGAATTCTGCTCTTCTGGCCATTTTCTATGCAAAGATGTAGGGTACTTAAACCTGCGAAGCAATTTGTGGGCTGGGTAGTTAAGTAAACTGTGTGTGTGTGCGTGTGTGTGTGTGTGTTTGGTCATGTGTAAGTGCGTGTGTGTTTGGTCATGTGTAAGTAAGTACATTGTGTCCCAATCACACAAGTAGGCCTTCAGCCGTGTTGACCACCAGGCTTTCACTTTCCATTAGCAGTGCCCTCTTCTGAGTGTTGTCACACTCACAGAAAAAGCCTTGCTAATCTGTGGGCATGTGCCAGTGCTTAACTGGGTTTGGGACCAGGCAAGGACCTGCAGGTTTACCCCTATGTTATTACCGCTTAATGCCTAATTGGAAAGCTGAGGAAAGAGCTTCATTCGTTGTTATTATTAGCCGCTCACCTTCAAACGTCTCGCCCTGAAAAAGAGGCATTTGTTTGAGATGTGGTGAATCAAAAGAAAAGCAGCACTCCTTAACCCCTGTCTGTAAATATGCAGTGATCTGTAATCAACGCTGGGTGGGGTCTCGGTAGCAGACCCCATTGATATAAATGCATCATTTGATGCAATCATCAAAAGAACACTTTCTTAGTGGGGAATTTCCATCCAAGCCTGACACAACCTATTTCAGGGCGGTTGCCCGTGTCTGGATCTCGTTGAACCAAGGCCTTTTGGATTTCTCTTTCTGCCTTCCAGAAAAGCCCCCCCCCCAAAGTCTGGATTCCCCTGTGCTGTGCTGGCCCGCCTAACCTCTGTGGTCATATATATGTCCTAGTCTAGTCCAGGTCTCGGTCACACCTGCCCAGTCCGGAATCAGCTCTTTGTACCTCTCCACCTGCACTCAAGGACCCTTGTCTTTTTATATTGGGAAGAAAGGTCAGCGTGTGACCTCAGAGCCAAAGAGCCATGGCCTAGCACATAAGTTTATTACTTATTAAAAACATCCGGATGAGCAAGAAAGACTTGAGACAGAGATTCTTAAGGGAGAGGCAGATCTTTTTAAGGAAAAGGACTTGATCACCCAAGTCAACGTCTCAAGAATACATTTTTTTCTTACTTCACCACATTGATCTATAAATATGTAAGATGAGTATGAGTGCGCTACTTCTTCCAGTCCTGGGGGATGAGGTCATTGGATACCATCGACTACACCTAATCGCTGGAGCAGGATAAGAACCTCATTCAGGATTGAAAGGAGGTGAAGCTATGACGAGGACTGATGAAGTCACGGAAGTAGAAACAACAAACACAAAATACAGGCTGTGAAAGAGTCATTTCCACACGTGCGACAAAAAAATATGTAGAGACGGAGAGGGTGTTTTCCATTGTTGCCAGGGGAGAACCATGCAGCGTTCTCGTTAACAGAGGTTGGCCCTCATTTGCCAAACGAGAACACGATTCCGTCGATTGTTCTTCTGGGGAACCGTCACCCCCCCCCCCCTCTTCTCTGCAGGCCTCAGGTGACGTTAAACCGTCTGTGCCTCGCTGCTTTCTGCCCACTCGGGTCCAATCAGCAGCGATTTCGGCCCAATTTCCATAGCAAACAATCACAGCTTCTATTGTGCAGTTTTAAGTGGGGCAGGGGGGGGGGGGGAGGGTATGAGTAGTTTTAAGATCCAAACCCGTGTCATTGTTATGGTACAGGACTACAGTTATGTGTTCCGTCAGCACACATATCCGGTGGCCCACGGCGATCTCAATGCCCCAATCAGGAAGTCCAGGGTTTGATCCCCTGCTCTCCTCAACCTAGCTGTTAAGTAAGCGTTCCTTGAGTAACAACCACCGTACGTGCTCCTAAATGACGTCTGGCGTCTGTAAGTGTCCTGAAGACATTTCGTTGCGCTGTTATGTGACATTGGACATGGTTTAATGAAGAAAACATGGAGCGACTCTACGTTCACGACCCGAGCCCTGTCTTTGATCTGAGCCAGGTTTACACGCTAGCGTGGGCGTTCCATTGCTGTTTAAATTAAATGAAGACATTTCACGCATACACACGCACGCACGCACGCGCGCATAAACATGCCTGCGGTTGATTGCCTGCTTGTGGTGTGTCTATATTGGTACTGGTAATGTTTGTATAATGAATCCTTTCATTCTACATGATGGCAGTGTAGGAATAAAAGTCGGGAATAAAAGTCCTGAAATAGAGGTGGCTAATGGCCAGTCTTTGTCAAGTCGTAAATGGTCGTAAATTATGTGTCAACACCAGAATCACATGGCACCCCCCACGTTGCAAACGTTTTATAAAGGTGCTTACAGGAAGAGTAGATAACACACACACACACACAGTAGAAACACACACAAAGATAATAACGGCAGCAGGATTGCTCAGTCTGTTGGGACTTGGCAACTTGGGAACCGGAAGGTTGCCGGTTCAAGGTTTTCTCTCCTCTTTCTGCCACTCTCCTCTGAAGTTGTTGTCCTCACTCTAATGTCCCTCCTCCTCCTCTCCTCTCCCCCCACTCCAGGAGCAGAGGTACAAAGAGCCCAGCGAGGCCTTCGACAGCGGCGTGGACGGCCTCACCGCCGACACCAGCTCTCCGTCCCAGGTCTCCAGCCTGCTCTGGTTCCCGGGGGCCTCCGGGGCCTCCAGGGCCCGGTCGCAGGGAGCCCTCCACCAGGCCACCGGCGACGCCGTACGCCAGAACATCTACCAGAACTTCATGCGGGAGCTGGGGGAGACGGGCGCCGTCCGGGGGAGGGGCAGCGGTGGGGGAGCGAGCGAGAGGAAGGAGACGTCCACGGGCACAGGGGAGGGGGGGGAGGAGGAGGAGGAGGATGATGAGGACGGCGAGGAGGAGGAGGAGAGGAGGAGGAGCAGCAGCGAGTCGGCCGAGGGCTCGCTGGAGCAACTGGACCTGCTGTTTGAGAAGGAGCAAGGGGTGGTGAGACGCGCCGGCTGGCTCTCCTTCAAGCCCCTCCTCACCCTGCACAAGGACCGCAAGCTGGAGATGGTGTCCCGCCGCAAGTGGAAGCAGTACTGGGTGACGCTGAAGGGTGAGTGCTGGATTGATCAAGCACCCCTCTTCTCTAATGGCTAGAGAGTAGACTGTGTGGGAGATTGCTTCACCACCGCTTCCAAAAGCATTCGCATAGTTTAATAATTATATCCTTCAGCAGCCATAGTTTGCCTGCTGAAGGCTATTGTTATAAACTCAATGTTACATACAGGGAGAGTCTCTTATTGTATCAAGGCAATTGTGCCCTTGGCTGTGGCATTATATTTGCTTTTGCCAGATCCTATATCCTCCCGTTGTCCTAAAAGCTTAGAATAAATGACACTGTTGCATTACTGGCTGATTTGTGTGCATTGTCTGTGTGCACTTTCAATCCAAGAGTGCTCAATTCGCATTTAGACAAGCACACACAATGCACTGCCCTTTTACCTTAGAAAGATTTTTCAGCAAAGAAAGACACTGGCGAGGACTTTTATTCTGCTATGCTTCAATCCTCAATGCCTCATTCCTACTGAACATTATTTGAAAGATAATTGTGAAGATAGTTTTTCCGCTGCTCTTATGCAACAAGAGTTAAGATGCCTGGTAGCTATTATGAGATGTTATGAGAAGATATGTTTTAAGATAAGTTTATTCCCCCCCCCAACCCCCCAAGCAAATAATAAGTCTTTTTTGGTTTTTCTATCACGCGTTCCCCTTCTTCTCAGTTTGGGACTAACAATCTCCCCCGCCGCCCCCTCTCCATCCCCCTCTCCTCCGTCCCCTACCCTGTACCCCCCTCCTGCCCCTCTCCCCAGGGTGCACGCTGTTGTTCTACGAGACCTACGGAAAGGGTTCCGCGGAGCAGGAGCTGTCCCCCCGCTACGCCCTGCTGGCGGAGGACAGCGTGGTGCAGGCGGTGCCCGAGCACCCCAAGAAGGAGAACGTCTTCTGTCTCAGCAACAGCTACGGAGACGTCTACCTCTTCCAGGTAAACCCCCCAAAAAAAACGCCGTCGAAGCCCCTACCCAAAGTAAAATTTGGAAACCACCCGCTTAGGGTCACCTACCAAAATCCTCTCGTGGTGTCATGATCAAGTCATGATGATGAGATTCTTGTGTGGCTTCTGTCTGGTGCTGCTTATTGTTCTGTGTGTGTGTGTGTGTGTGTGTGTGTGTGTGTGTGTGTGTGTGTGTGTGTGTGTGTGTGTGTGTGTGTGTGTGTGTGTGTGTGTGTGTGTGTGTGTGTGTGTGTGTGTGTGTGTGTGTGTGTGTGTGTGTGTGTGTGTCGCAAATGAAGAGCAGACCATCTGATGTTTTGTGACGTGACGCGTCATGTCACTGTGCTTCCGCTCTCGTCTTTAATAGACCTGGCCTCCCGACGAGCAGTACAGCCTTCGTTCAAACGATCCACTATCGTAAGCCCCGTAGTCCATTTTTTAACCAATAATTCAAACAGGCCTTGAAGGTCACTCCCATCTCGCCTGATTGACTGCTTCTGTGAGTCAGCGTTTAGTAAAAAGAAATCCCAGTTGTGATGTTGGTCACATGATGGAGGATTGAGACGGGAGCGGATAGGTTACTTACAATGCTAAATTAATCTTCAGCAAAAAAACTAAAGCAAAACAAACGTGTGGCCAATCGGACAAAGTCTCACGTTGTGCACCGAACACTCAAGTCACTTCTCATATCTTCACCGATGGTGACCAGATTATCTTGGCAAAATTCTGCATTTTGATCACTGGAACCCACCTCGAAGTGGGAGAAGTGTGAACCTGGGCGGACTTAACAACCAAACCTCCCCCCCATGTGCTCCGTGTCTCAGGCCAGCAACCAGACGGACCTGGAGAACTGGGTCACAGCGGTCCACTCGGCCAGCGCCTCGCTGCTGGCCAAGCGCCAGGGCAAGGAGGACACGGTGCGCCTGCTGCGCAGCCAGGAGCGCAGCCTCCTGCAGAAGGTGGACATGGACGGCAAGATGAAGAAGATGGCCGAGCTGCAGCTCACCGTGGTTGGCGACCCCAAGAACCGCAAGGCCATCGAGAACCAGGTGAGGTTTGATTGGATGAGAAACGGTTGTATTCACAGGGAGTTGTATTGTATTAGCCTCCTGAACTCCGTAAGCACCGGTACGAGGTGTGTCTGCCATTTTTTCTTTTACCCTTATTATCTGAAAGTTTGCCCTGGCTGATTGCCATCCTAATGCAGAAACCATTGCACTTTAGTTGCCCTCAAAGTGCTCCTTGTTCCTTACTCGATAGTAAAACAAAGAGACAGGACGAATATGTTGGTGGTCCTGCAGCCCTGTGCACCAGAGCTTTGGCTGACACCTACATCCAATTCAAACCAGATTACTTTGACAAACCGTATATATATATATATATATATATATATATATTGTCAAAGTAGTCCTGAATAATGCTGCATTGTGTGTGCTGCATGCACAACTACAAACTACAACTGCTTTGTTATTAATAATTTAGTTTCATGTGTTCTTTATTTAATCTGAGAATGTGCTGAGTGCAGCCTATTATCAGTAATGCTTTTGGATTAATGAACCAAAAAGCTAAAAAATGTTAATGTCAATGTTTGACTTAGCATAATAGGCTTTCTTTAATAGGCATAGACCTAGGCTATAATAAAACATGCATCATATTATTATTATTATTCCTAAATAAATGACAATACAATGTGCATGTCATTTTAAATAAGTAAATAAGTAATGTGTACTTAAGCAGTCTATCCAACAAGGACAACTAATGACCACAAGATAAGCAGAAAACATCACGTAGGATTTTGTCACACAGGCTATAATTGGAATGTATACGAACTTGAACAAAATAATTAGGATGACATATAAGAAATATAGCAAAAATAGAAATATAGCCTTGCTTATAGCAAGGAATTAAGAAGCTTTTTTTTTTTTTTAATAACCTGGCCGCAAATCAACCGCATATTATAGATCCAGACTAAAGGTCGCCTACCCAGCTGTGGTTATAGTGGGGTCACTCGGGCCAATGACAAAGTCCACACATCTTGTATATATATATATTGGCCTGGGAGGGCCACAGATAGGGAGGCGTTCCTCAGGGTGTGTCCTGTCCTGCGTTTTCACCCGATGGATCGACACCACCGATCAGACGCAGTCCATCCACACATGCTGCTGCATAACAAGGCGCCGTACTTATATTCATCCATCCAGACAGTGCCATCAGGGCGACAGAACGTCTCTCTGTTTGGTTTTATATTTATTTTGGAGGAGGGGGGGAGGCAGAGAACATATACCGTAAGGGGCCTAAATGCTGCGGTCCCCAAGCGTGTGTGTATCAGCGGTGGGGGGGATGTGAGGATGGAGAGGGGGGGGGGATGGGCTGGGACTCAGGGGTGTAGCACGCTCCCATGCCATCAGATGGAGGTTCCAGATGTTTCCTGGTAATGGATTCTCAGCATGCATTATCCTACTCCTCCTCCTCCTCCTCCTCTTCCTCCTCCTGCACCACACAGCCTAAGGGGGAAGTGGGTGGGGGGGGTCTCTCAGTTGCCTCCACGTAGCGGAGAACCGAAACCAACATGTGTGGTTTAATCTCTAGACTTGAAAATCAGGGGCAGGGAGAAGCAGAGATTATGGCCTACTTGATCATGGCTCAGCTTGGCCGGGGCCTCTTGGAGCGCCCCTCTCCTCTCCTCTCCCTGGTCCCTGCTCGTCGCAATCAGACATCCCTTGATTAAGCCCTCCTCGAGTAGATCTAAAGTGTTTTCCAGACCATAGAAGGTTTTATTTTTAGGTTTTATTTTTATTTTTATGGAAGGTTGCTCCACGGACTACAACAACTACTACACTGTCCCTTTGGTATATGTCAACAGAACAGTACACTGACTGTTCTGTGTAACTACAATACCTAGTTACGCCCCACCACACCTTTGTGTGTGTATATATATTTTCTTATTTGCACTGCTGTACAATTAGGCCACTGCAATATGTGTATGTATGTATGTATGTATGTATATATATAAGTTTTATATAGTTTTATATATATATATATATATATATATATATATAGTTGAGATATTTCAAGAGTTTGTGTCGAGACTCGCGATTGTAGTAATTGACTTGACTGTGTGTATCTGTGTCTTCTCTACACACACTTAACACACTTGGGCGGGTAGGGGTTAAATCTGGTTCCAACTAGCCGGTGGTACGCTGTGTCAGGGCGGACAGCGAGACAAGCGGCTATGGGGCCAGTGACCGGGTCAGAGCGGAACGGAGCACGGCTGAACCTCTTGATAAACGTGCCCTGGGACCTGATGATGGATTCAAAGGTCTTGGGGTGACGGCCAGGCCGGGCCGGGCCGGCCTGGACGGGGGCGGGGTGACTTCCCAGCACTGAGAGGGCACTACTTTGATCTTTAAACCCCCCCTGCTTGACCCATGTTTATCGAAAATCGGCATTAGCAGACTTCTTTTTGAAGTTTGCTTCCCTTTGTACACACACACACACATGTGCATACACACACACGCACACATGTGCACACACACACACACACACACACACACACACACACACACACACACACACACACACACACACACACACACACACACACACACACAGTCTGATCAAGTTGCTTTACAAGGGGCCATCGTGCATTAGAGCTCTCTCAGAGATCGGGGCAGATGGGAGTGGTAAGAAGAGATGAGTATCTTATCGATGGAGGGACTGTGTTCCCGCTCCACTTTAATGGCTCTGAAATGAAACTTAAATAGGTTTTTTTTCTGTCCTGTCCAGATGGGCACAGTCAACCCACATGGCTGCATTAACACATACACACACATAAGTAGCTGTCAATACAACACAAGGTTACAGGCATTACGAGTCATCGTTAAAATACTGGCTTCACTATACAGTGAATACCTACCTTCAGTCCTCCGTAAAGCGGGCCATTGTACCCCTCTTATTGACCCGAGAACAGTATTGGATCATATAGTCGGGGTTTATGCACAAGGCCACGGTGGTCTTGGCATCGTATAACTCATTCCCTCGTGTCATATCATCATACCGGAGTGCTGCTTCTGAGCAACTGGGAAACCCTTCTGGTTTACCCTTCTAATCGTTATTTGACGTATATCTGATGTACTGTATGTATATCTGATGTATGTATATTTGATGAATGTATACTTATTTCAACTCCACCACCCCCCCCCCCACTTATTGTTGGATAGTTTAATTTTGTGGTTATTAAAATGTGGAATGATCTCATGGAGTGTTCTCAAACTGTTGTGTGGAAAACGGCGAAACGTCCTCTCACGGATGTAACACGGTGTGTTAGTAAACCGAGACCAGATGGGTGACAGCTGTGTGTCAGCGCCAGTGTGTTGGGGGTACCTGGACCATATCGCAGTATAATGCGGATTGATTTAAACCAAGGGGTTTCACAGGGTGTTTGGAATGTCCATACACTCATGGTCCGTACACACACACACACACACACACACACACACACACACACACACACACACACACACACACACACACACACACACACACACACACACACACACACACACACACACACACACACACACACACACACACACCCTCTGAGTCATCTCCACCCACCCGTCGCGTGAGGACTGGTATCACATTTTATTGAGACATATCTACAGGGTGCAGCATCGTTTATTTATATTTGGGGTAAATGGTCGCATAGTGCAGCATAATCCCTATTAAACTGGGTTGTTTCTAGCGCTGTATACATGAGATGTCCTCATTGCATCGTGGCTCCCACCAAAAATAAGGGGGACGTTCTCATGGTTTACAAGCTGGGAAAGCCGGAATGGCGCATGTGTGCCTGTGTGTGTGTGCCTGTGTGTGTGTGTGTGTGTGTTGTGCATGAGTCACAGTGTCTGTGTGAGTGCTCAAATGTGCATGTAAAAATGCACCAAGTGGTTTATGTAAAACCACTTGGATTAATGGTGGTGGTCTGTGTTGTGTCACTGCGCCCCGTGTTAGACATTTTATTATTGATGCCCCGGGATCACACACACACACACACACACACACACAATTATCATTATCACAACCCCCCCCCCACCACCACCACCAACTCCCCGCCACCAATGTCTCCCTGCAGCCGTCAACATCTGTAAGCAATCGCTGCTTGATGGAATGCAGTCCTCTGACCTTAACCCCCCCCCCCCCCCCCTTTGTATACTCCCCCCATGACTCCTCACCCCCCCATCACCCACAACCCGCATCCATTATCATTTAGTGGGTATCTCATCTCATGTGAACCACATCCATCCGAAGAGTCAACGTTTTCGGGGGGGGGGGGACAACCGCTTTTAAAAGGATACAGGAAACAACTTCACCTTTGACCTCACAACCTTAATTTCCTGTCTGGGAAGAATCAAGGAATCTCCTCTTATTTCCCTGACAACCCATCTCTCACATTAGATCACAGGTGGGGAGAGTTGCACCCAAATTAACAACAAAAACAACGCTGTCCCCCCCCTCCTCCTCCTCCTCCTCCTCCTCCTCCTCAGATCCAGCAGTGGGAGCAGAACCTGGAGTGTTTCAACATGGACCTGTTCCGCATGCGGTGCTACCTGGCCAGCCTGCAGGGCGGGGAGCTGCCCAACCCAAAGAGCCTGCTGGCCACCACCAGCCGACCCAGCAAAGCTGCCCTGGGACGCCTTGGTGCCTTCTCTGTGTCCTCCTTCCACGCGCTGGTGAGCAACACACACACACACACACACACACACACACACACACACACACACACACACACACACACACACACACAGCATAAAGACCCCAGAGGGGCTGATGCATGTCCATGTTTCATTTCCTAAGCTTATGTGTAGATCCTTCAGATCGCAAAGACGGCCTAGAGAAAGAAACAAAACACAGGTCTCCCACAGAGATGGTACATAGCTCAAAGAGGATATATTTTGAAATTAAAGTGTTTTTTTGGCCTTGGCCTTCATTTTGTGGGGGGGGGGGGGCTATTTTGCTCTTTTGTGTGTTTTTCAAAAGCTACACCATTGGCATTGAAGCAAACGTTTTTTTCATTAACCCTGAATGATTCCAATCTCCGGAGTCATTCAGCTTTGGACGCTTTTATCCAAAGTGCCTCTATCGACTTTTGATTTGTGTTGTGTGTGTGTGCGCGCGCGGTGACCAGATCTGCTCCAGGGACGAGGCCACACTGAGGAGGCGCAGGAGAAGGAGCTCGGTGTCCCTGACACATCGGCAGCGCAAGCGAGGTCTCTTCTCCTCCCTCAAAGGGCTGGACAACCTCACCAGGAGAGGACGGGACAAGAGGCCCTCTGTCTCCCAGGTACGCACACGCACACGCACACACACGCACACGATGAACCACACATAATAATGAATCACTTGCAAAACGCTTGCACACAAACATTGTCTGCGGTTATAAAAGTTATCTCACACTTATGTTTACCGTGCGTGTACACACACACACACACACATACATACACACATACATACATACACACACACATACATACATACATACATACATACATGCATACACACACATACACACATACACACACACGACAGACAGACAGACAGACAGACAGACAGACAGACAGACAGACAGACAGACAGACAGACACACACACACACACACACACACACACACACACACACACACACACACACACACACACACACACACACACACACACACACACAGACAGACAGACAGACAGGACAGACAGACAGACAGACAGACAGACAGACAGACAGACAGACTAGACATATATACATACATATATACACACATACATGCATACATGCAAGGGATGGATGGAGGGATAAAGCGTGCCGCTGTGCGTCACTTTTAAACATGCTGTGTGAATGCATCCTCTTATTGACGTCAGTCCACAACCACCAACCCCTGCCTCTGCAACACATGAGCTCACCGCCCGGCCCCACATCTGTCTGCGATGAGCAGTAAAACCCCTAAAGGTTTTTTTAAATATTTGTTTTATTAATTACAAACACATTGCTAGTGGTGCCCCCCCCCCCCCCCCAAACCCCCTTAAATGCAAGGCTCCCATCTATGTAAACACAGTGGGACATTCCAAACGCAGGTGCGGGAGGGGGGCGAGTGATCCTCTTCAGGTTAGTAATTAAACTCATCATGCCGTCTGGTTATTTATTTTAGCTGGAAGCCATCCCCCCCCCCCTTAAACCTCCCCCTCCCCCCCAGGTAGGACTCTAGAGAAGCCTGATACACTTAGTGATTTATATAAGGGTCTCTGTCCTGGGAAGCACTCATTTTCCCATCCTCATGCACTCCTGAGACCATTCCTTAGACGCCGGTGTGGGAAACTAGCGTTTTCTGTACTGATAAATATCTTGTTGAAGTGTGTGTGTGTGTGTGTGTGTGTGTGTGTGTGTGTGTGTGTGTGTGTGTGTGTGTGTGTGTGTGTGTGTGTGTGTGTGTGTGTGTGTGTGTGTGTGTGTGTGTGTGTGTGTGTGTGTGTGTGTGTGTGTGTGTGTGTGTGTGTGTGTGTGTGTGTGTGTCTCTCTGTTTGTTTTTTGACAAGAGCTCAGCTCTTGTGTGCCATCAGTGCCTCTTCTAGCTGGTGGGGGACCATAATGGGTCCTGCTGGTGTTTGGTGGCAGTCCAGCCCAGTCCTGAATTATTAAGAGCCATATGTTGGTTCATAGCTCGCTCCCCCTCTCACCTCAGTAACCCACCGCCCCGAAGCCAGCAGATGGTGGCCGTAACAAGGCTAAATGTTCCTCTCTCTTTTCCCTTTTTTTTTTTTTTCCCCCCCTCCTGGGCTCCTCTGATTTGGACCCATCTTTTTGTTCGGTTTCATGTAATGGAAGCTTACAAATTCTTGCTAATGGGACAGCTCAGTACTTAGGAGGGAATTCCTCCACTTTTCACTTCTCAAAGTAATCTTTCAACCATTTCTCACACGGCTCTAGACGATCACTTTGAATGTAAATTAAATGAATGTGATTTAAAAAAAAAGATATAAAAAAATAATAAAATGAAATAAAAAGGCCATCCATCCATAAATTCAAGAATTCAAGGCTTGCTTAAAGGTTATTTAGTTGCATCTCGAATTATTTTCCGTACAGTCAAATATATCGTTAAAAGATAATAACATGAAAGATTTAAGTATAATTGATGACTCCAGTGAGAAAAATACCATTGTACTATAAACGATGCACAACAAAAACGTTCATCACGATTTATTAAACATTTATTTTACATTACAAACATTTCCACAGGCACTGTTTTCCATAGAGGCCACTGATTCAGACTCAAGATCACTGTGGTTATCGTGGATTCATAGTCAAGATCACTTTATCGTGGATTCAGAGTCAAGATCACTGTATAGTGGATTCAGAGTCAGGATCACTGTATAGTGGATTCAGAGTCAGGATCACTGTATAGTGGATTCAGAGTCAGGGTCACTTTATCGTGGATTCAGAGTCAGGATCACTTTAGCGTGGATTTAGAGTCAGGATCACTGCATAGTGGATTTAGAGTCAAGATCACTGTATAGTGGATTCAGAGTCAAGAGCACGATGTAGTGGATTCACAGACACTTTGTATGACCTTATATGGCCCGTGGTTATATGTGCCCCAGACGTGTCAGGTCAGAAGTATCAGAAGTGACTGAGTGGGATTTGGATTAGAGGCTGTTGCTATCACTGTTCCGCTCATGTCCACGTTCGACATCCCCAGGCGCGAACACCTCGCCTCCCTCTCCCAGACTCCCACATGTTCGTACATTGGTGTCGTTGGTCCTCTGACCCCCTAACCTTCTCCTTGTACCGTTTCATCCGCGCCGGGCCGCCTTGTGCCACGCTTTGCCACTTGTCACTTCCTTCTATGTCTGGCGCCTCAGGACTGTCGAGGGTATTTGACTCTTAAAAATGTTGGCATTTACCCTCGCTTTCTTTCTTTCTTTCTTTCTTTCTTTCTGTCTTTCTGTCTTTCTTTCTTTCCCTCTCTTCCCACACAGTCTCCAACATACTGACTCATCCGTGCGTGTTGATAAAAAAAACAAATCCCATTTCCCTGAATCCACCACTCTCCACCCCAGCTCTCTCGCTCTCTCTCTCTCTCTCTCTCTCTCTCTCTCTCTCTCTCTCTCTCTCTCTCTCTCTCTCTCTCTCTCTCTCTCTCTCTCTCTCTCTCTCTCTCTCTCTCTCTCTCTCTCTCTCTCTCTCTCTCTCTCTCTCTCTCTCTCTCTCTCTCTCTCTCTCTCTCTCTCTCTCTCTCTCTCCTCCCTCCCTTCATAGCTTTATGGAGTCTTTCTCTCTATTCCCCTCCCTGACTAAGCTAAATGTTGTTACCTTGACGGCGGTGGGAAGTAGGCCAAACTAAAGGACGGGGAGGATTAGCTGATGATGTGGGGTTAGCTAAAAGGGGTTCTAAAATTAGCCAGCGAGGCTTTCTCGGCAAGGCCGTGGCTATTTCAGAGGGGTTTAAAAATAGACCTCTTGTGGGCGGGATGGAACAAGGTCATGGTTCAAGACGTGTGTTTTTCACGGGAGTGGCATGCGTGTTTAGTGTGTGTGTGTGTGTGTGTGAGATTGTGGAGGGTGATTTTATCTATTAAAAACTGATTGTGTGAAGATGGAGGGGTGAAGCTCTCCTCCTCTTGCCGCCATCTCTTTCATCTCTCTGCCACAGGCGAACACACACCACACCACCACACACACACCACACCACACACACACACACACACCACACACCACACCACACACACACACACATCCTATTACAACCTCTGGACCATCAAAGCCTGCAGAACCCATGTGGTAACTATATCAAAGCCCTGGGCATGCTCACATAGTTTCTAATTAGCTGTATAATAGGTGTGTGTGTGTGTGTGTGTGTGTGTGTGTGTGTGTGTGTGTGTGTGTGTGTGTGTGTGTGTGTGTGTGTGTGTGTGTGTGTGTGTGTGTGTGTGTGTGTGTGTGTGTGTGTGTGTGTGTGTGTGTGTGTGTGTGTGTGTGTGACATTGTGTTGCCACGGGTCACCACCGGGTGCTGCACATCCAAGTAGTCATGGTGCCCGTCTGTCTGTCTCACCTGCCGGTGTGTCTGTCTTTTATTCCAGATCTTTGAGAGCACCAACGGAGGCCAGCCCTACTGCCTTCCCCCCAGCACAGCAGAGGTGAGTGCCAGGGTTTTTATGGACGCTACAGCACTCCCATTAACCGTGACCAAATGAATGAATAGACATGCAGACCAAACGATTTTCAGCAGATGCAGGAGCTGAGGAGAACCTCCTCTCACTTTGACCTCTGCTGTCTATCATGGGTTTTGACAGCAGAGTGTGTAATGACATTCTCCACACCCAGACAGACACACACACACACACACACACACACAGACCCCCACACACACACAGACACAGACACAGACACAGACACACACACACACACACACACACACACACACACAGACCCACACACACACACACACACACACACACAGACACACACACACACACACACACACACACACACGCTTCTACATTGGCTTGCCCGCCAGATGGTATGTGTGTATTAGTCAGGCAAGATCAAAGCACATATTCCTTTTATCTGTTTATCTGCAGGTGTCAGGAGAATACACAGACAGACAGACAGACGTGTCCTAAGGGATTCGTTTGACTTAAGTCTGCTTCCATCAGTGTGTACAGGCACTGAAAACCAAGCTAAACTTAAAATTATACAATATAAATAATACATACAAATGAGTGTGTGTGGAATTAGTGTGTGTGTGTGTGTGTGTGTTTAGAGAAGCGGAGCATGGTTAGTTCCGTCTTAGAAGGCAGACCAAACAAGTCTACCAGTCTGTTTCACGGATGTGTGAACCTCAGGCTCACAGACGGGTCATTGTCCTGGTCTTCTTCTACTAACCACCAACATTCCACGTTCTACTCGATGGACTTTTCTTCGTTGCACTTGTGGTTTCATTTTGGTGCAACTCTTAATGTTTGGCACCATAGACACTGCAGCATCCGGTACTACTTAGCCCTGACTTCTGTTAATGTACTAATGTACATATGGCCATAGCCTTATCTGGTGTGGTTGAAACAGCCCTGACCTTGACACAAGCTCACGGACGTTTGATCTACTGTGTTTTTTGATAATATTATACTTTTTCTCACCCCATTTCTGTCAGTTAGATAGTGGTAGATGCATATTATTATGATTGTCTATACGAATCAATACAACTATGCTAGGAAATACTAACGCAACCTATCATGTGTTCTGTCTCCAATTGAGCCAATCAAGCGACAGCTTCAGGATTCCCAGGTCCCTTATGCATAAATGCATGTCGACAAATGCAATGCAAAAACAACATGTATACACCCCTGACTCTCTGTGAGCTCCCATCCAGCTGGACTTTGCAGGATAAAAGCAGCGCAAACCGTGACGTAAACAGGAAGTAGCTCTGAGGATAATGATGACCTTCTCCTTTATCCAGCTTAATGTGTCTTTGAACATGTCACACTCTCCTCTAAATTAGAGGAGAGTGTGTTACCCGTGCCTGGGATCCCTTTTTGATTTGCTAGGGATTAAGGGTCCTTCAAAGTAGTGGAGTAGAGCGGGGGGTGGGGGGCAGGGCATGGTAGAGAGACAGAGAGTGGGGGGGTGGGGGGGGGGGGGAGGGGGGGGGGAGAGAGGAGGGAGAGGGAGAGGAGAGACGCGCGAGAGCTACTGGTGCTGTATTGATTTCCTCCACCCTGGGCCTCCACCCGGTTGGCGTCACACTCCCTGCCTCTGTTGCTGTCCTCCTCCTCGGAGGCCTCCAATCCCCGCGACCGCTCCGTTAGCCAATCGGCGTGCCCTGAATCCCTCCCTCGAGTGAAGTCGAGTGAAGGTCACTTTTGTGTGTATATATTAAAGGGTTCCCTATTTACCTAGCACCAGGTGTGGTGCTGATCGGCCCAATCGTGTGGGCCAATCGTCGAAATCGACCCTCTTGTGACATCATCACAAGTGGGAGGGTCCAACCGAGATGGATGATGGACAGAAGAACCCAACCAGTTGGTACAGTCTGCTGGGTAAGCTGGTGGGCGGGTCTATCCGTCGTACATCTGGGTAGAAACAACCCACTTTGGATGTACCTAGAGCAGGGGTCTTCAACCTCTGTTCAGCCCAGGGACCCCTTGGTGAAATTGAGAAACAGCGCAGGGACCACCCATATCTTTTTTTAATAAAACGCTAATGCATTTTATACCTGGCCTTAAGGCCTGATCATATTTTTATAAGGCCTTATTCATTTCTTAATATATCTAGCTTGATGCTTAGTTATACGCCATGTCGACATAATTAAACTCAATGCATCAGGCTCACACGTTTACATTGTAAGATGACTGACCCTGCTGTGTGGCAGGATAGAAATGTATATATGTCTTATATATATATATATATATATATATATATATATATATATATATATATATATATATATATATATATATATATATATATATATATATATATATATATATATATATATATATATATATATATATATCTTATATATATATATATATATATATATATATATATATATATATAAGATATATATATCTTATATATATATATATATATATATATATATATATATAAGATATATATATCTTATATATATATATATATATATATATATATATATATATATATATAAGATATATATATCTTATATATATATATATATATATAAGATATATGTATCTTATATATAGAAATATATATATATAAGATATATGTATCTTATATATAGAAATGTATAATGTGTATATATATATATATATATATATATATATATATATATATATATATATATATAAGACCTGGACCTCCCAAACGCTGACTTGAAGGTGGAATTTGGGTTAAACGTGGGGGGGGGGGTTAAGTTAAAGTTAATTAGCACATTAATCATGTTCATGGACCCCTGCAGTTCCTTCAAGGACCCCTGGTTGAAGACCACTCCACTAGAGTGTAGCATTTTAACATGGCTTGTAATGGTGGTAAAATAGGTACCCTTTAAGTGATTGCATTTATATGGCGTGTATATATGTTTACATAGTGCGTGCGTGTGCGTGTGCGCATGTGTGTGGGGAAGCGTAGTGAACCTTTCTATACAGGGCACCGTTTCTCTCGGTTCTAGCTTCAGCCGGCCGGGGGCTGTGTGTGTGTGTGTGTGTGTGTGTGTGTGTGTGTGTGTGTGTGTGTGTGTGTGTGTGTGTGTGTGTGTGTGTGTGTGTGTGTGTGTGTGTGTGTGTGTGTGTGTGTGTGTGTGTGTGTGTGTGTGTGTGTTGTGTGTGTGTGTGTGTGTGTGTGTGTGTGTGTGTGTGTGTGTGTGTGTGTGTGTGTGTGTGTTTCAGGGCCACGCTGTCTGTTTTTTCTCTTTTCTTTTCTCTCTGTTCCCCCCCTCACCACGGTTACCAAATGTCCGTTACTCCACCGTCCATCTTTAGAAGCTACCGTGTTTGTGGAGCTTGGCGTGTTTGTGGTCGTTTCCATACACTGACCAGATATACTGACCCAGAGGAAATAGACTAGACTTTTCCGTATGCTCTCTCGGATACAACATGTTTCTTCTTATTTTTCCACACACACATACACACACACACCGTGTACACACACACACACACACGTATACACACACACACACACACACACACACACACACACACACACACACACACACACACACACACACACTACACACACTGCACACACACACACACACACACACACACACAGTCGCTCACACCACACACACCACACCACACGTGTACACACACAAACGCCCACACACACATCCACAAGCACACACACCCACAAGCACAGACACACACACACACACACCCCCACACACACACAAGCATATACAAACACATTAGCACACCTGGTACACAGAGTGCTTGTTGAGGGCCCACGTACTCCGGGGGTCTTGGCAGGCCTCAGTGGAACAATGATCTAGGCAGCCGTCGGCCCACTGAAAGGCCTCTCTGACCATGAATGAGTGCACAGTTAGTCAGCCACCCGCAAGCCAATCGGATCCTCAGCTTTTCCAGCCACGCCACGCGTGTGTGTGCGCGTGTGCGCGCGTGTGCGCGCGTGTGTGTGTGTGTGTGTGTGTGTGTGTGAGGATGGCGGCGGCGGCGGCTCCTTCTGTTTTTCTTTAACCCTAAATGTGTGCTGAACATGAGCTCATAATTCCACACGTGTCTGGGAGGACACTGTGTTGGTTTTAAAGCAGTGCTCTTGTTTGTCCCCCAAAAAAAATGGCAAAGGAAAGTCATTATTTTCTGAGACATTGGCTTGTTCCTGGCGTCACCTGGTGCATACGTTATGCCAATGGGAGTTTCCACTGGAACACCAGGGGGCCTGTTGTCCCCGGGGGCCCAAGGTGGAGCAGCAGAATGTGTGTTGCTGTCCTGGCCTGAACGCGTCACGGAAGGTTGATGGAAGGTTTTTCGATGACGGGTTGTTGACGTCCGTCGATGAGGCCAGCGTTCCACTGCACTGAATGGAGGAGAGCTCAAGTTGAACAGGTTGGGTCGTTGGAGGAGGTGACTCTTGTAGGAGAGTCATGTCTGTCTCAAGAGAGTTCTGTTGGGAAAGGGACCGCTAACCCTCCTCCCGGGTAGTTTTGTTTTGTTTTTGCAGACCGGTGGAGCAAAGTGAATGTAGTGGAGACACACTCACACACACACACATATACACATATATATATATGTATATATATATATATATGTATATACAGGTAAGAAATGATTGAGCTCACCAGGGAGGGATGAGTCAGTGGTTGGGGGGGGGGGGGGAGTTGTTGGGTTTGTAGTCCGTAATAGCCTGGATACCCTGCCACATGCGTCTCTCTCTCTGTCTCTGTCTCTGTCTCTGTCTCTGTCTCTGTCTCTCTCTCTCTCTCTCTGTCTCTCTCTCTCTCTCTCTCTCTCGGGGTGATCTTCTTCTGGTCAGGTCGAGACCAGAATGTTCCCACCATAGGCATGTAATAACAGACCCCCCCCCCCCCCCCCCTGGAGGTTGTGGTCGAAGCTTTGGCGTCTCTCCGCCGGCCGCCATGCAAAACGGTGACTCTCTCTCTGTGTTCCGCAGAGTCACACAGTCGCCACCAGCAGCCCATTATAAAGAAGGGCACTTGTGGTGCAGGGGGGGCTCCCTCCTCCAGTGGTTCGCCGTTCAGACCCCGCAACTCAACCACACTGTTAATTGCCACAGAGACATGTTTTTTTACTTCAAAGACTCCACTGATTTATTTATTTTTCCTTTTGTTTGCGCACTTACTACAAGGCAAAGGGGGGGGTTAGGCAATTCTGTTCCGAGGGCGATCAAAGCACCACACTAACCAGTACTTTTATAAATGCTTAACTCGCCCCCGGTTTTAATGATCCTATAGCCTATCTTTCCAGTTAACTGGAAACGTACTCGCTAACCCCGAGATGATTCATCTGAAAGTCTGATTTGTGAGACTAGCCATTGGCTGATCTGTAAACTGCAGCTGGTGGAGTTGTGAGAAACTGAAGCTAAAGTCTTCGGGAGGCGGAGTTACTGGAACATATCACAGATTGCTGCCTTGCAGTGTTAACTCGCCGATGGTTTCTGCAATCGAATCTCCAGTTGTAAACCAGCAGAACTGTGTCTGCCTTGTCAATGATTTTGTGAAAAGCCAATGGTGAGATGTGTCCACGCTGTATGCCTCAGCCACCGTGGCCAGGCACTGCATTTAGACTAATGGACTTGTATTGATTTGTTTTCTCTCTCACCCTCGCCCCTCCTCTCTCTCTCTCTCTCTCTCTCTCTCTCTCTCTCTCTCTCTCTCTCTCTCTGTCTCTGTCTCTGTCTCTGTCTCTCTCTGTCTCTCTCTGTCTCTCTCTGTCTGTTCCTGTTGTCTCCCTCTCCCCCTATCATGTTTGCAGAAGCTGAGTGTGCTGGCCAACATCTACTCCATGTCGCCCCCCGAGGGCGGCGCGTGGGAGTGCAGAAGAGGTAGCGCTGCCGTCGCGAGCGAGGCGCTGGCCCGTGTCCGCACGCCGGACGGCCTGACCCTCCAGCTGCCCGTCAGCGGAGACCTCACGGCGGCACAGCTCCTGGCGTCCGCCTGCAAGGTATCCAAAAGAGGCCTCAGAATGCACCTCTGATTGGCCTACTTATGGTTTAGAAGGATTTCATGTTTTCTGTTCACTTAAAAACAACATACCGGCATTTAAACGGAACCAAGTCTGGTTATAAAGAACCGGCGTTTTTAAATATTAGAGTTTGCCTGCCTGTATAAATGCAATATAATACGTGTTTGGTTGTACATGGACAGACGGGAATTGATTATTAATGATTGGACATCATTCGGGTCTCTCACTTATAGCACATAGCCATTTGTTTTTCAAGAGCCACTCCTACACGGTGCGTGATCTATGCATTTGCACGCCACGAGGCCACTCGCCTTGATTAAACGGCGAGCGAAAGCCTTGTTTGACACCCTCCTTGCTCCCAACAAAAGGACTGCAACAAAAAACACACAAAGCCAACCATATGTCATGATCATCACCTGACCCCACCTTTTTACACACACACCCACACACACCACAGCACTGTCTGGACTCGGCGGCCGCTTGAGTGTGTGTGTGTGTGTGTGTGTGTGTGTGTGTGTGTGTGTGTGTGTGTGTGTGTGTGTGTGTGTGTGTGTGTGTGTGTGTGTGTGTGTGTGTGTGTGTGTGTGTGTGTGTGTGTGTGTGTGTGTGTGTGTGTGTGTGTGTGTGTGTGTGTGTGTGTGTGTGTGTGTGTGTGGCTCACCATGAGGCTTGCTTTGTTCTCCAGGTGAAGCAGCTGGACCCGGCCTTGCACGGCCTTCGAATGCACAGCCACACGGGGCAGGAGGAGGAAGAGGAGGAGGAGGTCCCATTACTTGCCCCCGACCAGCCCCTCCAGGATCTGGTAAGTCTTATTTGTATTTGTACGAGATCTTTGTACACACACACACACACACACACACACACACTGTTAATCTGTCCTCATTATTGTGCTTCATTACACATTGATTTTCCACTGCTCCTCCTTCCCCCCCCCCCTCGTCCAAGTCACTGCACCGTGTTGAGATGTGTCACTCTGGGTGCGCTCTCCGCCCTTGTCTCATTGCAGATGTGCGATCATCTGGAGGTGGTCCCCTTGAACGTGTTCAGTCTGCACATGAGGAGACCCAGTGGCTCTGGAGACTTTGGTGAGTCCCCCAGCCGACCAGACGGAGAGGGAGAGATGTGTTCCACATGCATCATACCTGCATGAGCCACTAACTAACTGACTGACTAACTAACTTACTAACTCACTCACTCACTGTCTGTCTCTGTTCCTCCGCTACCAGGTTTTGCGGTGACGGGCCACATCGACGGGCAAAATAACAGCAGGATCTTTGTCAACGAGGTGCTTCCTGACGGACTGGCCATTAACAAGGGTAAAGGACATGGTACCGCCTGAAAATGACATGGATCCACCACTGGCTCTCTGACCTCCAGACACACGCACGCACACACGCGCACACGCACGCACACACGCGCACACGCACACCCACCCCTACCTCTGGCTAAAACGTGTTTCTCCAGGTCTGCGGCCCGGCGACGAGATCCTGGTGCTGAACGGCCGCTGTGTTTCGGGTCTGGACCTCACGCTGATCCAGACGCTGTTTGCCCAGCAGAAGCTCAGCCTGAGACTGAGACGGGACGTCCCGCTTACGCAGAGCTCCGCCCCCCACTGCCCCCCGTCCTCCTCGCCCTCCCGGCCCAAACTGGAATCGCCGAACACACACCAGCACCAGCGAGCCAAGTCTTCCTCAGGTGTGTTTAGGGGATACATCTCAATTACACACACACACACACACACACACACACACACACACACACACACACACACACACACACACACACACACACACACACACACACACACACACACACATGACTAGGCGTCAGGGTTCACGCATCATTGCTGAGAACCCTCTGCAGACATACATTTTGTTCGTAGAAACCCCTGCTTTGGTGAGATAAGGAGGAACATCACACAGCCTACCCTTCCGGATCAGGACAAGTGTGACTGCTTCACTTCCCTTTTCAGCAGAAACACAACACACCACAACCCTTTATAAGCACAGGGGTGTAGTTGACTTGTTGATTTCACAACTCATGTCATCGCTGCCCTTGTATGCAGCGTTAGATGGAGAGCGAGAGCGAGAGAGAGAGAGCGAGCGAGAGCGGTTGAGTCGGGGTGAGCGCTGGTTCTGAGCGGAGATGGCTCATTAGTGGTGCACATTTACACTCAGGTTGGGTGTGAGGCAGTTTTTTGTTTTTTTTTGCCCGTTAGAGGTAAATAGCAAGTTCTCCGACCTCGCTAGATGGAGCACGGGAGGAAAAGAAACCGAGCCATGGCCACGTGTTACAGATTCTTATTTTCACATTTCAGGCCGTGGGCTGGCCCTCCTTCTAAAGGTAGGCGGGTTACTCTGACAAGTACCTGGAAACTAAATTGCACAGAGAGGACATGTATTTATTTACATTTACATTTACATTTAGGACATTTGGCAGACGCTTTTATCCAAAGCGACTTACAAGGTGTACATTTGTTGAAGCAGACAATAGCATAACGCTGAGGTACGCAAACATAAAAATAGAGCAGTTCACAAGTATTCATATTAACAAGATGAATAACACAATTTGGTACTGCCAGGTCACCTGCTTATGTTGCTGTAAGAGCGTTTTATATGTATAAGAGCGTTTTATCAACATTAAGGATAAACACTTGCTAGAATATACAACATGCTAAGAGCTATTTTCTAATTGATGTACTGTACATGCATACACAGTCTAATGTCAAGCGTTGGCCAGGTATCTGGTCTGTGTCAAAAGGTCACAGAGTTCACTTCACACAGGTTCCACTCAGGCCTCACCTGGTACATTTCCTGCATTTGTTCATTGGATCCAACATTTATTTTACCGACTGACGCAATAATGAGCAATATCTCGACCATAGCCATCAATTATCCACATCAACTTAATTTGAAGCATTTTAACTCTACATGGCTAGTGTCAAACACGATTTTGGAGAATTGTTCATCCCTGCGGTCGTCTGCTCTGACGTCGGTTTCGCACAGCGACTTGTTTCGAAAAGACACTGTTTGGAGAAAAAACGATGACAATTAACCCTACAGGGCCATATGCAATTCCCCCCTCCGCCTCTAGAGGGAACACTGTCCCAGGGAGGCTCTTCAGCAGGTAAGAAGGCACTATCGGTTCACCCTGAATCTTCCGTCATGGTTTCATCAGTGCTCCATCTTTTCATTTTCCAACGAGAGTCGAAGAGTCGACGCCCTGTGTAGCCTATTAAGAAACACTGATTACCAACCGGGCGGAAACACACTGACACACACAAACACACTGTGTTACAATACAGAGACCTTAATTAACTCTCTCTCTCTCTCTCTCTCTCTCTCTCTCTCTCTCTCTCTCTCTCTCTCTCTCTCTCTCTCTCTCTCTCTCTCTCTCTCTCTCTCTCTCTCTCTCTCTCTCCTCTCTCTCTCTCTCTCTCTCTCTCTCTCTTTATTTCTCTTTCAGATGTGCGCACCGCGCTGAGTGATGGTGCTGATGGTGGTGGTGGTGATGGTGATGCCCTGGGCCTGGAGAATGGCTGCACCCTCCTCACACACAGGCCTGTTCAACACAGCAAGGTAAGAGGTGTGTGTGTGTGTGCGGAAGAGAAAGAGTTGTCACATGCGCGTCTTCAAGACATCTCTATGTTCAGAACGCTGGCAGTTGTCGTTGTGTGTGTGTGTGTGTGTGTGTGTGTGTGCGTGTGTCAGTGTGTTCAGAGCAGCGTTCAGAGCAGCTGTGAAAGTCATTACCACCACACGGACAGGAAGCAGATAGGCCCCATAGACAGACAAACAGTCAGACAGACAGACAGACAGACTCCAGGTCAGCTGGAGTTAAGACTGTAAGACTGTTTGGGAAACAAAGACTGTAAGACTGTTTGGGATGCAAAAGCGCTTCCAGGTCTTTCGCTGGCTCCTTGAAGGAAGGAGAAAGGTGGAGGCGGGGGGGGATGGGCTAGGGGGAGGGTGGGGGTGTATGAGTGTAAGTGTGAATTTGTGTGAGTGTAAGTGTGTGTGAGCGTATGTTAGGAAGGGGAGTGACAGCCGTCAACTTCAAACAAACAAAGGAGATGAGCGAAGAGCAGGGATGGGATGAGAGGGGGGAGGGGTGAGGAGGGGGTGAGGGTAGGGAGGGGGGTTCCCCATACCCCCTCCGTACCCCTCACCCCCTCCTCTCCCCCCACACACACAGTTTTTTGAGAGAGAGAGAGAGAGAGAGAGAGAGAGCGAGAGAGAGCGAGAGAGCGAGAGAGCGAGAGAGAGAGACTCCACGATGGCACTATATGAACTAGACCAACATGTCTCTCTCAGAACATACTCAAATTGAATATATATTTAGCTCTGTCCTCTAGAGGCTAATATGCTGTGTAGACCAAGAGGAAACTGCCCGTTCCACACCCCTCTTAAAGGTCCCCGAATACAAAAACACTACTTCACGTTATGTACTGTACACCGAATGCATATCGTAAAAAAAAACCCACTTCGTCCGATTCCAAAATCTATGCGTCATAAAGTTTGTTGATCACCGTCCGCTAATGTAAACAGCGACTCCATCGCAGTCATTAACGGCAGAGGTTGGTCTCCCCACTGCCTGTCTGTGCTTTGCAGTTATGCTAATGGCTGTATGTATGAAATGCGCATGCGGTCCTGGAGGAGGCTGCATGTTATCGCCTCCATCTGCCCCTAGTGGGTGGGTGTGTGTGTGTGTGTGGGTGTGTGTGTGTGTGTGTGTGTGTGTGTCAGGGCTGTCTATGTTGTGTTTTACAGAGTGCATTATAGTCTGGAGCTAGAGCCGTGGAGTGTGTTTGACCCGAGGGTCGCCCAGCAGGTGAATTAGGAATGAATCAAGTAGCTTTACCCATACATCTCTCTCTCTCTCTCTCTCTCTCTCTCTCTCTCTCTCTCTCTCTCTCTCTTCTCTCTCTCTCTCTCTCTCTCTCTCTCTCTCTCTCTCTCGCTCGCTCGCTTTGTATCCCTGGAGCTTTCTCGCCACGTCTCTCTGTAGCTCCCTACCTCTTTCTCTCTCTCTCTCTCTCGCTCTCTCCATGTCTATCTGTCTCCGTCTCTCGCCCTCCTTTTGTTTGTTCAGCTCCATGACTCAGTCCCCCTGTGCTGTGATCTGCACTGCAGCACCACCGCGGCTACTGCTGCTCTTGGCCCAGCCTCTTCTCCTTTTTACTGGGGAGGAGGGTGTGTGTGTGTATGTGTTTGTGTGTATATATGTGTGTGTGTGTGTGTAAGGTTGAAAAACAGGTGTGAGGTGGGGTGTGTGCGTGTTTCTGTTTCTGTGTGTGTGCGTGCGCCCGCGTGTGTGTGTGTCTGCATGCGTGTGTGTGTGTGTGTAAGGTTGGAAAAAAGGTGTGGGGTGTGTTTGTGTGTGTGTGTGTCCGTGCGCGCGTGCATGTGTGTGCGTGGGTGCACACGATGAAAGGTTTATGTGTGTCTGCCGATCGGCCAGCTCCAATCAGAGCCCTCCGCGGCACATAGATCCACTCTGCGCAATAGAGACCAATGAAAGAGAAATGTACGACTGAAGCGTGGTGGGTGTCCCGGCGTGGATTCAATCCAATCCAGATTTGGATTTGGATGTAGGGTGGTGGTGAGAGGGGTGGGAAAAGTGGGCAAATGCAATGTTCTGTTGTTGTTGTTGTTGTCGTCGGGCAGAAAGCTCAGGTCAGTTCAGCAAGAGGGACCCGGTATAGTAGCAGTGGGTCGGCGACACGCAGCCAATGGAGATGGTTGGAGGGGGGGGGCTGGTTTCAAGGCCGTGGTCACATCTCGTAATCGGCCCGCGCCGCCGCCGCCGCGGAACCACCGCTAATTAATTGCTCCAGCGCCCTATCCAATTTGTGCTTATTACGCCACCAGAGTGCTCGGCGTGCGTGTGCGTGTGCGTGTGCGTGTGTGTGTGTGTGTGCAGTGTGTTACCGGTGTCCGTTCCCGCCGCCGCCGCCAGTCTCTCGGAGTGGTATACCGCGAGCATGCGCGTTGGCCTAATTTGGCGTGGTGACGTTGGTCTGCTGTGGGCACACCGCGGTAAATGGATTAACGCCCGTGTTATGATACGATTATGGGCTTTGACAATCGATTCCCCCAATAAGGGAGTCCACTCCATCGCCCCCCCCGAATCCCCCCCCCCCATCCCCACCACCACCCACCCCCGTCTGGCCGGCCGGCTTCCCTGGAGCACAGCGTCCCGTTAAATTGATTGTACAGTACGTGCTAACGCTGTTCGGGCTAAGTAATGGGGTTAGGCGTAATTTATTGGTCTATGAACGAAATGATAATCCCACTGTTCGGCGTATTGTCCACCGGGCTAATCTCCCGGACTCCACAAAGGGGCGGACTAGATTACCGTTTTGTTATTGTTTGGCCAAGCTGTTTGCGGATCAATGACACCCAAACACATACACACATACACAATTACACACACACACACACACACACACACACACAGACATATACACACACACACACACACACACACATATACACACATACACACACACACACACACACACAGATCACGCACAGACACAGCACAGCACGCACGCACGCACGCACGCACGCACGCACGCACGCACGCACACACACCAGACCACCTCATGTAGACAAACTGCAGACACAGGAGGGGGGGTGGTAATCTGTCTTGGTCTGATCCCACCACTCGACCCCTGTCCAGCAGAGTGCCTCTGATGTGCACAGGTGTACACCCTCCCAGTACTGGCAGTGTGCTTGGCTTGGATGCATAGGATGGCCCACACCGCAGCACATCACACTGCTAATGGCACATTTGGAGCATTACTATGCTTGTTTGTTTAAATCTGCTGTCTATTATCGGAACTTCGGTTCAAAATGATATCCGTGGGAATATCAGGAGGGCTCATGGTTAGTCGTGGTCATTGTAGATCAAATTGGTGACACTTTACCATAAGGGTCAATTGATGGACCCATTGGTTAACATGCTGTGATAAGCATAAGCTAATAGTTAATATACAGTTAAGAAAGAGTCTAGTAAACATTGACTAAGGGTGTCCATGTTAACTACTAAGGTAATGGTGTTGTTGTTAAGCAAGGTTTTATGTATACATTATTTAACAGGATTAACCCTCACCCCTATGCAAATCCTACATAAGGATGATAATTACTGCAGTTATGAATGTGTATTCATGCTTAATGTACCCTTCTTGTAAAGGGTTAGCATTCAATTTAAATCTATTCAAACCTGACGGTTATTGAAAGTGGTTTTAGTCACCATGGCCCAGAAGAATGAAACGACTTGTTTGAGTTGCCGGGGGGGATGTGGTTGTCCTATCGCCTATCGTCACAGAGAGGGGAACAGACTGGCATCGAGCCTGTGAACTACACTTTGATGGGGCTTCTGAATAAGACACACACACACACACACACACACACACACACACACACACACACACACACACACACACACACACACACACCACACACACACACACACACACACACACACACACACTGTGTGTGTGTGAGGCGTGTAACACTTCTGGGAATATGTGGCGACAAGGGAAGTTCAAATATTCTGTTTCGTCTTCGTCGCTCTTTTTTTTCTCTTTTTTTTTTTTTCTTTACTTCAAAAGATGCCTCAAATGTTCACAGACATTGTGCCAAGACAAGTGTCTTTAAAACAGTCTTGCTACTTCAATGCCTAGCTTATGTGACTGTGACTTCCTTGAAGCTACAGACAGCGACCCAAAACTGACAATCCCTCCCTCCAGTACACACCCACATGCTCATTTTCATACTCTACTGTGTGTGTGTGTGTGTGTGTGTGCGTGTGCGTGTGCGTGTGTGTGTTATGACTAAGCCCATCAGTCAGCATATGGCCCTGAGCAGCCTAATCATCTGAGCTTAATGCTGCTAGTGGAGTTAATACCAGCGCTAGCCAGCCGGCCCGCCCTCCCACCCTCGGTCCGTCTGGCTGTAAACAAGAGGGGCGGCGTGGACCAGAGCAAGAGGCGTAACGCGGTCCCCTGAGGGACGCCTGTATGCCGCGCGAGCCACGCCCGCCACGTGATGGCTAAGAGGAAGCCACCGGGCAGGAACAGCTCCTCCACCGCGGATGTAGCCGCCCAGCCGACTTCCGACACGGACGAAGAGTCCGCGGGGCGGTGCGTGTGCCTCGGCGCCCTGACGGAGCTCCTCCCTCCGCGGGGGGCGGTCCCCGGGCGCAGGGGCCTCTGCTCCGCGGCGCGGCGGTCCCGACCGCTCCACGGCGGCGACGGGGGCCGCAGGGGGGAAGCCGCGGAGGACGACGTGTTCCCGGGCTGGGCGCTGCTGAAGGACAAGCTGGCCGGCCTGGCGCGGGACACGGCCGTGTGCCTGGGTACCTGCCACGGAGACTCTGGGGATGGGGACGACCGGCCGGTAAACGATAGTCTCAACTAGTAGTAGTAGTAGTAGTAGTAGTAGTAGTCCGGTTCCTCTTATATATATATCGTCATTGGGAACATGGTGTCAAACTACCATTCGGTATAAATGATGTGGCGTTAGGCGTAAGATTGTTGCTACAGATCAATAGAAGTTGGGGTTTGTGCTTCAAACTTGTGGCCCCCTGTCTCTGTTTGTGTGTTTTTATGGGAACGTTTACCTCCCACACCGTTTTATGGCTGCATAACTCTGGTGTCGTCTCCTGTTGACCCGTTTGTTGGCTGTTTATGTTTGAGCTTGACGGTTTCTTTCACTTTAGTACGGCAGGCTGTAGAATTATTATTCAAGACAAAATCTTTAAACGACATCTACGTCGCTGAATTGCTTTAGCTCCGTCTCGGGGCATATTTAATCTATACCCGCCCTGATGAAATAGTAATGCTTCCAATATTGGACTGTGGCCATTGGAATTCATGCGGTAGCGCAGCAAATTGTTCACAAAGGATGTCCATCACGCATACCTACTGTATCTCCTGTGTGTGTGTGTGTCTGTGTGTATATATCGCCTCCCCCGCTTTCCAGTTTGGCCACTGTCCACTGGGATGGATGGATGATGGATGGATGGGGGGGGTTGTGAGATTATCAGCATCACTCTCTAACCTGCTACAGGTTATTTGTATCTGGGGTGTTGGTCCTGGCGCCTTATTAGGGTCCATTACAGGGCTTAAAGCGTTTGAGCGTCGGCTCAATTAAAACGCCTCTGCGGCCGTCCCTTTAAACTAAGAGGGGGGGTGGGGGTGTGTGTGTGTGTGTGTGTGTGTGTGTGTGTGTGTGGGGGTGGTGTTTAGTTGTTTTAATAGGGGGAACAAGCACGCTCATGGATCATACCTGTGTACCTGTGTAATTATGTACCATGGTCATGTATCATATCATGTGGCATCCAGTTTTTTCAGTTGGCTGCGTGCGTCCTGCCCTGGCTGGACCTGTGTGTGTGTGTGTGTGTGTGTGTGTGTGTGTGTGTGTGTGTGTGTGTGTGTGTGTGTGTGTGTGTGTGTGTGTGTGTGTGTGTGTGTGTGTGTGTGTGTGTGTGTGTGTGTGTGTGTGTGTGTGTGTGTGTGTGTGTGTGTGTGTGTGTGTGTGTGTGTGTGTGTGTGTGTGTGTGTGCTACAACATAATAGCCTGCATATTCTTTAGCTCTTTGTAGTGTCAGTGATGATAATACGGGGGGAGGAGGGGGGTGGAGGAGGGGGGAGGGGCTCTGAATAGCCCCGGGGGATTCCACAGAATTAGTTATGCTGCTGCTCATCATTTACACACACGCACGTGTTCCAAGACTCTTTGGGCTCACGTTTGTTTAGGATGAAAAATAATAAAAAAAGGCGTGAATGGGCCGGAGGAGGGAGGGGAATGACCACCTCCCACACCCCGTCAACCCCCGTCAACCCCCCCACTTTACTTTCATCCTCTCCTCCCTGCAAGTGTGTGTGTGTGTGTGTGTGTGTGTGTGTATGATTTATGAGAGTGCGTCTGTGTTTATTGAGCTTGAGACGAGGATGGCAGTGCCTGGCACCGCGGTATCCTAACTGGCCGAATTAATCACCCGCCTACCTGCTGCACAGGCCTCCTGCTGGCTCTCCTTCTCTCGCCCTGTGGCTCTTTCTCGCTCATTCTCTCTATTCCTAGTGCTCTCATTCTCTCTCTATCCCCCCACTCCCATTCTCTCTCTTCCCACTGCTCTCTCATTCTCTCTCTTCCTGGGTCCTCTCATTGTCATTCTGGTCGTCATTGTCTCTTTCTTTTTCTCCCGATCTCTTCTCTCTCAAACTCACTCACTCACTCATACATGGTCTTTCTGGTTCTCATCGCCTCTCTCTCTTCCTCGATCTCCTATTCTCTCTCTCCCTCCCTCTCTCATTCTCTCTCCTCCTCCCTCCCTCTCTCATCGTCTCTCCATCTCGTTCTCATCTCCGTCTCCGTCTGTGGACGTGCCTGTATCTCGTAACCCCTCCTCTTCCTCTTCCTCTTCCCCTTCCTCTCCTCCTCCTCCTCCTCCGCCTCCTCCTCCTCCTCCTCCTCCTCTTCCCCTGCCCCTTCTTTATTCATTCCGTTCTCCTCGTCTTTTTTTTTTCTCTCGTCTCGCACTCTCTCTCCTCGTCTCTCTCTCCTCGTCTCTCTCTCCTCGTCTCTCTCTCCTCGTCTCTCTGTCTCTCTCTCCTCGTCTCTCTGTCTCTCTCTCCGTCTCTCTCTCCTCGTCTCTCTGTCTCTCTCTCCTCGTCTCTCTCCGTCTCTCTCTCCTCGTCTCTCTGTCTCTCTCTCCTCGTCTCTCCGTCTCTCTCTCCTCGTCTCTCTGTCTCTCTCTCCTCGTCTCTCCGTCTCTCTCTCCTCGTCTCTCTGTCTCTCTCTCCTCGTCTCTCTCCGTCTCTCTCTCCTCGTCTCTCTGTCTCTCTCTCCTCGTCTCTCTCCGTCTCTCTCTCCTCGTCTCTCCGTCTCTCTCTGTTTCTGTCTTCTTCGCTCGTCTCTCTCTCCTCGTCTCTCTCTCCTCGTCTCTCTGTCTCTCTCTGTTTCTGTCTTCTCGCTCGTCTCTCTCTCCTCGTCTCTCTCTCCTCGTCTCTCTGTCTCTCTCTGTTTCTGTCTTCTTCGCTCGTCTCTCTCCGTCTCTCTCTCCTCGTCTCTCTGTCTCTCTCTGTTTCTGTCTTCTTCGCTCGTCTCTCTCCGTCTCTCTCTCCTCGTCTCTCTCTCCTCGTCTCTCTGTCTCTCTCTGTTTCTGTCTTCTTCGCTCGTCTCTCTCCGTCTCTCTCTCCTCGTCTCTCTGTCTCTCTCTCCTCGTCTCTCTCCGTCTCTCTCTCCTCGTCTCTCTGTCTCTCTCTGTTTCTGTCTTCTTCGCTCGTCTCTCTCCGTCTCTCTCTCCTCGTCTCTCTCTGTTTCTGTCTCTCTCTCTCTGTGTTTGTTTTGCTCATGTTGGCTTCATTGCGGCGTTATTCGGTGGGAGGCGACAAGGTTTCCACTTTGATTGGATCAGCGCTCCGCCTGGGAAGCCGCCCGTGTGCTCTATCACACACACACGCACACGCACGCACACACACGCACACACACACACACACACACACACACACACACACACACACACACACACACACACACACACACACACACACACACACACACACACTAGTACAGCTGGAGAAGAGACCCAGTTTGTTTTCGGTCTTTTTTTACATCTTTTGCTTCATTTTATCTTTTTTAATATAAAACCCCCCCCCCCATCCCCCCCGCCCTCAAGATGGAGGTTTTTGATTGAATTTCAAACAACTGCTATTACTATAAGTAGTAGAGGTGGTGGTGGTGGGGTGGTGGGGGTGGTGGTGGTGGGGGTGGTGATGGTGGTGGTTGCAGTAGCAGTTGCGCACCGCAGCAGCCTCTGTGAGAGTCTGTGTGATATTAATGGCTTCATTACGCAGGTGCGGGAGGTAATATAAGGGGACTGCTGTGACACGGTGTGAACGCCACACAGTATTGTGGAGCACGTTTAGCATGGAGGGAGGGGGGGGGGAAGAGAGAGAGAGAGAGAGAGAGAGAGAGAGAGAGAGAGAGAGAGAGAGAGAGAGAGAGAGAGAGAGAGAGAGATCGATCGATCGATCGATCGATCGATCGATCGATCGATCGATCTGCTAACTAGCAACAGGTAACTAGCAACAGGAGGCAGGCAAAGTCTATGAACGAACAACAGGAGACAGAGACAGAGAGACAGAGAGAGACAGAGACACACAGAGAGAGAGAGAGAGAGAGAGAGAGAGAGAGAGAGAGAGAGAGAGAGAGACATTGGCAAAGACAAAACAGTCGAA
>CM051016.1:12236642-12239142 GCA_027704905.1 Muraenolepis orangiensis | reverse complement strand
TACTGTATTATTACACAGGGAGGTTTTTTTTTTTTTATAGAATAGTAGAACAAAAAGCGGTAAATACAGATAAAATGGTTTCTACGGGGGGAGAGACGGAGAGCGGTTCATTTGGAAAATGGCGGTATAGAAGATGCTGATGATGAATATGCATTGTGTGCACTTCAAGTGAAGTGTGAGATTGTTGTCTGATTCTCAGAAATGCCCGCCGCGGTTCACGCCGAACAGCAAACGTCGGGGATTATTAGTTTTGCTTCCTCTAAAGCCAGCGTCAGAGGCTGCGCTGCCTCAGCTGGTTTTGTGTTTCCACGAAGACCTTTATTTTTGGGGTTTAAATGTCACGCCTGTATAATATATATAAGAGAGGGAGAGAGAGCGAGAGAGGGAGAGGGAGAGGGAGAGAGGAGGGAGGGAGGGAGAGAGAGAGAGAGAGAGAGAGAGAGAGAGAGAGAGAGAGAGAGAGAGAGAGGGAGAGAGGGAGAGAGGGAGAGAGGGAGAGAGAGAGGGAGAGGGAGAGGGAGGGAGGAGAGATCAGAAGCCTCCAGAACTGAATGATGCATAGAGGGGTTTTAGCTGAAAAGATCTGCATTCAAGCCCCTACCCCTAGCCTCTCTGTATCGTTTCAAGTTATGGGTATACTATACATTAAGCAATGTTTACCTTTCGTCCGTGTTGCCTGCACCCAGATGCCCTTGCTTCTGTTCGCCGGATGGCGCATTTCGTACCATCTGATGACCATCTGATGACCATCTGATGACATGGCGTCGGTGCTGGCAACAACTGAAGGGATTTGTTTTTACAGCCAGAATAAGTTGGCATCTAACCAGAGTGCAAATGTTACAGTATAGTGCATAGTGATATACATAGTAATGTTTAGGGGTTAAATAGGATGTAAAACAGTGTACTAGGTATAAAAATAGGTATAACATAACTTATAGAGTAGGTATGAGATATGTATGTGCAGATATAGGTACAAATATATATATATATTATATATATATATATATATATATATATATATATATATTTTATATATATATATACAGGTAAGTATACAAGTATCAACAGTTAGTATATGCACATGAGTAATGTGGCTGGATGAGGAAAACAGGTGGCAAAGTTATCCTTTAATACTTGTAGTTAATGCTTTATACTTACAAAGGGCATATAGTAATGTTTTTTATCACTTTGATTGACTTTGGCTAAAAGCGAAAAACGATTGCAAAAATGAACTCATGTGCTGTAATCTAAACAACATTGCTATCTCTCCACGCCTATTTCACTCATCCCCCCCCCCTTCCACACCCCAGTCCTCCCCCTCCACCCCCCAGACTCCCTCCACCCCCCAGTCTCCCCCCTCCACCCCCCAGTCCTCCCCCTCCACCCCCTAGTCTCCCCCTCCACACCCCAGTCCTCCCCCTCCACCCCCCAGTCCTCCCCCTCCACACCCCAATCTCCCCCCTCCACACCCCAGTCCTCCCCCTCCACCCCCCAGTCTCCCTCCACCCCCCAGTCTCCCCCCTCCACACCCCAGTCCTCCCCCTCCACACCCCAGTCCTTCCCTCCCCCCCCACCCCCAGTCTCCCCCTCCACCCCCCAGTCCTCCCCCTCCACCCCTAGTCTCCCCCCTCCATACCCCAGTCCTCCCTCTCCACACCCCAGTCCTCCCCCCTCCACACCCCAGTCCTCCCCCTCCACCCCCAGTCCTCCCTCTCCACACCCCAGTCCTCCCCCTCCACACCCAGTCCTCCCCTCCACACCCCAGTCCTCCCCCTCCACACCCAGTCCTCCCTCTCCACACCCCAGTCCTCCCCCTCCACACCCCAGTCCTCCCCCTCCACCCCCAGTCCTCCCTCTCCACACCCCAGTCCTCCCCCCTCCACACCCCAGTCCTCCCCCTCCACCCCCCAGTCCTCCCTCTCCACACCCCAGTCCTCCCCCCTCCACACCCCAGTCCTCCCCCTCCACACCCCAGTCCTCCCTCTCCACACCCTAGTCCTCCCTCTCCACACCACAATCTCTTCCAGTGAGATCCAGGCTTCTCTACTGGCTCCTATCCTCAGCTCTTAATTGGCTATTGGGGCTGTCTGTCAGCCTGCCTTGGTGGGATCGTTCTTGTGAGGGGATAGCAAATCCTGAGTCACGACACAGTGTCAGTCTGCCTGCCGCTATGCGTCTCTCTCTCCCTCTCTCTCTCTGTCTCTCTCTCTCACTCTCTCTCTGTCTATCTCTAACCCTCCCTCTCTCTTCATCATCATTCTGTGTGTGTATGTGTGTCTCTCTCTCTACCTCTATCTTATCTCTCTCCCTCTGCCTGTCTGTCTGTGTGTGTGTGTGTGTGTGTGTGTGTGTGTGTGTGTGTGTGTGTGACTCTTGTGTGTGTGTGACTCTTTGTGTGTGTGTGTGTGTGTCTCTCTCTCTCTCGCTCTCTGTCTGTGTCTCTCTCTACCTCTATCTCTCTCCCTCTGCCTGTCTGTCTATCTGTGTGTGTGTGTGTGTG
>CM051016.1:12154142-12234142 GCA_027704905.1 Muraenolepis orangiensis | reverse complement strand
TTGAAGTCACGTGACTCACGCTGTCGGCTTCTTCTCAAGCGAAACAACAACAGGTGCGTGTGGACCGCTGAGGAGATACAATGACTCCTTGGTCACATCCATCGCTCCAACTAGTTGATGGAAACACAACTAATTCGCATTCCTTTTTTCGGTTTTGCGCAAACTTCCAAAAAAAGGTTTCCTTATAATGAGCTTAGACTGTTAGATGGAAACCCAGCTATAGTTTATTCTGTGTTGTTGCTGCTGCATGGATGTGGGATTCATTTATATTCCCGTAGAAAACAATGGCTGAATGTAAATGAGTTTCACCAGTGGGGGCAATCTGCTGGGGGAGGGGGGGGAGGGAGGGGGGGGGGGGAACTTGGATTTCATTGTTTTCTGTTTCTCCCTCCCAAGCATCTGTTTTGCTGGCGTCGTTTCTGTGGCATTAACCGACTGTGAAGTCATCGTACGCAACGGCACACCTGACTCTATTTTAGCCTTCCGAGGAGGAGCCTATTGTGTGTGTGTGTGTGTGTGTGTGTGTGTGTGTGTGTGTGTGTGTGTGTGTGTGTGTGTGTGTGTGTGGTGTGTGTGTGTGTGTGTGTGTGTGTGTGTGTGTGTGTGTGTGTGTGTGTGTGTGTGTGTGTGTGTGTGTGTGTGTGTGTGTGTGTGTGTGTGTGTGTGTGTGTGTGTGTGAGCCACACGGGGGCGAGTAATCTCACCCCCTGCAGTGCACCATGCTGACACTCAGCTCTCTCTCTCTCTCTCTCTCTCTCTCTCTCTCGCTTCCTCTCGCTCTCGCTCTCTCTCGCTCTCTCTCTCTCTCTCTCACTCCCTCTCCTCACTTTCATTGCACTTTATCGGCATGCCGGAAAAAACGCTTTTTTGGTTTTTAAATACATTTTTAAATAATCATTTTAAATAAGTCGTTCAAATTACAATGTGTTGCTGACGATGCTGACCTTGGGAATAGACATATATCATGGGCACATTACACACTGATACATATTAAATGTACGTATGACCCGGAAACCAAAACGTGTTGTATTGGCAACACGGAAACAGCAACGAAAAACGGGTTACGAGTGTAACTTGTGACGTGTCAAAGCATTCATCATGACTTCCGGACATCTCATAGTTTTCCTTCCTCTCTCTCTCTCTCTCTCTCTCTCTCTCTCTCTCTCTCTCTCTCTCTCTCTCTCTCTCTCTCTCTCTCTCTCCTCTCTCTCTCTCTCTCTCTCTCTCTCTCTCTCTCTCTCTCTCTCGTCTCTCTCTCTCTCTCTCTCTCTCTCTCTCTCTCTCTCTCTCTCTCTCTCTCTCTCTCTCTCTCTCTCTCTCTCTCTCTCTCTCTCTCTCTCTCTCTCTCTCTCTCTCTCTCTCTCTCTCTCTCTCTCTCTCTCTCTCTCTCTCTCTCTCTCTCTCTGCAGAGTGTTGACACGGTGTCTGCTCTCTACCAGTCCTTCCAGGATGGACCCACATCTGCGGCCAAGGGAACAGCGGCGGCGGCCGGCCAGGCCAGGGCCAGGGCTCCGGGTCAGCCTCTGGTGCAGAAGCAGCAGCAGCAACCACCACCGCTGCGACACAACTCAGACCTTGCCAGAGGCACATGAGCGCCACGGAGAGACTGCGCAAGGTCATCCAGGAGCTGGTGGACACCGAGAAGTCCTACGTGAAGGTGGGGGGGGGGGCTTCCTGGGGGTTCCTGGCAGGATGGGCGGGGTTTTTATATATATATATTTTTTATTCATTTTTTAGAAGAGCGACTTGTTGTCTCTTAACACCTCCCTCTAGGTGTCTATATCACATATTTCCTAGTGGCTCTGGAGTTCGAACAACAAAGAGGTGGAATGTGATGCGTTGATGTGCCCTCCAGGCATGCTAGTGCTGTTTAGACGCCCTAAAGCACTGCCCTGAGGTCCTCCTAGGCGCTTTTCTTTCAGCTATAAAGCCCTCGTTCTGTGAGAAATAATAGAACCAATAGGAGAGAGAGGGCCTTTCCCAGGGCGAGGGAGGAGGCCGGACAGACTAAGTGAGATGGAGGGAGATCGGGGTTTGTTTAAGAGGAGAGGGGGGGGGGCAGGGACGAGCAAGCAAGCAAGGGTGAAACTAACCATGAAAAGAAGGCAGCCCTCTCTCTCTCTCTCTCACACACACACACACACACACACACACACACACACACACACACACACACACACTCACACAATGCACCGCCAAGCCCTGTCAGAGCGTATCCACCTTCCTTCCTCCCTGCTTAATGAGAGAGCGGCTCTCCTCTCTCGCCCCCACCCTCACCTGCCGGAGCCCGCCTGTTTAACCCAGGCCGGCTTCCTCTTCTTTTTGTCTCTGCGTATGCGTGGGAGAGAAACCCCTTCTCACTCTCCTTTGTTAACTATTTTCATCATTTTCCCACTCCCACTCCCCACCCTCCCCCGTTTTTGTTTTGCCGTCATCACCACCACCACCACCACCATCATCATCATCACCACTTCTAGGACAACGGGGGGGGGGGGGGGGGGGCATGGGGGGGAGAAGCAACAAAGTCTTCCCAGCATGCCTTGCTGCTGTGCCACTGTGGGGTTGGAACAATTAGGATGGGGTGATGTGGGGTGCGTGGCCGTCGTACATCAACCTAATGAGTGAACTGGTTCTGGTGGTGGGGCAGCACTGCGGCAAGCAGGGAGAAACGTGACGGAATGGAAGCACTGTAGATGGGGGAGGAGGGGGGATGGGGATGGGGGGGAAGATATGGGGGGGAGAGAGAGGGTGGGGATAGAGGCAGAGATGGGGGGAGGAGGAGATAGGAACGGGAGAGGGGGAGTAAATGGAAGGTAGAATCGCGGAAAGATCGGAGCCCGATTTGCCGTTTGACTTCTTATCACTGACCTTATTTCTCTTTCTCTGCCTGTCTGTCTGTCTGTCTGTCTGTCTGTCTGTTTGCAGGACCTGGCGTGCCTGTTTGATATCTACCTGAAGCCCCTGCAGAATGAAACCTTCCTCACACTGGACGAGGTATGTGTATAAGCATGTGTGTCCGGTGGGTGGATGGGTGGCTGGAGTCATGGGAGGTGGCAGTGATGTTCCTGATGGGGGCTTAACAGTGTGTGTGTATTAGCTGAGGGGATGGGAGTGAGGGGGGGGGGGGGGGCACCTCCATATCTCCCTCATTACAGCCAGGACAAAATTTGCATCCCCCATCCCCTCCCCCCCCCGACCTTCCAGCATTCCCGAGGAACGGGCCAATAGGACGCCTGGCTCCAGGACACCAATAACCTGGAAGGATTTCACTGTGATTGTGATTTAACACCACCCAGCTCCACATTGATCGGCTCTTTATTTCCCAGGATTAACACACAAAAAAAATGGACCATCATAGACACTCATAGACACGCCAAAGCAGTGGCTTTGGCGCTTCTGGAATTCTGACGACCTTGGGCGAAGGGCAGGCTGCCCGTCCTTCACCCATCCTTATCCTATCTTATTCTCTCTCTCTCTCTCTCTCTCTCTCTCTCTCTCTCTCTCTCTCTCTCTCTCTCTCTCTCTCTCTCTCTCTCTCTCTCTCTCTCCTCTCTCTCTCTCTCTCTCTCTCTCTCTCTCTCGCGACCTCAAACACAGGACGTCTCTCCCACTCGAGGCAGCGAGTCGATTGTCTGCTGAGCACTCGGGCAAATTAAGAGACCATTATGGGACACAAAGACATGTCCAGCCCACAGAGGGGACAAGGGCACGCTGGCCCCAAATGGATTTTAATGATAGGGTGTGTGTGTAGCACAAGCACTACACGTGTGTGTCTGTGTGTGTGGGGGGGGGGATTGCTTACCTTATTTCCCGAGTGCATTGTGTCAAGAGGCGAGCCATCAGAGTGTAGCTTGACTGTTACGAAAGACTCTCCCCCCCCCCCCCCCCCCCCCCCCCACGAGACTCCAAGCCTGCTTCTTTCTCCATCACATTGTTCTCGCCCCCCCCCCCCCTTCTAGACTCATATTTCTCCTTACCCGTCACTACACACACACACACACACACACACACACACACACACACACACACACACACACACACACACACACACACACACACACACACACACACACACACACACACACACACACACACACACACTTTAACACCCGGCTCCTTGAACCCTGTGGTCCCGGCAGATGGAGAGTCTGTTCGGCAGCCTGCCGGAGATGCTGGACTTCCAGAGGGTCTTCCTGCAGACCCTGGAGGAGAGGATCGCCTCGTCGCCTGACTTCAGCACCCTGGAGACCCCCGCTCAGTTCAAGGTGAGCTCGGGCTGACTTGACGCCGCACGCACGCGCGCACGCGCGCACGCGCGCGCACACGCGCACACTTCTATCATTTCCATAATGTCCACATATTTTAAGCTCCAGCAAGATATACTTATATCTTCATATGTCTTGTAGATATTTTATCCACAGTGAGGTTTATGGCCACATGGCTAAAATGTCAACACATGAGACAAAGACCCAGGTGGAGGCATTATTCAGCAGCACTTAGCGCCTTGTTTGTTACTCCGGCCGAACCGCAATCTAGTGCATTCATTACTCATCCGCAGCTCCGACGGCGTGGGCACTGAACAACACAACACTGCTATTTTAGGGGCAGGCTGTGGGACCACGTGTACCGTAGCAAACGGACCCGCACGCACGCACGCACGCACGCACGCACGCACGCACGCACGCACGCACGCATGCACGCACGCACGCACGCAGCACGCAGTGGTAGCAGCAGCAGTAGTACGGTCAATGGTTGAATGGAGATGTCTTCTTCCCAGCGCCCTTGTTTTGAGGTCTTGAAAGGCGTTAATAATTGAAGAGGCGGCGACAGGGTCACATTCGTTGTGATTTATACCACTGACATGAGGAGGTGTGGGCTCTATTGATCAAGGTAACACGGCTGGTTACATCGGCTCGAGACCCGCCCCGCCCCACCCGCCCGCCCGCCCGCCGCTGCCGCCGCGATTGCACGCCTGTGAACTCTCGAGGTGGAGAGGGGGGAGAGAGAGAGAGTGAGAGAGAGAGAGAGAGAGAGGGAGAGGAGTTTAGGGGAGAGGTGGAGAGAGGGGTGGAGGGGAGAGAGAGAGAAAGAGGTAGAGATAGAGGGAAGAGTTGGGAGAGAGAGAGAAAGAGAGAGAGGGAGAAGAGTTTAGGGAAGAGGTAGAGAGAGGGGTGGAGGGGAGAGAGAGAGAGAAAGAGAGAGAGGGAGAGGAGTTTAGGGGAGAGGGAGAGGGGATAGAAAGAGGTAGAGCGAGGGGTTGAGGGTACAGAGTGAGATATAGAGAAAACAAGAGATCAAGAGAGGTAGGATTGAGAGAGAGAGAGAGAGAGAGAGAGACGAGAGAGAGAGAGAGAGAGAGAGAGAGAGAGAGAGAGAGAGAGGAGAGAGAGAGAGAGAGAGAGAGAGAGAGAGAGAGAGAGAGAGAGGAGAGAGAGAGAGAGAGAGAGAGAGAGAGAGAGAGAGAGAGAGAGAGAGAGAGAGAGAGAGAGAGAGAGAGAGACACACACACACACACACACCCCAGAGTGGCCCGGTCACGATTTCACATGTTTACGCTAAATATATTCATGCCTTCATCCCTCCATGTTCCCCTGGCTCCACAGAAGCTACTGTTCTCCCTGGGGGGCTCCTTCCTCTACTACGCCGACCACTTCAAGCTCTACAGCGGCTTCTGCGCCAACCACATCAAGGTCCAGAAGGTTCTGGAGAGAGGTACGCAGCCGCACAAACAATTCACGAGAGAGAGAGAGAGAGAGAGAATCTCGCCCCAATGTTGGCACCAGAGTCTGCGTGCGGTTGTGGCGTCCTTGCACCTGCGTTGCATCACAGGCGGTTTGCTGGCGCTCTCTGCCTTTTAGGGCAGACTATCAATTATGTAGACAAGCACAAGCCCCCCCCCCCCCCCCCTCCCCCCGAGTACGGTTTGTGGAGAGCGAGGCGAATCCCATGCTGTATATGGTCGAGTGAAACCAAAATGTTGACTTGGAAATGCTTGGAAATTTTTCTGCTGTGGCGACCCCCTGCGGATGTCAATTCATTCGTCGGAATCGGTTTAAAAGGCACACGGAAAAAGGGCTCCTTCCAAAAACAAGGACACAGGTTGATGAGGAATCTGGTTTATTGCAGTAAAGTTTTGAATGATGGTGAACAGAGCAGATGGTACATGCTGGAGCTCTTCCTCCTGAGTGAGTGTGTGGTGGTGGTGGCTGTTTTAACCTGTGGGCCTTGATTAACAACGACCCACAGGTGTGCAACCACCTCACCACCCAGCCATAGAGAAATCAGTCCAACTCAGGCCAGGTGAGGCTGCTTGAACCAGCCACCAACCACACACACACACTCACAAAAATAACTTTTTTGATCACTCGCAAGTGATCCATCTAGCGTCATCTACCTTTTGTATCTGTAGTTAAACACCAGTGGTGGACCTAGTTTATCCCTGGTTGTTTTATGGCGTTGAAAAAGGCGTTCGGTTACCCAAACTACTCCAGACTACTCCGCGTCGTTCACGGGAAATGGAATCCCATCTGGCCGGAGACGCTCTTGTCGGCAGGTTTCAAATAAGCTGCAAGCCAATAACAACAAAACTATTGTAAAAAATAAACTATCAAAAGAATTAAAAAAAAAAGAATAAAGAAATGTGGTAAATATACACACAGATGCCTTACGTAAAAATGTGTCATAGGAGCCAATTGTGTTTCGGGAATGCTGCCCAGACGAGGGCGGATTGGGAGATTTTCCTTGGAGGAAATGCTTCCTTGTGGCGAGAAAACCAATATGGTGTGGGTGTAGGGGGGGGGGGTGGGACGTGGGATGGAGATCTGAGTAGATGGAGATCTGAGATGGATGGGTAGGGGTGGGTACGAGGGTAGTTCATCTCTAGCGCGCAGAGGTATAGTTTGGTCATCTGCCAAAGATCCTGACCAATTTCCCCCAATCCCCTTATTTTTTCGAAACGGCGACATTTATCTTGTTACAGCGGTTAATTAAAATCCCCTTCCAGCCTCATTCGTTCGTGTCCTTCCCTTCTCCTCTCCCTCACTTCCCTCCCTCACTTCATTCCCAAACCACAAATCACAATTATTTTGGAATAATTGAATGGCGTGAAACCCTGTGCCAACGCCAGCTAAACAACTTAAGAGTTGATGGATGACAAAAGTTGGATGGCGTTAGATGAATTGCTTGCTCGGGAACATTTCCAGTTGAATTTGAGTGTAGAATAAGAGCATAATGAGATTGCTGTATCGCGCGGATAAAGGGCTAGCTTGACGACACTATTTTTAACTGAAATCAATTATATTTACTTAATTAGTCACGTTTTGCCATTTGGAATTAGTTTGAAACTGTGAACTTGGGAGAAAAAAAACCGGTTGTGATGGTTTTATAGTAGCAGAGATTGGCATAATAGCAAAAGATAAACAACAAGATCAGTAAGAGCAATAAGAGCATAATGAGATTGCTATATCGCGCGGAAATGGCTAGCTTGACGACACTATTTAAAAACTCTGAAAAAGTATATTTACTTTATTAGTCACATTTGGATTTGTTAGAAACGGTGAACTTGAGTTCACAGAACTTGGTTGTGATGGTTTCATAGTAGCGGAGATTGGCGTAGGATAATAGCAAAACATTCACAACACTGTGTCATCCAAATAGCTTTCCATTGTGTCTGTGTTTTGTTCCATTTAAGTCCAAATGCTCTTCGGACTAAACAAAAAGAACAAAAACATGAGCAGGAAAAAACACGACGAAAGCAGGGCAGGCAATAACAACACGCCAGCTCTGTTGTGTGTACGTGTGTGTGGCAAGCACGTCCTTTCTTTAACACATGTACCAACAACACTGGACCCGAGCTGCAGCAGAAATATGCCAGTGCAGTCTCTGCTACAAGCCTGGGAACACGATACATCTCGCTAATTGCCAAGGTTGGGCTAAAAACAGACCTGCAGCGTAACACAGTACAGAGTACACACACGTATACACACACACACACACAGACACACACAGACACACACAAGTACACACACATGCACACAAGTACACACACACGCACACACACACACACACGCACACACACGCACACACACACACACACACACACGTACACACACACGTTCCATAGAGCGGGTATATGCTTAGCACAGCAGGACCCCAAAGCAGCACTAGCAGCAGCAGCAGCAAACACTGCAGCCCAGTCCGAAAGCAGCTGAGCCAAGGGGCGGCGAGGGGGAACCGTGGGCGCTTGACAAAACCCTTCAAGTAATTACATGCCATCATCATCATCATCATCAACGTGCTAGTCTGTCCCCTCCCTCCCTCGCTCCCTCCTTCCCCCCCCTCTTCCGCCTGCATCTGCTCTCTTGACGGGCTGCTGTGACCGTTTCGGGGTGGGGTGGGGGGTTTGGCCCGACTTTTATGTTTACTTGTCGTCGACTTGTTAATTGCCTGCCAATTACTCACAGAGGTGTCGAGGTGGCTGCCTGTCTGGGGCGCTGAGTGTTATAATTAATACTCAAATGCGCTCTCCTCCTCCTCCGCCTGAAAACGTCTCACTCCCCTTTTTTTCCACTCCCCTCCAAAGTTTACAAGACCTATATACAAGATTGTCCAGTATTGATTCAGTGTCATCCTTGAGCTTTCTGAAACATCGGCAAAACTCACAACCGCCGTGTTTTATTTCCACTGGAAAAGATCCCGAGGACCTTGGGGGGGGGGGGAGAACAACCCTGTGCGTCTCAGGGGGGGGGGGAGAACAACCCCGTGCGTCTCAGGGGGGGGGGGGGGAGAACAACCCTGTGCGTCTCATTGCGGTCTGCTTCCACTGAAAATATGATTCTAAATCTGGAATCCTCTTTATTGGTCACATACAGTTGCAAGAAAACCCTTGGATTTCTGCATAAATTGGTCATAAAAAGTGTTCTGACCTTCATCTATGTCACAACAATAGACAAACACAGTCTGCTTAAACTAATACCACACAAACAATTATATGTTTTCATGTTTTTATTGAACACACCATGTAAACATTCACAGTGCAGGGTGGGAAAAGTATGTGAACCCTTGGATTTAATAACTGGTTGACCCTCCTTTGGCAGCAATAACCTCAACCAAACGTTTCCCGTAGTTGCAGATCAGACCTGCACAACGGTCAGGAGGAATTTTGGACCATTCCTCTTTACAAAACTGTTTCAGTTCAGCAATATTCTTGGGATGTCTGGTGTGAATCGTTCTCTTGAGGTCATGCCATAGCATCTCAATCGGGTTGAGGTCAGGACTCTGACTGGGCCACTCCAGAAGGCCTATTTTCTTCTGTTGAAGCCATGCTGTTGTTGATTTACTTCTGTGCTTTGGGTCATTGTCCTGTTGCATCAGCCATCTTCTGTTGAGCGTCAATTGGTGGACAGATGGCCTTAAGTTCTCCTGCAAAATGTCTTGGTAAACTTGGGAATTCATTTTTCCGTTGATGATAGCAATCTGTCCAGGCTTGTTGTACCAAGCCAAGTCACCAACAGACTACTAAGCTACTGCCGCCCCCCTAAATGATGGATGATTCTAAGTGTGTGTGTTTTTGTTGTTGTTGTTGTGTGTCTTCAGTGAAGACTGACCGGGCCTTCAAAGAGTTCCTGGATGCTCGGAACCCCACCAAGCAGCATTCCTCCACCCTGGAGTCCTACCTGATCAAGCCAGTCCAGAGGGTCCTCAAGTACCCCCTGCTGCTCCGGGAGCTGGTCTCGCTCACAGACACGGACAGTGAGGAGCACTACCACCTCAACGGTAGGACCGGACACGCACGCACGCACACACACGCACGCACGCACGCCCGCACACACACATGCACGTGCACGCACACGCATACGCGCATGCACACACAGTGAGGGACAAGGATGCTGCTTTGCACAGTTTCAATGTGACCTTCAACATCTGCTCACACCTGGACGCAGTGAAGTCCTGGCTTGGATTCACAGAATCTGATTTGGCGAGCTATGACCTTCAGATCCACAAAACCAGATTAGGCGGCGGTGGCCATCGTTCTGCTGTCCTTTATTGTTCTCTCTCTCTCTCTCTCTCTCTCTCCTTCTCTCGCTCTCGCTCTCTCTCGCTCTCTCTCTCTCTCGCTCTCTCTCTCTCTCGCTCTCTCTCTCGCTCTCTCTTTCTCTCCTTACTTTCACCCACACACACACAGAGGCCCTGAAGGCCATGGAGAAGGTGGCCAGCCACATCAACGAGATGCAGAAGCTCTACGAGGACTACGGCGCCGTCTTTGACCAGCTGGTGGCCGAGCAGACGGGCCTCAACAAAGAGGTAGAGAGAGCTCTGAACGACAGAGGGGGAGAGGGAGAGAGAAAGGAGGGGGGAGAGAGGAGGGAGAGGGAGGGAGGGAGATGGGATGGAGAGATGGACGAAAAGAGAGGGAGGGAGATGGAGGGAGGGGGAGACAGTGAGGGGGGGGAGGAGTGAAGGGGAGGAGAGGGAGGGAAGAAGGAAGGGGGAGAGAGAGAGAGGGGGAGGGAGGGAGATGGGATGGAGAGATTGATGAAAAGAGAGGGAGGGAGGGGGAGACAGCGAGGGGGGGAGGAGAGAAGGGGGGGAGGGAGATGGGATGGAGAAAAAGAGAGGGAGGGAGGGAGATGGGGGGAGGAGAGAGGGGGAGAGAGTGAGAGGGAGGGAGAGAACCGATTACTAAAGTAGATGGGAAGGGTGATTTAATAAAGCAGGAATTTACCTTGTCGACCTTGACCCGGAGGTACTTAAAGTAAAAAATATATATAAAAAGGTTAATGGTGAACAGATCAGCCTTTACTTAAGTGATTAAGAGGATGGGGGCTGGGAGGAACACACTGTGTCTCTGTTGTCACGGTGTGCGCACGTCCGTCGTGTGACGGATTCAAAGATTAGCTTTAGCGAATATGCGGCACATTAAGTGACCCGTCTGAGCCCGGCTGAGTCCACATCCTTCTGATGCTGTTTTCACGCTGTTTTTAGGCGCCACTTCCCGCCAACGCATATTCCTGAAAGTTGATGGCATATTCAGCCACGGGCACTATTAATATTCATAGCGATGGCTAAATTGCATTTTGGAATACGACATATCAGCATGGGCAGCAGCACTGCCGTGGCCTCGGGGCCAAGCCGGGATAAAAGTCTGCTCGTAGAAATCGGCGATGCAGACGGGCGTGATGAACGTTATTAGCACGCCGTATCTGTGGAGCGCCATTCACAGACGCCACAGACTTGGTATGCATCTCACAGCCCCTTCAGCGCAACGCCTAAAGTCTGCCTCCTCTCTCTCCTCTCCTCTCCTCTCCCTCTCCTCTTCCCTCTCCTCCCCTCCCCTCTGTCTGTCTGTCTCCGTCACCCAGGTCACGGAGATCTCCATGGGAGAGTTTCTCATGCATTCCTCTGCGGTCTGGCTGAACCCTCACCCCTCGCTGGGACGCATGAGAAAAGACCCCGAAATGACCGTGTTTGGTGAGTCAACGTCCGCAAATGAACGTTTTTGTACAAACAAAATCTGAGTATTTCTTATTCCACGCGCATCATTGTTGGTTTAAGAACAAAACCGAATCCCCCCCCCCCCCTAGTTAATTAGATCTGTATCGGGGTGTGGGGGGGGGGGGGGGAGGGGGGTCATTAAAGTGAGATCAATATAGCCGATGAGAGCAAGGAAGCATGGGGGCTTTTTATGGCCAGGCTGCCATTTCCCGAGTGGCAGCGCGGGCCGCTATAAATCTTTGGGAACGTTAAAAAAAAAAAAAAAACGCCTCTCGGGAGGGAGGGAGGGACGGCCGAGAGTCTGTACCGAGAGAGAGAGACCAAGCCTGTTTTCTCACCCAAACAGTGTTCAAGAAGGCGGTGATCCTGGTCTACAGGGAGCACCACAAGCTGAAGAAGAAGATGGTAAAACAGAAATAAAAAAAATAATAATAATAAAAAGAGTCATTTCTCACGCTGTTTATACTCCCGTACGTAAACGTAAACTGTAAGTTTCTAACCGATGATGACCCCTTATGACGGGAAACAGACCAACTCCCGCTCGGCGCAGCTCTCCCAAGGGGACCCGACGGACCCCTTCAAGTTCCGCTGGCTCATCCCGCTGTCGGCCCTGCAGGTCCGGCTGGGGAACACTGCAGGTAAACACAGAGACCCCCCCCCCCCCCCCCCCGACACACACACACACACACCAGACCTGGGCTAACCTCACCTTGAGGGTTTTGACACGGCACACACACACACACACACACACACACACACACACACACGCCAGACCTGGGTTAACCTCACTTTGAGGGTTTTGACGCGGCAGACACAGACACACAGACACGGACACAGACACAGACACAGACACACACACACACACCCCCAGACCAGACCTGGGTTAACCTCACTTTGAGTGTTCCACAGACACAGACAGACAGACGGAGACCTACACGCGGCCCTAACTCGGCACTACACTCAGATCCAATCCTTTCACCAATTGTAGTCTCTCCAACGCTAATCATACTCCTCCTGCACTCCGCCCGCCCCCGCCCCGTGAATAGAACAAAACCATAAGCGTCACCGCTGGCAACGCTCCTCCAGAGAAAGAAAAAGGAAAAAAAAAAGTGGCACACCCATTTAAGTCTTTGTTTCCACACTGGCGTCCCCCTCGGTCGGCCCACTTCCCATTCAACGTCCGTCTCTCTGGCTCCCGCCTCCGCCTCCGCCTCTCCCTCCCCCGCCTCCGTTATGTTTTTCCACAGCGAGTTCAGCGGCATTGCTTCGCCGTGTGATTAAAAGCCCTTTGTCTTGGTTTCCCGTTTCCCCCTTGCCACCCTCCCCGAAGGAGCCGGGTCCGAGACCAGCTGCATCTGGGAGCTGATCCACACCAGGTCCGAGGTGGAGGGGAGGCCCGAGACCATCTTCCAGCTGTGCAGCAGGTCAGTTCTGGTGTACTGTACGCAAAACAACGCAACAGCTCCTGTCCTCAGAATCAGACAACAACAACAACATCAACAACAACAACGGCGGCGTCTATTCGGAGCCTGAAATCCAAATAATATGTAATGTTGCCCTGAGCCCCCCTGGGGGGGGGGGCATTCACACACATTAGTGGCACGACAGTCACAGCCCCTGGTCTATTCTCTAGCTCATCTGCAGCTCCACACATATCTCACTTTTTAAATAGCTTTTTGCACCATTTGCCCTTTTACTGAATACTGTCATCGTCCATCAGTCACTTTGTTGTTATTTTTTAGTGTGTGTAGTTTTGTTGTAGTCTAGTGTTGTGTATGGCAAATAGTAGGGAGTATATAGTGTTGTTTATAGTATATAGTCTATAGTAGGTAGTATATAGTGTTGTTTATAGTATAGACTATAGTAGGTAGTATATAGTGTTGTTTATAGTATATAGTCTATAGTAGGTAGTATATAGTGTTGTTTATAGTATATAGTCTATAGTAGGTAGTATATAGTGTTGTTTATAGTGTAGACTATAGTAGGTAGTATATAGTGTTGTTTATAGTATATAGTATAGAATATAGTAGGTTGTATATAGTGTTGTTTATTGAATATAGTAGGTAGTATATAGTGTATATAGTATATAGTATACTATATAGTAGGTTGTATATAGTGTTTATAGTATAGTATATAGTAGGTAGTATATAGTGTTGTTTATAGTATAGAATATAGTAGGTAGTATATAGTGTTTATTGTAGATAGTATATAGTATTGTTTATGTATATAGTGTTGTTTATGTATAGTATTGTATAGTTGTGTAGTATTGTTGGTGAATGGGGAGTAAGCGTTCCGATGTCGTCGTTCCACATGGCAAATCAAATAGATCTAGAATCAACGTTTACACCGGACCAAAATGAGGCCAATATTTTCAACAAAGTGCATTCATTCAACGTTGATCCCGCCACCACTGGGGTTAACGAGAGCCTCCTCCTCCCCCCCCTGTACCACAGTGTGCCAGAGTCCAAGGCCCACGTGGTCAAGGTGATGCGCTCCATCCTGAGGGAGAACGCCAGGAGAAGCATGAAGGGCGCCGGCGGCGGCACCGCGTCGTCCGAGAGGCGGGGCTGCAGGGAGCGTCTGGCGCCGCTACGGGGCACCCTGCCCTCCTCCGCCCGGATAGGTGAGACCCCCGCCCCCCCGCCCCACCCCCACCCCCCCCCGCCCCCACCCCACCCCCCCCCCCCCAATGCCCACCGTGAAGCCGGCCCATCAATGCTGGAGGCTCTTTTTCGCAGGGAGGTGCCCGAGCCCTGCAGACTTTGTTTATGTTTATTTTATCTCTGGGGGAAAAAAAAAAGATTAGATGTCCTCGGATGTTATCAGTTTCCCGCCCGGCGAGGTACGGGCGGGATTTAGAGACTTGGCCCTGAAGATGGATCTTCCAGGTGCCTTATGTTAAAGTCTGCGGGTATTAGAGAGGTGTTGACATCTGGACACCCAAATATCTCCCTAAGGTGTTTTCCCTCAAGGATACGAACGTTGCTCTGACTTCCCGTCCTTTTCCAAATATCAGGTTCCTCCAGGGCCGCGTGGCTGTCCAGGAAGACCAGGGCCGGCTCAGCCCACGCCGGCACACCGAAAGCGGGGGCCGACTCTGACGAGAGCAGCCAGAGCAGCGGCGGCGTCCACGGCTCTTCGGGGGGAGGAACGGCCCCGCCCCTCTCTCCCGCCCGGGAGAGCTGGTCCCAGGATTCCGGGTGCAACTCGTCTTCCGTGAAGGAGTCTGACATTCTGAGCGACGAGGACGGCCGTGGCGGCGACTCGGCGGGCGGGAGGAAGGGGAGCGGATCGGCCGCCGGCGCCGTCGAAGCCCAGTTCCTGCGGCTGAGGCTCTCGGAGGAGGCCTCGTCGCGGGGCGCCACGGCCCCCCGCGTCCGACCCGAGGGCGCCGAGGTGAACACGCCGGAGACGCCGCACAGAGGGACCCGCCGCAGCAGCGGCGGCCCCGTCGAGAGGAAACCCGGCGGCGACGGCTTCAGACACGGGGGCCAGGGGGCCCCGGGGAGCACGAAGGGCCGCAGCAGGTCCCTGGACGGCCAGGGGGACGCGGGGGGGCCGTCCACGTCCGCGTCCGCCACGGTGGCGGACATCAACTCCCTGCTGGGGAGGGAGTTCAGCGTCGCGAGCCTGGCGTCCGTGGTGAACGAGGACTGTTTCTACGGAAACGACACGCCTTCCCCTTAGAAGCTCAGGTCGGTCGGGGAGACGAAGCGTCGGTGTGGAACCGAAGACGCGCCCGCTCTGAAGCCAAGACCGTCGGATAAAGGCAGTTCAAGGTCTTCGGTTGATTCCAGGGATAGTGTCTACTGTGCAGGTGATAAAAAAAATAAATAAAATGTAATAAATAAAAAGCCAATAGATGCCTGTTGGCTGAGAGTCAGGAAATCGACCGAGTATGCAAACGTGCTGCTGCTGCTGCTGCAATCATTCTGCCAAGCACTGATCCCTAATCTGGCTCCTCCTCCTCCCGGATCCATTCAGAGACACCGCCTCCTGCCCCCCCCGGGGGGGGGGGCGGCGGCAACCACGCCATATTCTGGGAAAAGCTTACACCGCCACATCTACTTCAACCTACGGCCGCCTATTGGCATCCTCTGAATCAGGTTTCTGTTCCCCTGACAGAATGTCCATACAAGGGGATGACGCGGTAGACACGCGGTAGATATATTTCGCTATCTACGCATATTGGAGCGGTTGGCAACAGAACAGGAAGTAGCTTCGGGCCGACGTGAACTAATGCATCCTGCCCTGAAAAACCACGTTCATTCGGACAGACTTCCCCCCCCCCCCCCGAGTTCTAACCCTTTTTGCTGTACTTTGTGCACTAAAATACATCGTTTGCCTATACATTTGAATTTTGATGCAATGTCGGGAGGTTTTTTTTATTGTTTTTAAGTTTATATTTTGTATTTATTTTATAGGGTTGATCTATTACCGGTACGTTAGTGTTTTTAAGGTTCACGTCGAATTAACTGAAAACAAATTTTGCCGCCCAAAGTAATTCTAGTGTGATATTTTAGTTTTACTGTCAATTCCTGCTTTAAAAGTTTGAACCGCAATAATAATATTTAAACTCGAGACCCGTTTTACATGTTTGTATGTGTGTCTTTGTGTATATACTGTTGTTGTTTTTTCTGTGCTGTACATTTTTGAAACATTTCTAAATTGTTCTACACGTACTAAAAGTTCAGGACATTTTTCATGCTGTAATTATGGGCGGGGCTACTTGTGGCCATGTGACCGTCTTCAGGTACCAGGCGAGACAAAACCCCACACTCGTACTACACTGTTACTTTTGATCAGCTTTAAAGAAAGACATGCCTTTAACGCTAGCATACCAAATGAATGTGAATACCCTGTTCTTATGGAATCGTTTTGATTGAATAAAAGTTTTTTTTTATTTTTATCTGTGATTGACGTACTTGGTGGTGGTGGTGGTGGTGTGGAGGGAGGGGGGGGGGGGGGGGGGTAAAGCATTTTTCACATCCCTTCCCTTGTGCCAGTGGAGAGACCTTAGTTTGGCTCTCTCTCGGGACTGAACGTGCTCGTCATGGCTGATTAGCTGTCAACGCAGAACAATAATATCCTAGTCTTGGGAACGGTACACCCACGGAAGAGGAGACTGTAATTGCCTGACAGAAGTAGGACACAGTCACCGACAAAAAAACCCCCCAAAAAACATCTTTGCTGAACGGGCGTTGAACGGAGGTTGTGGTTTACGTGACGAGTCCGAGTTTAACATGCGATGCGCGTCCAGAGCTGGCATGCGTTCCGTTTGGCAACAAAGCCTTACAAAAGGTACAAAGAGGGGAAATTAGCTTTGGCACTTTCTATATTTAAACACCAGGTATGATGATTACAGTTTTTAAAACCACCATCTTTGGCAACAAAAGTGGTTGACCAGCCCAACAAAGAAAAGCAAGTAAGTAAGTAAAGCAACTAATGCTGTATTGATGTTTAGAAGATGTGAGCGTTGAAAGGCCTTGTAGATGCAAAGTAGGCTCTCCAGGCAAAGCGCCCAGAATAGTCAACTGTAGGCCATCGATTTAAAATCTTCCACCACGGAACCCCGCCAGGCTCTCTCCCAGTTCTCCACACACACACACACACACACACACACACACACACACACACACACACACACACACACACACACACACACACACACACACACACACACACACACACACACACACACACACACACACACACACACACACACACACACACACACACGTAGATGGCTTTTGGACTGTGACAACACACATTTCTGAAAATGGTTCCCTTTCTGCCAAGTAAAAAAAAAAAAACTCTCAAAGGATTCTCTTGGCATTACATTTATTGTACACATACAATTCAAAACACTACTATTTGTATTGTGATTCGAACAAATATGCGTTTCCTTTTCCTAACACGGGTAACAAACAATGGAAACACGGGAAGTCTTTATTTTTTTTTGTTTAAAAAGGGAAGGCAAAGCGTCATCGTAGAGAGAGACGAGCCATCTTATCTTTCAGTGCTCTGGGAGAACTTCTTCTACTGGCTGGCAAATCCACAGCACTCTCTCCCTCCCTGGTGAATTAGTAATAGACGAGAGGAGGAGGAAATGGCCTGGATAACAGTGACGCTATCGTGTTCTCATTTTCCAAATCATTCAGATAAATGCTTTGACTTACGTATGCCTCCTTTTTATTTATTTTTTTGACATTTTATTTTATTCTCCGAGCTCCCACAGGACGAGGTGGTGGTGCCGGGAGGTGGATCAGAGACGTAACCGTCGTCACACAGGCTTGGAAACCCGCAGCAGAGCTCCCTGCAGCAAAACCCTTCGCTTTGAGGCCCCTCACTTTGTCATTTACAGTCAAAATGTGCCTGAAACAAGAATACACCCGTGTGTGTGTCTGTGTGTCAACCTGGTTTTAAAACTCTCGCATGTCGCTTATACTATTGTATGGCTTGAGGAATACCATTCACGAAAACCATGCTTCTTCCAGGTGAAGATTTTGAGCCATGTGGGTCAGTGTCTGTTATCTTTCCGGCTTTCCCGAGCTGTCGTCGGCCTCGGGGTCAAAGGAGGCCGGGAACGGGGCACCAGAGGGGGGACGGCGGAGCGCCAGGGTCTCCTCCGTCTGCGGTCTCCGAGCCAGGTGCTTGAGCCTCAGTTCCTCCCGGAACTCGTAGGAGGCGAGGCCGGGGTCCCGGGCGCACAGGTAGGCGTAGGCGTCCGCCAGGGCCCTGAATTGGTCCAGGCTGAGTTCCGTGGGTCGCAGGGTGGGGTCGACGTCCGCCTCCCGCAACATGGTCTCCGCCTGCTCCGGACGCGTCGCCTCAGGGAATAACAATCTGGGGGGGGAAGAGATGGAGAGAGGGGGAAAGAGAAAGAGAGGGAGAGATGGAGAGGGAGAGAGAGAGACATAAAGAGAGAGCGGGGGAGAGAGAGAGGGAGCGAGAGAGAGACATAAAGAGAGAGCGGGGAAGAGATGGAGAGAGGGGGAAAGAGAAAGAGAGGGAGAGAGAGAGAGACATAAAGAGAGAGCGGGGGAGAGAGAGAGGGAGCGAGAGAGAGACATAAAGAGAGAGCGGGGGAGAGATGGAGAGAGAGGGGGAAAGAGAAAGAAAGAAAGTAGGGGAGATAGGGGGAGAGAGAGACAGAAAGAGAGAGTGGGGGAGAGATGGAGAGAAAGAAAGAAAGAGGGGAGATGGGGGGGAGAGAGACAGAAAGAGAGCAAGAGAGAGGGGGAGGAGAGAAAGAGAGCAGGGGAGAGAGGGGGAAAGAGACAGAAAGAGAGAGCGGGGGAGATGGGGAGACAAAGAGAGAGCGGGGGAGATGGGGAGACAGAGAGCGAGAGAGAGAGAGAGAGAGAACTAGAGTTTCAACACTTATTCAAAAAAATAATAAAAATAAACATTTTATGAAACGGTCTGAAATAATGGCACATCTGGGAAGTTAATTAAAACACACGCAAAGAAAATAGAAAAAAATTGCACATTATTAATGCATGATTGCCGGTCTGTTGCAGGAAAAGACCCATTTCCTCATCAAAATGAGCAAATGAATAAAAAGAAAACTAAAATGTCAAAAGGGGGACCGAACGGGACGTCGTCTGCGGCCCCTCGACGCGGCGCTACACCTTTCACCACGGGGGGGGACGGGGAGGACGGCCTCAGACCTTTGGATTTGGAGAAATCCCTGCAACCTCCGCCGCCATTCCCAGTGCGTTTGAGTAACGGTGCAACAATCGCTTGGCTCCGTCAAGTCACACACACACACACACACACACACACACACACACACACACACACACACACACACACACACACACACACACACACACACACACACACACACACACACACACACACACACACACACACACACACATACACACAGACAGACACAGACACCACTTACATTACATTACATGACATTACAGTCATTGAGCAGACGCTTTCATCCAAAGCGACTTACAACAGTGGGTTTCAACAAAGGGAAGGTGAGAGAACAACTCGTCACCACATTTCTAACAAGTCTCCAAGAACTGAACCAGTGCTCAGGTAGTAAGTACAATACACACACACACACACACACACACACACACGCGCATATACACCACTTACAGACATTCACTCCCTCAGTACAGATGCTTCAGCACCCGGCGTGCCTCCTCTTCAATGCTAGCCCTGCCAACCCTTGGCTGCCGTTATGTAAGTTGGAAGCGTAGGCAGCCGCCTCGTCTTCCCGTGGAGAACCTCAGTGACTCATATTGACTGCTGCCGCTCTCTCTCTCTCTCACACCGCTAGCCTTCTGCCTCGTCCTGCCTCACATGTCGTCCTGCCTCACATGTCGTCCTGCCTCACATGTCGTCCTGCCTCACATGTCGTTCTACCTCACATGTCGTTCTACCTCACATGTCGTTCTGCCTCACATGTCGTTCTGCCTCACATGTCGTTCTACCTCACATGTCGTTCTGCCTCACATGTTTTTCTACCTCACATGTTGTTTGCATGTTTTATTTTTATTTGTAGTTGTTTTTTGTAGGGGCTTGGGGTTGGCCAGCAACATACGCACACCGATCCCCGTCAGCCGCTCAAGTGGACTATGTTTGGATTTTAAGAGTGAGTCAATGATTGGTGTGTGTGTGTGATTACGTGTGTGTATGTGTGTGTGTGTGTGATTACGTGTGTGTGTGGGGGGGGGAGGGGGGGGAGATGAGGGTGAGGTTGGTGTGGGTGGGGGGGAGATGAGGGTGAGGTTGGTGGGGGGGGGAGATGAGGGTGAGGTTGGTGTGGGTGGGGGGGGGGGGGGGAGATGAGGGTGAGGTTGGTGTGGGTGGGGGGGAGATGAGGGTGAGGTTGGTGTGGGTGGATGAGGGTGAGGTTGGTGTGGGTGGGGGGGGGATGAGGGTGAGGTTGGTGTGGGTGGGGGGGAGATGAGGGTGAGGTGGGTGGGTGGGGGGGGGAATGAGGGTGAGGTTGGTGTGGGTGGGGGGGGGGAATGAGGGTGAGGTTGGTGTGGGTGGGGGGGAGATGAGGGTGAGGTTGGTGTGGGTGGGGGGGAGATGAGGGTGAGGTTGGTGTGGGTGGGGGGGGGGAGATGAGGGTGAGGTTGGTGTGGGTGGGTGGGGGGGGGATGAGGGTGAGGTTGGTGTGGGTGGGGGGGAGGGGGAGGGGTGCCGGCGCTGCTTACTGGAGGCCTCTGTAGCAGCGCTTCCTGCGGAACTGGAAGGCGTTACGGACCACCTTCTCCACCAGCTTGAAGGGCTGCTGGATCTGGGGCTGCGCCAGCGGGGTGAAGTGCACCACTCCCACGTCCACCTGCACATGGGGGAGAGGGAGAGAGCAGAGAGAACAAGATGACACAACTGCCTGGCAAGCCAGTAGCTAGCGGTTGCCACAGTAACACCTGGACCAATGGACAATGAAAAGACTCTCTCTCTCTCTCTCTCTCTCCCTCCCTCTCGCCTGCTCTCTCTCCCTTTGATATCGCTGGATCACCGATGCCACTTCTAAATACTTCCCAGGGTCTGACTCATTGGAGTGCTTCCACTGTCATGACAAGCTTGTCACCGTAATAACATTGTCATTAACATTACACTTACATACTTTGCTGGACTTTTATTGTATATATTATTTTGATGGTATTGTTTTTTGATGTTTACTGCGGGAGGGAATGGGGAGCAAGCACTCCAATGGACTTGTTACAAATGGCAAGTAGATATCTTGTATCTTGAGGGCCTCCCCCAACCCCTGCTCCGGTGCTCCGGTGCTCCGCTGGGGGCTGGGGCCCGAGCCTTGTAGACCCAGAGATGGCCACGGTGGTCGCTGGGTTTCGAGTCCTGCCTCACCGGCCTCCGGCCTCTGGGGTGGGGGGTGGGGGGTGGGCTGACAGTGTCAGTGTCAGTGTGAAAGTTGATTGTCGATTTTGATCCCTACGTTACCATGTGGAAGAGAAATTGAACCTCAACAATTCTAATAAAAATAAATAGAACCGAATAGAAATAGATTTAAAGTAATTGTAAAATAATTTATATTTTAGTTTTTTTCCTTTGGATCGTAACCGACGAGAGTGAAAGCGACGAGTGCTCCAGTGTAGCGTTAACCAGGATAGGTGGGAGATGAGATGGGAGTGGGGGCAGGGGACCAGAGGGAGCAGTGGGGAACCCTGGCACCCACCACTGCCTCCCCATCCCTCCTCCCATCAGCTCTAAGCCGATATGACAAACTGTTGAAGTAATCATGCCAGCCTTATCCCGGGAGCCTTGCGTGGGCTCTCCCTCTCTACCCTCCCTATACATCTCTCATCCTCCCTATCTCTCCCTCCCTCTCTACCCTCCCTGTACATCTCTCATCCTCCCTATCTCTCTCTATCCAACTCTCTCTCTCTCTCCTCTTATCCTCCCCATATCTATCTCTTTCTCCCTCCCTTCCCATCTCTCACGCTCCCTCCCTGACTCGCCCCATCTCTCTCGCTCCCTCCTTCCCCCTCCCTCTCACCCCCCCTCCCCATCGCTCTCTCTCTCGCTCGCATCCTCCCTCCCTCCCCATCTCTCGCTCCCTCCCTCCCTCGCCCCCCCCCTCCCCATCTCTCTCGCTCCCTCTCACCCTCCCCATCTCTCTCTTGCTCGCTCGCTCCCTCTCCCTCTCACCCTCCCCATCTCTCGCTTGCTCGCTCCCTCCCTCCCTCTCCATCTCTCTCTCTCTCCCTCCCTCAAACCCTCCACATCTCACTCCCTCCCTCCCTCTCCATCTCTCTCTCCCTCCCTCCCTCGCTCTCCATCTCTCTCTCCCTCCCTCTCCCCTCCCTCCCTCCCTCCCTCCCTCCCTCCCTCCCTCGCCGTTTTTTTTACGAGTCTCACCAGCAGAGGCCGTACACATTCACACGCTCCGGCTGTCTCTTGCTCACTCGCTCGCTCCATTTCCCCCACGAAGGATCATCGGTCCATTCTCCTCGTTCTCCATCGAGGCCACAGAGGACAACCTGAGAGGCTGGATAGGAACACACTGCAACCCCCACCCCCCCTTCCCCGCAACCTGCTTGCCAAGGAGAGACTACTACGCTCTACGCTCTCGCTGGGACTTTTCCGACAGCTTTCACGTTATATTCCGAGTGTCATCCGGACCGTGTGAGGGGACATGAAAGCTCCGGTGTGCGCGGGCCGGTGGTGACCAGAGAGAGGAGAGGTCACCTGTCTCCTGTCTACATCGCCGCTTGTAAAGCCGCTCATATTTCACCACGGTGGCGGAGGAGCAGGATTGAAAAGGGGGGGGGGACGACTCGCTTTGCTGGATTGACGGACATCTGGACTCTGGGGGGGGGGGGGGGGGGGGAGGACCCGACACTGTGTTGTTAGTGGCTTGGCTGCTGTCTACCCGACAGGCAGAAAACATCAATACTAAAAGGGGTGGGAATCCAGCAGGTTGGTTGATTTGTTGTTGTTGGTGTTTTTTTTTTTTATGCTAAAAGGATTCACATGCATAATTGCAGAATTGCAGATGCGGCACAAAACGGAATGTAAAAAAAGGAAATGAATGAGAAGGGAAATACAGAACAAGGCAGGACATGCATTGGCTCACATATTTGCATTCAGCCACCGATCAATAGTTGAAATGTCAACAGAACCAACGGCGTAGACATCGTGGTCACACAGGATCTCTAGATCTAATGTTCTAATGTCCCGTTGTGCAGAACACCCTGGCCTTTTGCTTTTTGGTGTTGATTTTAATTTTTTTTTACACAAAGCCCCTTTCTGTTGAGATTAGCCTATGGATTGTGTGTGACTTTGGCCCTCAAAGCCGCCTCGTTTTCGCCACAACAAGACTGCCGCTGGGTAACTGGGCTGAGGAGGAGCTAGAGCTCAAAGTGGTCCGTGGGATGAGCTAAAAGAGGCGTTGAGATCCCCTCTACCGTGGCTCCCCGTGCTCAGAGATGCCGGTGGCGGCTCGCTCCACCTCGGTCTCGGTCTGTGTCTGCCCGTTATGGCCACAGCTCTCTCTCTCTTTACCCCCTCATGCGTCTTCGTGTCCAGAATGCTAACAAGCTTTGCGGCGATTGGCCTTTAGCTCAAAGCGACAGCTATTGTGAATAATGTACGCCTGTATGTGGCTTGCTAGTCGCGAGGGGCGGGGTGGGGGGGGGGGGGAATTGTTTCCTGCTTGAATGCAGCCTTACGTTTCTTCAGGCAGGAAAGCCTTGTGCTCCCTTTGCATACTTGATGAGGGGCCTTGGAATGCCCACCTTTTCTAAGCACTGGTGCTAATGCGCTCGACTCGCAAACGTCAACCGACCACATGGCTGCATGGTTGCATTGCGAAAATCCATTCCTCAACCTATAGGCATCGTCAACATGTACGGGTACATTGTTGAAGTTTATGAAGACTTTATGAGTGCCATTGAGTTTGACTTTTGACTTTTGTTTTGCGTTTGGAAGACACAATAAGGACGAATGCCTTGAATCTCAACCTGTGTGGAAATAATTAGACCCTTTATATTCTGAAGTGGTGATTTACGGGAAGAGCATAGGGAGACGTCGGCAGGGCGCCGATGCAGGCGCCTGGCATTTCAGCCATCAACTTGTCCCGAGTCACTTTGCCTGCCGCCCTGATTTATGGACGGCCTCGGTTACACGGCATGGCCAGGTAGCAGCGCCGCAAAATACATCCCACTCCCGCCATTAATCCTCCTCTGATACCCGTAACACGGCAGGAACTTTCACCTTAAATCATGCAGGAACGCCCAGGCCTCTCCTCAGTACGGACGGAGAGAGAGAGAGAGAGAGAGAGAGAGAGAGAGAGAGAGAGAGAGAGAGAGAGAGAGAGAGAGAGAGAGAGAGAGAGAGAGAGAGAGAGAGAGAGAGAGAGAGAGAGAGAGAGAGAGAGAGAGAGAGAGAGAGAGAGAGAGAGAGAGAGAGAGAGAGAGAGAGAGAGAGAGAGAGAGAGAGAGAGAGAGAGAGAGAGAGAGAGAGAGAGAGAGAGAGAGAATGCCCTCACCCATAGCAAGTAAGTGCATCCACGCGTGCTAGGGCGGTATGGCCTGAATCTTCTGTCACGATGTAGGTCATTTCCTATCAGGACAACCATATCTAGATATATATGCACACAGTATACCTGTTTATATATCACGATATAGGATATTTTCTGGTAATTCAATGAATAAATCCATTTCCACATGGTAAAGTCTATGTTTTGCATGAAACAAATGGAAATTTGTATTTTTCTTTGCACTTTTGTGCAAAACTACAATTTCAAGTGAAACTATGTTGAACATATATATAAATATATCAATTATATAATACCATGAAAATGTAAAATAATAATAATAATACCATTAAAATGTAAATGACTGAATGAATCATAGAAGAGCTAGAACAATCTGTTGTAGTTCAGATATATCCAAAATCAAACACGATGTCTAGTCCCATATCACGATATTGATTATAATATGGATATAAGGCCATTGGGGGCTTCTGATTTGAATCAGGAGTCACACACCTCTGGAGGCGTTTCTACTGCTGACTTACACCAACCAGCTCCTTTTTCTCAATGTGTGGCAGGAGGCTTCCTACAAGACCAGGAGGGGTTGCCTTTAAATGGCTCATGTGCTGTTTAAGTTAGAGAAATTAATCACAAATTCCCTAATGATTTCTAGCCGTGTTTGGCCCCCAAATTGGTTGTTGACAAGGATTTATGATCAAGCTCGACAAAAATCCCCCTCGTTCGTACTCTCAATCCGGCTGTAATGCTCCAATGAAAAAAAATGACATATATTTACGTAGACCTAACGCGCATTCTCATACGCATACACAGCTCAGGCTTGGCACAGCTCGTGTCTTAATTCCAGCGCAAGCCCTTGAACTCCAGATATGTCCTGAGTAGCTTTAAAAACAGAATAACCTGCCTTGAGCCAGACCCAGCCATCTGACTCACTTGTTCCCCATTAGACACATACCTCCATCCATACCTCCGTCCATACATTTTTAGCATTTCCATGTTGCATGCGTTTGACCTTCTGGAGAACTCCCATTACCCTGGCTTTGCTCCGTAGCCCTCAAAGCAGTCCCCCCCCCCCCCCGTTCGGCCCCCTTTTCCCACCTCTGACGTCGTCTCTTTCTCGCCTCACCGAGTCCTCGCCCGAGAGCGGTAATTTGCCACGTCCCCTCGTCTCTGAGCAGAACCGAGACCAACGAGATGGCCCCGGGGCCCCCCCGAGGAGCCTGTGCCTCGGTGCCACCTGAACATCCAACGCTCCAGCGCCGTTACGTAACGCCCGGCTTCTGAGAGGAAGTGTGGGTGGGGGGAGGGGGAGGGGAGGGGGTTGAGGGGGTGGGATGTGACAGAAGCGACCAGGGGAATACAAGGCGAGAGGGGGAAAACATGAGAGAAAGGGCCCACTAAGATCCCAACACTGCGGGGGGCCAAGTGCTGCATTAATCATGACCCGTGCCCGGAGACCACAACCTCTTCCGTTCCGTTGGGCGGAGGGAAAGCAAGAGAGTAAGAAGGGAGGCTATGAAGGGTGGGGGCTGGAGGTTATGGGACCACTCCAACGCTCCACATAACAAACCACGGATGTAGTCCCACTCCCCACCCCCCCCCCCCCGCCTCCGGAGATATTCTCTATTTTGTTTTACCTTTAGTTAAAAGGTAAAAAAAGAAAGCCAAATAAAAGGATAACGACAACTGAAACAAACGTCGACGTTCTCACAGCACCCTGGTCTTTGAGTTTTGGAACAGGGCGTTGGAACTTGCGGTGCACACCGAGGTGCATGCATGACCGCTTTGTGCATTTGTGCATCAATCTCAAAGTTTCGGGGTTTGTTGACAACAACCGTCTGGCATCCTGACAGATTTACACACATGCGCTGTGAGAGTGTAGTAAGAGTGTAAATTGGCCACGGCCACCAAACGCAGTCATCCAATGACACCTTGGACCTTAACTGGAAATGAATCACCTTTACAAGATGAGGAGCACGAGAAGCTGATGTTTTTCCATACAGAGGAGGTGGTGGTGGTGGTGGTGGGGGTTGTAGATTGACCGACTGGGAATGCAAATTGAACAATAAAAAATACCCTGGTGTGTGTGTGTGTGTGTGTGTGTGTGTGTGGGGGGGGGGGATGTAGGTAGTGGTTGCCGCATTGCCTGGGAGCACTGCTGGGAACGTGGCAGAGAGGTGATAAAAATAAATAAAAAAAAGGGTTATAATAGCCTGCCCATGTCTTCACACATCACCGCACCACACGTTTTACACCCCCCCCCCCCCCACCTCCTCTGGTACAGCTCTCCTCTCTCTCTCAACCCCCACCCCCCCCCCCCATGCCTTCCCCTCTGCACCCCCCTCTTAAAATGTTTTATATCTCTTCATTTTTCATTTATTCATCTTATGGCCCACACAGGAACCACGCCGGCTTGAGCACTTTAGGATCTCGGCGGTTACCACGGGATCGGCTGCATGAGCTGCAGCAGCGGTGGTGCAGCTGCTGCATGTGGTGGAGTGGAGGAGGAGGAGGAGCAGGAGGGAGTCACTGGAGAAAACTGGAGAATTCCCCCATCTTGGTGCAGCGGTGTCCCACACAAGCGACTAGAAGAGTCTGCAGCGTTCTCTCTTTAACTGAAGGTAATGCTTCATCAACCAGGGCTTGTTTTACTGATAACATCAACAACAGCAGCAAGGTTGGGGGGGGGGGGGGGGGGGGTTGACGACAGAGAAAACCTCTCACACACGTTGATCGATAGCCAAACAAATCAATAACCACACCGTCTTACCACCAATGACCACATTCTTGCAGGTGGTGGTGCATTGACAAACCAATTTCCTTCAGAGGCCAGCTTGGCGGTTAATTTGCTGTTGCAGCAGAACGCCGGTAACATCTGGGTTTCAAGGATAGGACACATATGAGTTCCTACCATGCTCACCTAACCAGCTCCAGTTTGTCCTCTGTGATTCAACCCCACACACACACTCTCCCGTTGTTTCATGTCCTCTGCAGAGGAGAGAGAGCGAGAGAGCGAGAGAGCGAGAGAGCGAGAGAGCGAGAGCGAGAGAGCGAGAGAGAGAGGGAGGAGATAGCAGCTGTGGTTTTTAGACTCCTGTTGTTTACTGGCTGAGGAGGACGATGCCCCAGGTGGGGTCAGTGTCGGTGTGGTTCGGGACACATCCTCCACCGCGGCCTCTGGCCCTCTGCATAAACAAACAACACGTTCCAGAGGGCAGGCATCTGGCCACTTATTCTGCTCAAAATTAAAATAGCCTTGAATTAGATGAATTACTCCTGCCTGTGGTGGTTCATGGGATAACGGTATCAGCAATGTTATTAACCCCCAGTCCCGGCTATTGCTATTCGATGCCAGCAGCGTTCGGTGGTTAATGCTCATTAGAAAAGAGCGCGACTGGGAAGACTATACTGTTAATATACCAGCCTATACCTCCAAATGTTTAATAATGCAGCCACAAGAGCCTGGTGTTCCAAAAAAAAAAAAAGACCGTCTTTTATAGCATAGACCAAAAAAAAAACGCATGGGTGTACCGAATGCAACGAATTCCATCCATATGTGACCGGTGTGACTAAGTATTATTGTATGTGGTTAGTGACGACGGGGCATCCTTGGAGGTACACAGTGTTGTCCCAACAAGGGCTGCCTGTCACGACCAGGTGGGTACAAGAAGCGTTCAAGTGTGTCAAGCTGCGACAGGCCCATTAAAGAACCCCGTTGCGTTAAGGGCAAAAACACATGATATCGACAACGTAATAACGCATCATTTTGGAAACGATGACAACAAGCAAATCCACCTGACCCGAGGAGTGAAAACAGTTTTAAAAACTCAAAACAAACGAAAGCGAAACGCAAACGAAAAGTCAGTATCAACTTACGGGTAAAAAAAAACCAACATATGTTACACTACACGTGTCCGCTGACCACCGACGAACAGCGGATGAAAGTAGCGGACGCTTTCTCCCCATTGTCTCCCATGGTTTTCATTCGTCCACCACGTGACGTAGAGCCCAGCCAGCAGTCGGGAGGAAGGAAGGGAGGGAGGGAGATACGACAGTCAGCCAGACACACCGGCTCCCCCGTCCGAGGCTCCGGGACTACACAACACAACACGGCGGTGGAGGGTGGGCGGAAGGAAGGGAGGGAGGGAGGGGAAGAAAAGGAAGGAGGGGAGGATACGTCCTCTCTCAAATGTAGGACCGCTAAAGGGAAATGGATGACTCGGACAGATCCGCAGCACTAGGGACCGGGTCTCCTCCTCCTCCTCTGAACGCGGCGGCATCGTTGTTGTTGACAGCCGCGAACAGCGTGTCGCTCCGGAGCCAGCTCTGCACCAGCCCGGGTAAGAGATGTATCTAGTCTCATCCCTTTTGGGGGGGGGGTTTCTATCGAGAAACGACTCGTTTAGTCGCGATGGAGGTAAACAATAATAATAACGCAGACTTATTTTTAGTAATAATAATAATAATAACAAAAACAATAATAATAAATGCAAAAAAAAACTAGACGCAAAGTTTCATCATTACAATCGTCGGAAATGAATAAACCACATTGGACGACCACATTGACGGCAGCGTTTAGCGTAAAGCTCGATAAAGAAGTCTTTGCTTTTTCATGAAAAATCACTCTCGAGTTTGAGGTAGACTATTTAGTTAAAAATGAGAAAGGGTAAGGACACTGCAGCTTTAAGTCCGCACTGCTATTGAGCATCGCAAATACCACCAACTCTCATTTCGCCCTCTCCAATAACAGCTCTGAGGCGCCTGCACACTGGGAAACAGAAATTCCTCACAATGTACCAATATTGGCGGAGAGCACTTCAATTATCAGCCAATATTGCTTGTGCTAGACGTTCTTTGTTCCCTGCTAGAAAAGTCTCGCTTGTGTGTGTGTGTGGGGGTGAGTGAGGGCAGCCAGAGAGAGAGAGAGAGAGAGAGAGAGAGAGAGAGAGAGAGAGAGAGAGAGAGAGAGAGAGAGAGAGAGAGAGAGAGAGAGAGAGAGAGAGAGAGAGAGAGAGAGAGAGAGAGAGAGAGAGAGACTCAATTGAATTCCTCATTTCTGTTTCTGTCCTCCAGTACAGCGGAGCAGCAGACGAGCTGAGGTGCAGCAGAGGATTTGACTGGCAGCTAGTGCAGCAGCAGCAGCAGTGAATCGGAGGGGTGGGGTGGTGGTGGGGGGGGGGGGTGGGGGTGAGACGGGGGCCACTCAGCACACGGCTGGGCAGCGAAGGCAGAGGCGCTGGGCCGATGCTGGGTTAATGCCGCCGGGCCAGGTAGCCACCGCCTCAGTGCCGGCAGTGGCGTTGTCGTCGTCACCGCCGCCACACACCTGAGAGGAGGAGGAGGCGGAGGAGGAGGTAGAGGCGGGGATGGCGTCCACCGGCGTGCAGATCCTGGGCTTCGTCATGGCCCTGCTGGGCATCATGGGCGCCATGGTGGCCACCATCCTGCCCAACTGGAAGGTGAGCGCCGACGTGGGCTCCAACATCATCACGGCCATCTCCCAGATGCAGGGCCTCTGGATGGACTGCACCTGGTACAGCACGGGCATGTTCAGCTGCACGCTCAAGTACTCGGTGCTGTCGCTGCCCGCCTACCTGCAGACGGCGCGCACCACCATGGTGCTGTGCTGCGTGATCGCCGCCATGGGCCTCTGCCTGGCCTCCCTGGGGCTCAAGTGCACGCGCTGGGGGGGCGGCCGGCGCTCCAAGCGGCACGCCGCCATCGCCGGCGGCGGCTGCTTCGTGGCGGCCGGCTTCCTGTGCCTGGTGCCCGCCTCCTGGTTCACCAACGAGGTCATCACCAACTTCCTGGACTCCAACGTGCCCGAGAGCAACAAGTTCGAGCCGGGCGGCGCCGTGTACGTGGCCTTCGTGTCGGCCGGCTTCCTGCTGGTGGGGGGCTCCGTGTTCTGCGTGTCGTGCTCGGGGAAGAGGCGCGGGCCCCAGGACATGGTGCTGCTGCCGCCGCCCGACAAGCTGTACCTCCTCCAGCAGCAGCAGCAGCAGCTGCTGCAGCAACAGCAGCAGCAGGAGCTGCAGCACCAGTACTGCTCCCTCTCGCCCCTGGACAACAAGACTGGCTACAGCCTGCAGGACTACGTGTAGCGATACCCACACACACACACACACACACACACACCTGAGGAGGAGAGGGTTAAAGAAAGACAACGGGTGATGGATCAGACCTGGCTATATTCCAAACGGAGGTGGAGAAGATGGGGGGGGGGGGGGGTTTGGGGGCTTTGCGTCCCCCCTCTCTCTCTTCCCCCCCCCCCCCCCTCTCTCTCTCTCTCTCTCTCTTTTGCCAATCCTTTTTTTCTTGTTCTGCAAAGCACAAGCCCTGCGTGGAGATATTCACCGGACGCATCAGGAGAGCGTAAGACGGCCGGATAAGACGCTGCAGACTCAGAGAGAAAGAGAGAGAGAGAGAGAGCGAGCGAGAAAAAGAGAGAGAGAGAGAGGGAGAGGGAGGACCCTACAAGAACAGCCAGCGCACTCGCTCTTCGTCTGCAGAACCACAGGAGAGAAGGAGAGGGTATCCTCGGGGGATTTGGAGTAAGCAGATAAGGAAGTGTGGTCTGTGTAGATTTTTGAAAAAAAAAATGTTTTTTTTTCTCCCCACCTTCACCAAAGGTTTGAATAAATAGGAAAAGCAATCATTTAGCTGCTAGTCACAATCGTTTGGTATATCCTCCCCATTCGGCAAACTCTGCAATACCATGCCTCAGAAGAGGCAGTGTTAAGAGGGGGGGGGAACCCTTTCCCATAAGCAAGCCATCGTAGTTCCTAATCGTAGTATGCCCTTCCGCTTGGAGCAGATTGATATTATTAAAACGGTGATATATTTTGTTAGCTGACAGTATAATAATGATGTTGATTATTTTTGCCTCGATAACGCATGCCGTGTGGAGCCTGTCGCGCGTATTAATGCAGCGGAATGCCTGGTAGAAGACTTGAGACGTAGCCCCACACACACACACACACACACACACACACACACACACCACACACACACACACACACACACACACACACACACACACACACACACACACACACACACACACACACACACACACACACACACACACACACACACACACACACACACACACACACACACACACACACACAACAATGCCTGTGCCTGTAAAAGCAAGCTGTAGAAACATGTCCGCCTGCTGACCGTGTCCACGAGGAGGAGGAGCAGACAAGAGGTTGTTGGCCTGGGCCTGGCAGAGGAGATGTAGACAAACGGCTGACCGTACAGACGGCAGAGAGAGCGAGAGAGAGAGAGAGAGAGAGAGCGAGAGAGAGAGAAAGAGAAAGAGAGAGAGCAGATAGAGCGAGAGAGAGAGAGAGAAAGAGAAAGAGAGAGAGCAGATAGAGCGAGAGAGAGAATTGGAGAATTGATGGGCACGTAAAATCCTCCGGCAAACTGAACTCTGCCGTGTCGCTATCCATTTTCCATTCATCCATCCATCCATCCATCTGACGTCCTTTCTGTCTTTTTCTGTTCCGCACCTACAATTTTTCCGACAAAATGAATGGGCAGTGGTTGAGGAACAAGCACGTTCATTACACCCACAGACACCCACGCACAGGCGGGATTTCACCTTCAACCGTCTGCCTCCTCAGGCAGCACCATGGAAACCGAATCCGGCACCCAAATATCCTATTTTGGTCTGGGGCTTTTCTGTGTGTGTGTGTGTGTGTGTGTGTGGCAGTTACACAGCGTGCTTTCTGTAAGCTCTCTGCAGAGCCTGGGCTCACACACACACACATCGCTACTAATCCTAATTATTAGCCAGTGAAAAGAGAGACCAGTGTTTCAGAAAGTGCCCCTGTAATTTTTTCCTCTCACACACACACACACACACACACACACACACACACACACACACACACACACACACACACACACACACACACACACACACACACACACACACACACACACACACACACACACACACACACACACACACACACACACACACACACACACACACACACTCTATAAATGCTCAAGAAAAAGGGAGCAAAGTAGAGCCTTGAGTCATAGCTAGGACGGTCGGACAGCTAAAAAAGGTTTGAGTCATTCTCCATATGTGACTCGTTTTCCAAGTGCGTCAGCAGAGCGCATACACACTGCTGGTCCGCACCTGCAGGATAAGAACCAGGGGCTTCTTAAGTTGCAGCGACTCTCTATGTCTCTTGCTATGCCATCGGTCTGCTGATTGCAGTTTCGGTCCATCTTTCCTCCAAATTCCTCGTCCACACACACACACACACTTTGTCTCACACACACTCTCTGTCTCACACACACTCTCTGTCTCACGCATTTGTGTGGGGGGAGACGATAGATCCTATCCTATGGGGACAGAGATGTATGCGTAGCATGTCCCGTCCCCCCCCCCCCCCGTGCACGCGCGCGCACGCACGCACACGCACACCAGTATTACCCTTACACATAGACACTCACGGCCCCACTGGTGTCTCGTCTTTTCGGGGGTGGTGGGGTTGGTGGGGGGTGAAAGCATACGTTACGGTCTCAGTGATATAGCCCGTGCTAGGGATGTACAGAGAGATATACAGACACTCTCTCTCTCTCTCTCCATTCCCTTTCTTTGTCTCTCTCTCTCTCTCTTTCTTTATCTTTCTCTCCTCCCCCCCCCTCTCTCTCATAAACATGTCGTCTGAAGGAGGAACAGATGGCTAAGCTCGCCACCTGCAGGCTGCAGCAGGCATGCCGGTGTGGGTGGGGGTGGGGGGGGGGGGTGGGGGCTTTGTGGGGGTGGGTGGGTGGGTGGGCGTGCAGGGAGCCCGCTGGGGCCAGGTTTTTCCGTCCCACCCTAACTAGCCGGCTCGGGCCGACAGCCAGCAGAAGTGGCATCCTGTGACAAGTAGGCCCACTGCCCCATGCACCGCGAACCGATGCAATAAAACAATACAATGAATGTGCCAATGTTTATCAACCAATGCAGACACTTTATGCGTTTCAAGAATGTGCCAAAATCGTGTCATTGTGGTTTCCAGATACTTATTTTTTACGACATTGTTTTTTTGGAAAAATGATCTATATATATATATATCTATATATATATCTATATCTATATCTATATATCTATATATATATATATATATATATACACACACACACATACACACATGTTGGCAAGTATTGTATGAATGGATCTTTGATTAGTTTGTTGCCAGGATAAGATTTGTGTTGACGAGGTACCCATGTACAGTCAGAAGCAGCCTCTACCGCTTGTCATCTGTATCAAAAGCACAGCCTAATCTAAAAAATAAAAAAATACATTTTTCATAGCCGGGGGAAACAGTCAGTCATTTCATACAATACATTTTTTTCTATGTGTATATACAGTACATCGTATATATATATATATATATATATGCCATTTACTGTTTGTTGTTTGGCAGCAAACCACTGTACACAAGTATCTAGGCCAGTGAGATGTAATGGTTCTCTCTTTTTAGTAAGGTATCATTGGTCCTCTCCTGCTATTTCTGTTTCAATAAAACTGGTACCAGGTTCTCACCACGTCATATCTTCTTTATAAGAAGCCTTGAGGGGATGAGAGGGATGAGAGGGATGAGAGCCCCCCCCCCCCCCCCCCACATTGCGTGCGTTAACTCTGTTTCAACCGGCAGTATGTATCTAGTAGGAGTACGACGGATTCCTTCCCGAGACCACTCTCCGGACCGGTACAAATGTACATAACATAACACAACATCATTGAACAGGCTACAAAAATCTATATCAAATAGGGAGAAAACAAACAACAAACAAAAAAAAGAGTAAAAACTATTTCTGTTTCCAGTGGCGTTTCAGCAGAGCCACGGTGACCTGTAGAGAAGCCCCCCCCCGCCCCCCTCCCTGTTGTCTGTGGCTTGGTAGCTTGGTCCCCAGTGCGTTTGATTTGCTTTATGAACACTAAACCAAAAGGCCGGAGTAACTGGACCCTTAAAAAACGCCGCTGCAGCTTCAGTGTGAACCAAGATGAGATTTTTTTGGTTTGTCGGTGGATGCTTTTGCACTTATATACTTTGCCTGGAGAGTATTTACGGTGATCCCAACAGTTCACAATGTTCTGGTATCGTCGTCTCAAGTGTGCTTGTGCAAGTAGTTCTATTTTTTACCAATAAAACTATTTTGTGGAAGCAATCTGTCCAAGCAATCTGTTTGTCTCTCTCTCTGTGTGTGTGTGTGTTGGTGTGTGTGTGTGTGTGTGTGTGTGTGTGTGTGTGTGTGTGTGTGTGTGTGTGTGTGTCTCAGTTTTATCAGCAGGAGGTGGCACTTCTATCCCTGCCAATTGAGCAGATTCCTGGATGGTACAGGCTGTGTAGAGTGTAGGCAGACACTGGGTAGTGATGCCATGGAACCCCTTGCTGGGTAGGAGAGAACAACACTGTTCCACTCCCACTCAAATCTGTACACAGAATACATTACACAGAAGAATAAGGCCAATTAGTCAGACCCCATCGTTCTTAGAAGGCATGCAATTCATCAACCAACAGCTGGCGCATTTATACCTTAAAATGGTAGGACAGGTATGACAAAAATAGATTCTGCCCGTCCATGTCTGTCCATCACTACAAAGTCATTTAAAACACCAACGCAGGAAGAGTGAGTGACACACTGACACACACACACACACACACACACACACACACACACACACACACACACACACACACACACACACACACACACACACACACACACACACACACACACACACACACACACACACACACACACACACACACACACACACACACACACACACACACACACACATCATATCATATCATAAGGAAGAGGTTGTTAAAGATTGACATCGCCTTATGGACTTAGACACGGAATCTCCTACTGAAGCGGTAATCCTCCGGAGGAAAGTAAGAGCGCTCATTACGACTGATTGGAGCCAAGTCAACGACATGGGCACAAATGTGCTCCCCCCACCCTGCCCTCCACCCCACCCCCCCTGCTCCTCCTCCTGCTCCCCTCCTCCCCTGCTCCTCCTGCTCCCCCTGCTCCCCTCTCCTCCTCCTGCTCCTCCTCCTCCCCTGCTCCTCCTGCTCCTCCTGCTCCCCTGCTCCTCCTCCTGCTCCTCCTCCTCCTCCTCTCCGCCCCCAAACAAACATGGATTATTCACGGCTGCATCTCGTTCTCTTGTTCCATTTGGTTATGCAACACGAGTGGAGATCAAATAGAGACTCCTCTCAGTCGAGGGGGGAGGGCGGGGAGGGGGGGGGGGGGAAACGGTAATAAGATGGGCCTCCCTCCGTGTATTTAACCTACATTTTCCCCTACAAAGGCAGTCACCCGCAGACGTCAACGTGATGACAGATCCGGAATGCGGGCTTAGATGAGGTGCTTGGGGGGGGGGGGGGGGGGGAGGGAGGGTGAGGTGGGGGAGGGTGTTGGGTAAGGTGGGTTCTGCTGGGGAGGGTGGAGAGGATGCGTGTAGGCGTAAGGGCTTTTAGGAAACGTGCCGAATTCAGTTCAAGGGGTTAATCACGCTGCTGCATGCCTGCAGTGCAGTCGGGCTTCTCCATCACTTCACAAACACACAAGGTCTTTCTTGACCCAGGGGTTTCGACCAATAGAGCTGGAGATTCTGATCACAGAGGGGGAGGGGAGGAGAGAGAGAGAGAGAGAGAGAGAGAGAGAGAGAGAGAGAGAGAGAGAGAGAGAGAGAGAGAGAGAGAGAGAGAGAGAGAGAGAGACATGACAGAGGTGTGTGAATGTGAAAGATAACGAGGAGATAACCAACAAAAACACAACGGTGTGAGCGCCTAAAGCCGCAAAGCCATTCGCGTTGGAAGGTCAAAACGACAAGATGGGTGAATAAGATAATAAAAAATTTAAAAAACCAACACATCACACCCCCACCCCGCAGTATTGCTTATTAAAAAAAAAAAATTCGCACTGAAACAAAAAAAGTTAAATACAGCCGGACCAACGGTGGGAGCTCCTGCATGTTGCCCTGTCCACGGGACCATCTTTTGTTTTGTACGAGCGGCCTTTGTTGTGGCTGTTCACCTTGCAGATAGAACACCACCATTAGTGCTGTCTGAGAGAGATCTCTCTCTCTCTCTCTCTCTCATAGCAGTGACCTTGGCGTGGCTGGAGACTGAGGGATGCAGTACGTGCTACGGAGATGACAAAAAGGCTAAGTGGAAGAAAACAATACACTGACGGTTTAAAAGGCACTTGCTTGCTTGCTTGCCCCCCCCCCCATCCCCATCGCCCCCCCCCACCTCGGGGTGCAGACGTGTTGCTGGGAAGGTTAACCGGTGTGTGAGGTGAGGAAGGCTTAACGCAATGGAGTGCGGACAATGACACCCATTGTCCCCTCTCAGAAGTTGCAGACGAGCCATTAAGGTAATGTTAGCTGTATGGTGAATACACTGTGATGCCACTCAAGAGACAACAGGTTTCAAGAGCGAGAGCGAGAGAGAGAGAGAGAGAGAGAGAGAGAGAGAGAGAGAGAGAGAGAGAGAGCGCAACACACAGAGGGGCTGTGGGAGAACATTTTCACATCTTTAGGCCCCAAGGTGGCCATCAATTAAAAAAGGACATCATCTCATTAGCAAATACCTTGATGGCTATTAGGGACTGCTTTTGTTGAGAGAATACAGTGTGCAGAATGCCACCTGCTGCCCACCGTACAAACTATTTGGTTGACTTCCTATCACCATCGAGGTCTTCATCTGCCTTGCACCATAACGCCCTACCTCTACCTATAGTTTACATACCTGTATGATAGCCATGTACATTTGAACTGTACTTACCGTGTGTATATATATATATATATATATATATATATATATATATATATATATATATACACACACACATATATATATATATATATATATATATACATACACATACACATATATATATACATACACACACACATTTAGGGCATTTGGCGCTTTTATCCAAAGCGACTTACAAGGTGTACATTAGTTGAAGCAGACAATAGCGTATTCATATTAACAAGATGAATAACAACTAACAATTTCGTACTGCTAGGTCACCTGCTTAAGTAGCTGTGATAAGAGCGTGTTATCAACATTAAGGATATACACTTGCTAACATATACAACATGCTAAGAGCTATTAATGTCAGGACTTAAGCAAGTTTAGGGGTTTCACAAAGGAGAAGGAGGGTTCAAGGAGAGTCCAGGTGGACTCTGAACAGGTGGGTCTTGAGTCTCTTGCGGAAGCTGGCGAGGGACTCTGCCGTCCTGACATGAGACGGGAGTTCATTCCACCACTGTGGAGCCAGAGCCGTGAAGAGCTGGGTCTTGGACAAGCGATATATACACACATACATATATATGTGTATATATACACACATACACATATATATAGGTATACATATACAGTGCTGCTCGAAAGTATGTGAACCCCCTAGACATGGTCATTGTAATTGTACAAAAATGTAAAATAACCTTAATTTAAACCTTTAAACATTTATTAATGTATATCCAAACACCAATTTGTAAAGCAGGACTTTCCAAATAATGGACACAAACAAAGAAAAATGATGTATTTTCATTATTTATTCAAAAAAAGTGGTTTCTCCCACAACAACTGAAAATATGACTTGTGCAAAAGTATGTGAACCCTTTTGGTTAATAGCGTGTGGCACCTCCTTTTGCAGCCATTACTGCAATCAAACGTTTTCTATAGCCACTGACCAGTCTCTCGCATCTGCTGTGGGGGATTTTTGCCCACTATTCCTTGCAGAACTCAGCCAGTTGAGAAAGGTTGGAGGGACATCTGGCATGTACCCCCCGCTTCAGGTCTAGCCACAACATTTCAATGGGATTGAGGTCCGGACTTTGACTTGGCCAATCCAGAGTACGAATCCTCTTTTTTCTGAACCATTCCTTGGTAGATTTGCTGGTATGTTTTGGGTCGTTGTCTTGTTGAAAAACCCATTTACGGCCCAGTTTCAACTTCCTGACTGATGGCTGGAGATTCTTATCAAGAATTTGCTGATACACTTCAGAATTCATGTTTCCCTGGATGATATGGAGTTGTCCAGGTCCAGAAGCAGAGAAGCAGCCCCATACCTTAACATTTCCACCACCATGCTTCACTGTTGGGATGAGGTTCTTTTCTTCATGTGCGGTGTTGGTTTTTCTCCAAACAAAGCGCTTACGATTATGACCAAATAATTCTATTTTGGACTCATCTGTCCAGAGAATGGACTTCCAGAAGGCCTCTGGTTTGTCCAAGTTCTCTCTGGCAAAGTTTAAACGGGCAGCTTTGTTCTTTTTGGAGAGCAGAGGCTTCCTTCTAGCAAACCTCCCATGAATGTCGTGTTGGTTCAATTTTCGTCTAATTGTAGACGCATGTACATTTACACCTGACGCTGCCAGAGAGCTCTGCAACTCTTTAGAGGTGATGTGTGGGTTGTCCTTTACCTGATTTATTATTCTACGGGTGCTTCTTGATGTTAGTTTTAATGGGCGTCCACTTCTAGGCAAAGATGCGGTCATCTTGGACGCCCTCCATTTGTAAATGATTTGCCTCACCGTGGATGGATGGAGCTGGAATCGTTTGGAGATTGTCTTGTAGCCTTCTCTAGACTGATGGGCTGTCAGTACCATTTTCTTGATTTCCTCGGGTATCTCCTTTCCTCTTGGCATGGTTGATTCGTATGGGTACACCCTGGCACTGCAGTCGTTTGGTTGTTTTTCTCTCTCTTTTAATCTGTGTTGTCCAACCCTTTTCCTAATGATGTCTCATTTGATTGGTTTGCTTAATTGACTAATTAAGCACCCAAAAGTGTTTCACCTGAATCTGTTACCTCCTTGACTTTACCAATACAGCTGGGGGTTCACTTACTTTTGCACATCCACTAATTCCATGTATTTTTTTGGCTACTCACACAATTCCCTCTAAAAAAGTACATGGAACTGTTAAACATAAACCTGACATTTCATATATGTAAAACTTGTGATGATAAAATAGGAAAATCATGGTAAAACAACAGAAAACTCTTAACTGTTCAAGGGGTTCACATACTTTCGAGCAGCACTGTATGTATACATATATGTATACGTGTACATACATACATATATATATATATATGTATATCAAAAATACTCTATAAGTTCTACCTCTGGCCAGTGTGGCTACCATAGTATACTACACTATCTCTGTACATACATATACTGCATACACACCAGTTGTTTATACCTGGTAGACAGTTTTTATACAATTTTTTTTTATACCTAGACTACTAGTAGACTATTTTTACATCCTATTTAACCGCTGTACATTGTATATTACTATTACTGCACTTTCCTGTTACTATTGCACTCTGGTTAGATGCACACATCTTTTCGCTGTACTGTACCTATGCTGTGCAATGACAATACATTTGAATCTAATCATCAAATCTAATATTTCCAGTTCTTCTTCTTCTTCTTGTACCATCTAGGCACACTTATAAAAAACCACTTACGTGCCAGATAAATGTATTATATAAATTAAAACAAACGATGAGTTATTTGATATTGGGGGAGGTATATATTGTTATGCACCAGTACTTTTTTTTTGACACAAAAATGTCCTTTGTCACAACCCAGACCGGACTTTCAGCATAAACGGGAGATAACATTGTTCACGCTAAAGCAGTGGCGACTCTGCTAAACAGTTAGCCCGTTTCTTGTTAGCAAGGCGCCGCCTCCAGAGATGTTGACGACAATTCTGCCAACCTCATTTTGTCTCAAAGAGGAAGAAGTGAAGTGTGTGTGTGTGTGTGTGTGTGTGTGTGTGTGTGTGTGTGTGTGTGTGTGTGTGTGTGTGTGTGTGTGTGTGTGTGTGTGTGTGTGTGTGTGTGTGTGTGTGTGTGTGTGGTATTTTTAGATTCCTTCTACCTTGAGACTCTGATGTATCGAGACCCAGCCGTCAGGCATTAACCGCTCCCAGCACGAGTCGTTGAAATAACTTTCCCTTTTACCCCTGACGCCATGCTTGACCCCATTTCACAGAGCAGGAACAGGCCCAGATAGATTGTGTGCCTGAGCGGTGTGTGTGCGTGTGCCTGAGCAGTGTGTGTGTCTGTGCCTGAGCAGTGTGTGTGTCTGTGCCTGAGCGGTGTGTGTGCGTGTGCCTGAGCAGTGTGTGTGTCTGTGCCTGAGCGGTGTGTGTGCGTGTGCCTGAGCAGTGTGTGTGCGTGTGCCTGAGCGGTGTGTGTGCGTGTGCCTGAGCGGTGTGTGTGCGTGTGCCTGAGCAGTGTGTGTGTCTGTGCCTGAGCAGTGTGTGTGTCTGTGCCTGAGCAGTGTGTGTGTCTGTGCCTGAGCGCGGTGTGTGTCTGTGCCTGAGCGCGGGGTGTGTGTGTGCCTGAGCGCGGGGTGTGTGTGTGTGTCTGTGCCTGAGCGCGGGGTGTGTGTGTGTGTGTGTGTGTGTGTGTGTGTGTGTGTGTGTGTGTGTGTGTGTGTGTGTGTGTGTGTGTGTGTGTGTGTGTGTGTGTGTGTGTGTGTGTGTGTGTGTCTGGCACAGCGGTGGCCTCTGGCTTGAACAGCATCTCCCCCCCCCCCCCCCCCCCTGCTGCTGCTGCCACATCGGGGGTCACACTGGAAGAATCCATCAACTTCTGTCGCGTTACACTGACCTCAACAAGGATAGGGGCGACTTTGAGCTCTGCCATGCTTCCTTCAACTCTAAAGATAGAGCTCTTCAATATCAAAAAGAAAACCATGTTTGACTCAGGTGTGTGCACGTGCGTGTGTCCAGATTGTAATTGGAGCCGTTCCTTTGGCCTGCGATTGCTCTGCAGAGGGTCGAGTACAAGAGCCCTCTCCTCCTCTGCAGAGCACTCCCCTGCAGAGGAGAGGGCTCTTGGCTGGGGCCGGCGGTTGTGCGACCGTCCATTAACGTAGCCATTAATCAAGGTGGGCGGACCATCTGCTGGAGGCACACTTGACTCAGTCAGGCGTCAGATCCATCTTACGGCCTGCGTTTGTCTTACGGCGCTCCCGCTCGCCTCACCGCTGTTTTTGGGAAGAGGAGCCGAGTGAGATACTGTACTACAGAACATTACGGCCATTCTTTTTACTTCTTAAATTCCTTGCATCAATTTTGTGCTCAGACAACCCCTATATTCTTTGTTTGTTGAATTTCCACGACACCGGTGTGCACACGGTTTTGTTCACCCCTTCCCTTCCCCTCCCCCCTCATCCTCTCCTCCGACCACGTCCCCATCCTCTCCTCCGACCACGTCCCCATCCTCTCCTCCGACCACGTCTCCATCCTCTCCTCCGACCACGTCCCCATCCTCTCCTCCGACCACGTCCCCATCCTCTCCTCCGACCACGTCCCCATCCTTCCTCTCCTCCGACCACGTCCCCATCCTCTCCTCCGACCACGTCCCCATCCTTCCTCTCCTCCAGGTTTCGCTCACCTTTCCCCGGTGTGGGTAGCGTCACCGCTGCAGATGCAGACGAGTGCGGCTCGTGATGAAGCGTCTATTGAGCTTATAGACCTGCTTATGTGACAGGCAGAAGCCGATTCTAATCACTTTCTGCCAGGAAGCTAAGTGACGACAGGAGAGGGGGGGGGGGGGGGGGGGGGGGGAACTAGTCAACATGCAACCATCCCCATTCATCTTCTTCCCACTCTTTACAAATGAGCTGTTGTCAAGGCTCAGTTGTCAGGTTGGATCTGCTCGAGTGGGAGTGCGAGTGTGTAGAAATAATGCGCTTTTCCAAGATAGTCATTCCGCGCCGTGTCCTCTAAATGTCCTTGACCTCCGGTCAGAATATTAAAAGAGACCGGAGAGAACACCCTCACAGCACTGTGTGAACAGCCATTTCCTATTCAGCCAATTCCGCATATTCTATTAAATACAAAACATTTATTTTGACGTGATTGGGAGAAGCACATTCGGGAATTATTGTGCCTGGGAATGAACCGAGAGAAGTGCGAGGTTATTGCGGGTCGGAGACACGACAGGGCATCCGGATCGCAGTGGGGGGACACACACACACACACACACACACACACACACACACACACACACACACACACACACACACACACACACACACACACACACACACACACACACACACACACACACACACACACACACACACACACACACACACACACACACACACACACACACACACACACACACACACACACACACACACACACACCTTTTTTTTTCCCTCCAAGGACAATTTCCAGTCACTCAATGTGACAGACAGGTGGCGGTTCTGGGGAGAAGAGAACAGACAAGATCCACTCGGCAGGATATCTATCTGCTTGCCACACATTGATACAGGGCAGCGATAACCTGCTAATGAAACACAATAGATTTAACACTCTGCCATCCTCATTACCACCTCTGCTGAAATGGTTTCGCAGCAGGCGCGCAGAATCTACCCTGCCAATCCAAATCAATCTCCCCCTTAACCCCAATTTTAGCAATTCTAAAAAAAAAAAAAATGTATCAAACTATCAACTATTTTCTATATTCAATATGAGGCCACAAAATATGCAATTCATATTAGAATTAATTAATACGAATATCGTTTTCACCCCGAGTTGAAACCTGTGGGCTTCCGAGAGACGCCCTACATGAACGCACGCCAGGCATAATGATGGCACACGCACACACACGACTGAAACTTTGCCAAATGCGGACAAGAATACACAAAGGACAATTCTAATTTAATTTGACCAAATCCCCGGCCATTCAGAAGACAATTAGTGACGGCAAAGCCACAGAGAGCACAAGATAATGCTGACAATTAGAACACTGAGCCGATTTGCTGGCTCAGAGAGAGAGAGAGAGAGAGAGAGAGAGAGAGAGAGAGAGAGAGAGAGAGAGAGAGAGAGAGAGAGAGAGAGAGAGAGAGAGAGAGAGAGAGAGGAGAGAGAGAGAGAGAGAGAGAGAGAGAGAGAGAGAGAGGAGAGAGAGAGAGAGAGGAGAGAGAGAGAGGAGAGAGAGAGAGAGAGAGAGAGAGAGAGAGAGAGAGGAGAGAGAGAGAGAGAGAGAGAGAGAGAGAGAGAGAGAGAGAGAGAGAGAGAGAGAGAGAGAGAGAGAGAGAGAGAGGCTACAATTATCATTCTGCATAAGAAAACTGTCGAATTGCAAGAACTAAAGTCTCCAAGTCAGCTTTACAAAAGGGATTCTTAAAATGTGGATTTCCGACAACCAACGCAAATACACCACATCCGTACGTTTGAACACATCGTGCCTCATCATGTGACCACCACTGGCCGTCCAGGGACGGAGGACCACATCTGTTCTTCAACTGGCAGACAGGACACACAGACCACATTGGCTTGCGAGATGAGCCTCTTTTCTTTCCTATTCACCTTATTTCCCAGTCACATCACGACGGCCTCTGATTGCGTCCCTTAAATCACACCAGGCATTTTTATTGGCCGTAAAGCATTCTCTCACAACAAGGCCTCGCCAGAGGGGATGCGTGTGAATTATACAACATGACTCAAGCCTACCAGTAAAAAATAATAATTAAATAAACAGGGGGGAGGGGGGGGGGGTAATGTAAGGCATAGGACAGCTTTACGACACTTCCATGTGTGCTCCAGTCCCTTTTTAATGCGACATCATCCAGGGGAGACCTTCTCATCAAATCAATCAAATAACCATCATCCACTACTAATTGTGTGTGTGTGTGTGTGTTCAGCACTGGCTCATGCTGCTGATTAATTCACAGTGCACGGATGATGTTTGAATGAACTCAACTCACGTTGATATCTATGCATTTTCACATGAATGCATGATGCCGCGCGCGCGCGCACACACACACACACACACACACACACACACACACACACACACACACACACACACACACACACACACACACACACACACACACACACACACACACACACACACACACACACACACACACCACACACACACACACACACACACACACACACACACACACACACACACACACACACACACACACACACACACAGGGGGGTGATGAAATAATCATCGGGAAGTCGGGAACCCTCTCTTCTGAGAGAATGAGCGATGGGCAACAGCCGAACGTTCTAATCTCCACGCAGGCATTCAATATTTACTAGGATGGGACCTCCTCGAGTGCCGTGACATCTTCAGGGGACCCATCTGGTCGTGGCCTCCCCCATTAGTCCAGGGGATAGTGAAACTGGGGGTTTGCTTGGTGTTACCATGTCTAACATGGTAAGCAGGGTTTGAAAGCCAAAGCCACACACACCAGGAAGAACGTTTCAAAGTATTTTCTTTTTTTTTTTTTTTTTTTAAATGCAACCCGTCCACAGTCCCCGGCCATACGATAAAACCCACAACAGACCTCTTCTATTCTTCAACAATAATCTGTTATCACACCCATGGGACGCGTGCCTCTGAGCCAGAGGAGCAGACAGAATCAGAGAGCGAGCGTGGAAGATTTGGGGCAAAGAAAAAGAAAAAGAGGAAGAAAAAAAGAAAAGAAAGGAAGCCCGCTTCCTCATTACGGGGCCAACGCGCCATTGCCGCCGTTTCTCAAATACCCAGCAGGCATCATTAGAGCCCAGAGAGGGTCCACGGAAAGGCCGACACCCTTTTCAACGCAGACCTAATGAAGCCTGGAGGCGGGCGTCGCATCACCACAGCGAATGGCTGAGGGGACACCGTGTGTGTGTGTGGTGACACTGCGTGTGCGTGTGTGTGCGTTAAACTGCGGATCTATATAAAGTAGGGCATGTAGGACAGTGTGTGTGTGTGTGTGTGTGTGTGTGTGTGTGTGTGTGTGTGTGTGTGTGTGTGTGTGTGTGTGTGTGTGTGTGTGTGTGTGTGTGGTCCTCCTACCTTGGGCTTGGGGACAAAGGCCCGGCCGGGGATGGTGAAGCAGCAGTGGACGGTGCAGAGGTACTGGGCCATGATGGACAGGCGGCTCCTCTGTCTGCTGGCCGTGCTGGCCGTCAGCCGCTGGGTGGGTGGAAGGGAGGGATGAGACATTGAATTATTATACATATATTAATAATAATGCATGATTATAGCAACTCCCTCTGCGGAAGGAAAGGTCAGGGAAAGGTCACGGGTACCGCATCAAAAAGGCAGCAGTACCCGAGGGACCAGTTAATCGGGCACTTACTTTCTCACCGGTTGTTGTTTTTTTAAGTAGACTGTTCAACCTTAATCCAACTATATAACTATAGTCATATTTGATTTGTATACACTTCACGAGGCTGTTTGATTTACCGTACAGTTGTAATCTTGCATGTTGACATGTTGTGATTACTAATTAGCCCTTACATAGTATTTCTCCTGATGAATTAATCAGGAGCAATAAAAACAACCATCACATACATAATTCCCCCCACAGCTACAACTAATAGCAAAACACAATTAAATAAAAAGGAGCCAAACTAAAAGATTAGTTTATGAACATGAAATCAAAGGGGGACGCTTGTGGCTTTCTTATCTCCCAGTCTGCAGCCAATGAGCCGTTACAGTAAGGGAACAGTCTGCAAGAGAAGGCTTTTTCTCAATTAGTGTTTTGGTTTTGTCGTGTCCAACTAAACAAATCAAGTGACAAGCTCCTCAGACTCTGCCAGCGGCAACGTAACTTTTATGTGGATATATCCTCAGGTTTTTTTAATTCAGTATTTTCCGATGTTTGCGATGCGAAATCGCTTTGTTTGTACAAGCGACAAGAACGGATTCGAGTTTGTTCGGTTGTTCGGGAGTGCGCACTTCAATATGAACACGTGTGTGCCACTTCAGCCCACAGTCATAAGGGTCTCCCCTTCTCCACCCAAACCCAGGGCATTTGAGAAATAAGAAAACATCCAATCAAAAAAGGCATGGACGGCCCACCTCGGCCACCTCCTTCTGGAAGGTGAGGGTGAGCCGGGTGCGTCCGAAGGCGAAGGGCCCGGTCCTGCTGTCCATGTTCTCCAGCCACTTGATGATGAGGGGCGTGGACACGTTGAACGGCAGATTCCCGATGATGTGCAGGTTTGGTGGGTCTGTGGATGAACCGCACAAGCGACACACACAATCACACACACACACACACACACACACACACACACACACACACACACACACACACACACACACACACACACACACACACACACACACACACACACACACACACACACACACACACACACACACACACACACACACACACCACACACACACACACACACACACACACACACACACACACACACACACACACACACACACACACACACACCATGTAAAAGTGTTTTGTGACAATCAAATACCACAATGCTTTGGCATGAATACAATTGTGTGGAGGGCACTTTATCTATTTGCTACTCAGAATGAGAAATGAGAAATACATTTCGTAAGTTGGATTGTAATTACAAAGCAGGAAGATATTTAATGATTTTGTAGTTAAAGAAAAAAAATTGCCCAATTACAACGGTCACTTGCCATCATCTTCAGCACCAGCATTTTGAACCTCGAGAAGTCAATGCGGTATACGTAGATAATAAGAACTGAACAGACATTGAAATCCGGATGGAATCGGTCTGGTCGTATATATACAGCACATCTCATAATACGTCTCCCAGCTCTAGTCCATTGTGGAGAGTTTTCTGTAATTGCTTTTGGGAAGTTGTAGTCTCACCCTCTTCCCACGGCTTCGAGATGACGGATGGGAATCCCCGGTCCATTCTGTAAGTGAGTATATCACCGTGGACGACCCTCAGCTTTCCGGGTGCTGCCTCCGACAAGAGCTGTGCACAGAGATGTGATATATATATATAAATGTGAACAGACAAGAAAGGGGATCACCGTCCGAAGCAGCTGCCAGGTCTCGGTCTTGAAATATAGTTCAGCCCATTAGTGGCCAAGCATCCTTCCAATTACAAGCATAGGACTCCACATTTTGAAAGAAACCGAAATGTATTAACATGTAATTAACCTTTTACACCTCGTTAGCTCAGTCATAATATTCCACTATCCAAAAACAACTTAACCCAACGTCCTTCACAGCAGAATTGTTTTGCGTGTGCATTTGGTGCATTGTTCAGGGTGTTACAGTCACTGTTACTCCTGATGCCATGGTGTGAATAGTGGAATTAGTGTTACAGGGATACTATTCACACTGCTAATGCCATGGTGTAAATAGTGTTACAGTAGCACTATTCACACTGCTTATGCCATGGTGTAATTAGTGTTACAGTAGCACTATTCACACTGCTTATGCCATGGGGTAATTAGTGTTACAGTAGCACTATTCACACTGCTTATGCCATGGTGTAAATAGTGTTACAGTAGCACTATTCACACTGCTCATGCCATGGTGTAATTAGTGTTACAGTAGCACTATTCACACTGCTCATGCCATGGTGTAATTAGTGTTACAGTAGCACTATTCACACTGCTTATGCCATGGGGTAATTAGTGTTACAGTAGCACTATTCACACTGCTTATGCCATGGGGTAATTAGTGTTACAGTAGCACTATTCACACTGCTCATGCCATGGTGTAATTAGTGTTACAGTAGCACTATTCACACTGCTTATGCCATGGGGTAATTAGTGTTACAGTAGCACTATTCACACTGCTCATGCCATGGGGTAATTAGTGTTACAGTAGAACTATTCACACTGCTTATGCCATGGTGTAATTAGTGTTACAGTAGCACTATTCACACTGCTTATGCCATGGGGTAATTAGTGTTACAGTAGCACTATTCACACTGCTCATGCCATGGGGTAATTAGTGTTACAGTAGCACTATTCACACTGCTTATGCCATGGTGTAATTAGTGTTACAGTAGAACTATTCACACTGCGGACGCACGGTTTAAATAGTGTTACGTAATGGTGTTACAGCTGCATTATTCACACTGCTGATGTCATGGTGTCATTAGTGTTACAGTAGCACAATTCACAGTGCTGATGCCATGGTGTAAATAGTGTTATGGTAATAGTGTTACAGTAGCACTATTCACACTGCTGATGCCATGGTGTGAATAGTTGTACTTGGCAAATGGCAAATAAATATTTTGTATTGCATCTTGTTGTACGGAAATAGTGTTAGATTAGCACTATTCACACTGCTCATGCCATGGTGTAATGGTGTTACAGTAGCACTATTCACACTGCTGATGGCTTCATGGCGTTACCTGCAGCCCAGGGATGAAGCGGGTGTCTTTCTCCACCACCAGCAGGTCTGCAGCCCCCGCGTTCAGGATGGAGCGTGTCAGCCCACCCGGACCAGGGCCCACCTCACAGACGTGGGCACCCTTCAAATTGCCCGCCTGCCGCACGATTTTGTCTGCGAAGATAGACGGGGAACACATGGGAATGTTGACTCGCTCTCCACATGTTGATGGGGTACTGCAGCCCCACTAGCTTGTGAATCGGATATCAGTTTATGTGGCTCATGCATCAAAGCAATTAGTCCACGCTCGGCGATCTCAGGTCTTCATCAGCGTCTCCGGTGTCTATATTTAGATTAATGGCGCGTGTCGTAACGCCTGTCTGCCTCGGTGCCATGGAGTTTGGATGGATTAATATAACACACACTAGTCACCTTGTCAAGGACGTGAGCGAAGATAAGCCCAGGAGCCACATCACCGATAATCACATTAGGGGAACAGGGCCCGGTCTCAGCCTAGGAACAACTGACTTAGCCGGTACCCATTTGCGGGGGCGCGCGGGGGGGGGGGGTAAAGCTGATGTGAACACGCCACAGCTTCTCGCTGCTATGCAGACCCACTAGCCAGTAGGCTAGCTATGCAGTAGCCAGTAGGTTGTTGGTTTTCAAGATTCACGATTCTTTATGGTCCATGCGTAACAAGTACAATGGAATGCTTACTCCCTATTCACATCACATAATACACTATACTTCGCTAGAATACTATACAATACTATTCTATACAATAATATACTATAAACACTATATACTATCTACTATATACTACAGTGTAGTATATAGTGGATAGTATATAGTGTTGTTTATAGTATATAGTGTAGTAAAGGGTGACATATACACATATGGTGGATAGTGCATAAATGATTTTAAAGTGACCGTAGTGCAGCCCCGTAGTGTGTGAGTGGTAGCAGCATCACAGTATAATATGTACATTACATTACAGTGCGGTGCAGAACTGTGCAGTGACGGTAATGCAGAACAGTGCAGTAACAGTAATGAGTCCAGTAAGCCAGTAAGTCCAGAAATGCGGCAAAACAGCTAACGAGGAGAAGGAGGGCAGAAGGGAGGCCCAGAGTGACCCACCTGTGAGTCTCAGATCCAAGAGAAAGTTCTGGGACAGCTGTTTGGCGGCTCTAAGTTTGTACAGCTTTATCACCTCGCCGATAGTGGGTAAGGGAGGCAGTCGGAACGAGGCCGCCATCATTTACTGTATGGGTCCACTGTAAGGAAAGCGAGGGTTATTGATAGCAGGAATAATACAAACACCGTTCATTTAAATACTCCAAACGTTACATGTATACTAGGAAAAAGCATATGTGATGCAAGATGCTGTGGTCCTTATGTTTTAATCAGCCGGTGGCTTCAATATAGATAGGCTTTAGGCGTGTGTGAAGACAACCTGATACTGCAGGTTACTGTCCACAATCCCATACTAGAAGACAGCCCCCCTGTTGCTATGCAATCCTACTGAATGATAGCCAATATGTCTGAAATGACGTGGAGCTACATCATTTAACTTGTTGATAACGTGATCTAGATCGCCATCTTGTGGCACCAAACGGAGGTTGCAATTGCCACCAAGATTCAAGAACCAGATATTTAATTGTTATTAGCAACAAGTAAAATGAAATGCTTACTCCCCATTCCATCCAGTAGTATGAATTCCGACAACAATACGTTACTTATACTATACAACACTACACTATAACAATACTGTACACAATACAAATAACAACAAAGTGATGGATGATATGGTGAATTGTGAAAAAATGCATTTTAAAGTGCCAGTAGTGCAGCAGCATCATGAATACAGTGCAGAACAGTGGTTACTGTAAAAAAAAAAGTCTAGCAAAAGTATGATAGTACGATGATAGCATGATAGTGAAATATAATAAGCATAGCAAATATATAAAACACAACTAGACTTGAAGTGCCCTATTCTTTAAAGGATCTTCGCATTTTGCCTGCAACGAAACCTATTGAAATACACATGACCAAAGCAATAACTATGATTGATGATGAATGACTATAATGCATAACTGGTGTGTAGGTTATTACGGTCTTTGACACGATTAAAACATTTCCTAAACCATTTTGAAAAAAAGTTAACCCATCAGCAATCAACAAGGTCAACGGAGGGACCAAAAACATGAATGTACTTGCACTCCAATAAGAACTGTTTGTTGTTAGCTTTTTGAGCTAATGTCAGCGATTCGGCTTTCTTTTCGTCTTTCTGTGGACCCAGGTTGTAACCGAACAGCGATGAAGAGTGTGGTGCTCTGTGTACAGCGGTGTCTCCTGAAATGTAAATTGTACCACAGAGAGGAAGATACAACGCTAGAATAAATGACAGTTACTCCATGCTGCTCGTCACCGGCAGCGCTTCACTTCCTGTGTGGGGCGTGTCGTCATCGAGTAATATCCAATCATCGTGCGATAGCTCCCGTTTCAACCAATCATCGGCGGGTAGGAGGTGCTTTTCTTTGCCCTTGTTTCTTTTGCCCTATTTTGTTGATGTCATGTCTCATAAATATCAGATGGGGGCGCTGTTTTCATTCTGTTTTTATGAAAGTTTTTATGAAGATTTTGTTATGTTCTTGATGTTTTAATGTGTTATTGTTTCCCGCTGTATATCAATTGTCTGTCACTTGGTCTCTGTTGGTGTTGTTATTGTTTTTACCATCGGTACTATGCCCCCTTTGGGTATAATAAATAATTGTCTCTCTACTTCTAATTAATGTATTTAATATGTAGCCTATATTCTGAGACCCAGTGAGAAAAATGTTGTTGATATCGTATTTCTTTGGGAAACATATAACATTAAGTATTGCATTTGCATTTCAGTTTACATTAGGAGTCTGTTTGGTAACAATATGAATGAAAACCTTATGTTTCACCTTTACATATTTTATCCATTTTTATTTGTGTCTGTATGGGAACCATTGACGATGTGCGTCTGTTTCTTTGGAATAAAACAAACAGACAAATGTTATTTGGAAACAAACTGACACATTCGACTAATCAACGCATCTGCAAATTTTGGCATGCAGTATCTAACATCTGTATCCAGATGTAAACCATGTCAGGCAATACAATGGTTCAATCTATGACACGGGTGACTTCTGACACGATGCATTGTGAGTGACTCATTTCACTGTTCTCATTTGTGATATCCTTGCAGAAAAGGGTGGCTGGCCATCATAGTTGTTGGTTCAATGTGATGACAACACCAGCAGCCGTGAGCTTCTTCTGGACACTAGAGGAGAGACCCTTTGCAGCAGAGCAGACTGTGGGTCGTGTTCAATGGACGTGCTCATGGACGCCCTCTTCATCACAGACCTGGCTGGGGCTGAACTTTAGGAGATGGTGACAATGTGGTAAGCTCAAGGAACCGGTAGTTGAATTGGTGTTCTGGGTCATGGGTGAGTTGAATTATATTATATTGATGCAAGTGAGAGTAGTAGTTGTAATAGTGTGCACAGTTTGTGTGTGTGTGTGTGTGTGTGTGTGTGTGTGTGTGTGTGTGTGTGTGTGTGTGTGTGTGTGTGTGTGTGTGTGTGTGTGTGTGTGTGTGTGGAGATGTAACCTGCTGATAGCTAGTGAAAACGATTTTTTTAATTAGCTAGTATATCAGTGCTGTACATCTCACCACCAATCATGTGTATGGTTGTCCTACCATACCCTTATAGCGCCAATATTAATAATAATACTAACACACACAAGTGTGTGAGGAGGGTACTATCTTGATACTGTCTTCAATCACTCTAATGCTGATGACAATTAAACTGAACACTCTGGACTGCTCTCTACTCACGGTAAATGACTAGCCAGAAGATGCCCTATTTATTTCCTCAATGTGTCCTCAAGTTGCAAGTGTTGCAAATGGAGATTGTACCCCAGTGCTACTACTGTAGGCGAAAGCAACTGGAAAACCTATCGAAGAATCAGTGGTTTAGAAAATAGAATGTTGTGCACGTAGAATGTCGTCAAATTGCTTATTGATTTACCTTCTACATACCCATGCATGTTGACTTGGTGTTACAAGCCATTGTATATCATTCTCACCCCATACTACCAACATAGACCCAACTCAAAACGAACATAACTAATAGTACAAACTTTTGGTAACTAATCTATTTCCACACTTTTTCATTCCCAATAGTACATTACCAAGTAACTTCATTACTTTGAATTTGGAAAACTAGTCACAGACTCACAAGCGCATCACAGCGGCTTCAGTTAATTACAGCACTCTAAATTAGCTTGTGACTTAAAACCTCACCCACGCATACTAAAAGCAAGGTACCACATTCTGTAGGTCAGTTAACACACACCCACACACACGCACACTACATTAACACACCCTTTTATTTTGTTATTTAGTTGGTTATATTTTTAATTTTTTTGGGGTGTGTTTATTTGCTTATTGATTGTTTTTCACAACTCAATTTGCCTAATAATATCTATTCATATGATAAATAGTACCGTTACATTTCATGTGCTCATTACTTTTATTACTTTGGCCATTATTTACACTGCTGGGCAAGCTTATCTATCCTATTGATATTTTGACGATGGATGCTATTGACATAGCTATGAAATGTGGTCATCCTAGAGCTTCTATATATATATATATCACAGCAATATGAATCCAATGTTGATGGGTTCCATCACCAGCATGTAGTGGCCATTGTTCACATTATGTCTTTAAGAAGACATGAGTTATGCATATCTGCCCGTGTATCTGGGTTCTCTCTCTCTCTCTCTCTCTCTCTCTCTCTCTCTCTCTCTCTCTCTCTCTCTCTCTCTCTCTCTCTCTCTCTCTCTCTCTCTCTCTCTCTCTCTCTCTCTCTCTCTCTCTCTCGCTCTCTCTCTCTTTCTCTTCCTCTCTCTTTCTCTCTCTCTCTGTCTCTCTGTGTCTCTTTCTCTTTCTCACTCACCCCCCTCCCCCCCCCCCCTACCCCTCTCTCTCTCTGTCTGAATGAATATTATGAACTGTGATGTTATGGGTTTTCTTCCCAAAACAATGTCAACTGTGTTTGTATTGCAGTTGTCATTGCTATTTTTAATACAAACCTCTAGTTTGTTTCAGTGACACAAAATAAAACTGAACCAATTATAAATAGGCTTGTAGGAAAAAATAGCCTGCTTTTTATTTTTCTTCATTTTTTTCCCCCAGAATGTCATTTTGGACCTGAAACGAATCCGGCTGCACTATTTAAAGACATGGTTCTTTGTTGACTTACTCGCAATACTGCCATTGGACTTCTGCCTTCTAGCACTTGATGTGAGTATTTGATATTTGTACTAGAGAGTGTGTGTGTGTGTGTGTGTGTGTGTGTGTGTGTGTGTGTGTGTGTGTGTGTTTGTGCGTGTGTGTGTGGGTGTGTGTGTGTGTGTGAGTGTGAGTGTGTGTGTGTGTGTGTGTGTGTGTGTGTGTGTGTGTGTGTGCGTGTGTATTGTGTGTATATATAGATGGTTATATAGATGGTATATACATGGGAACCATAGGCGCCACTCTGAAGCTGACTCTGAACGTCAGACGCTGAATGTGTGCTACTGGAAAACGCCTGCATTCAGTTTCTGTCTGCTATGGTCATGGACCTCCCAGACAACTGCTGGGTTGTGTGTGTGTGTGTGTGTGTGTGTGTGTGTGTGTGTGTGTGTGTGTGTGTGTGTGTGTGTGTGTGTGTGTGTGTGTGTGTGTGTGTGTGTGTGTGTGTTAGCAAAGGTTAATCTTCATTTACTGGAGCCTATTATCTTCGAAAGGCTAATAGGGACGGGACAGTGCCAGTGTGTTACTTTAACACAACCTGTTCTGATTCAATCATATAGGCCTACATTTTATACATACATGTTTACGTATACAAAAATATAACAAACCAAGTCTATGCTGCAATCGCTTTGTCAAATGAAGGCCTGCCTGTGAACTACGGATCAAAGGCAGTTCCCAAAGGTAGCTACAGCTATAGCATAGATACTTAGTCACTTTCACTTTCACTTCCATGAACCACACGCTGAGCTCTGCCAGCAGGCATTTAGCAGTGTGTGTTCTTCTTCTCTTCCCTGTATTTCAATTCTAGAGAGTACTAGAGCTGGGGAGGGTTACCATCATCAGCATGGCTGTTGGAGCTGATCCCGTGGGCGTGTGTGTACGACACCCAGGTAGCTGGACGCCCTTTATAGACTCAGGGGAGTTGATTCATCGACAGAAAATGAATGCTTTCGAAAGATTCAATTATTACATTCTAAAATCAATTCTTTATCTTGTCTTGGTTGCTTGTCAGACAAAACAGGCGCATTTAACACATCAATTTGGACTCTTGTTTCTTGTGATGGACAGTTGTGATGGCCTGTTTATTATGACATTTTATTGAATAAAATATAAATATATATTTGCCCAAACACAAAACAACCCCTACAACAACCTATTTGTGACACATACATCAATATTCCCAATCCCACCGTTGGTTTCTGATTGTCCATTCCTTCCACCCTGTGTTGAGCAGACGGATGCTAGTGGGGATGAAATAGGTCCTGGCTGTGTTTGTCCTGTACTCTTGTTAGTCCATAGAGTAGTGGTTCTGTTAGTCCTGAGTAGTGGCTCTGTTAGTCCTGAGTAGTGGCTCTGTTAGTCCTGAGTAGTGGTTCTGTTAGTCCTGAGTAGTGGCTCTGTTAGTCCTGAGTAGTGGCTCTGTTAGTCCTGAGTAGTGGTTCTGTTAGTCCTGAGTAGTGGCTCTGTTAGTCCTGAGTAGTGGTTCTGTTAGTCCTGAGTAGTGGTTCTGTTAGTCCTGAGTAGCGGCTCTGTTAGTCCTGAGTAGCGGTTCTGTTAGTCCTGAGTAGTGGCTCTGTTAGTCCTGAGTAGTGGCTCTGTTAGTCCTGAGTAGTGGCTCTGTTAGTCCTGAGTAGCGGCTCTGTTAGTCCTGAGTAGCGGCTCTGTTAGTCCTGAGTAGTGGCTCTGTTAGTCCTGAGTAGTGGCTCTGTTAGTCCTGAGTAGTGGTTGTTGATAGCGGCGGCCGGAGGGCAAGATTTTACATTCAAGGGGTGCGATGGGTCGGCTCTGATTTCTCTGGCCAGCGATTGCAGTGGCGTGGTCACACAAAATGTCATTAATTAATCAACTTTGAAAATAATGGTTGGTTGCCAGCCCTTGCTACCGTCAGCTCTGTGTTATTTTCCTGCATCAGCACCGGTCCAACCAAAGAATACAGCCCTCACACACTGGGGGGCAGTATGAGCACAATGCAAAATCCTGGGCATTGGGGCGATACATGGCTCCTAATACATCCAAACCCATGCTCAGGGTTCACAGAAATGGATGGAAGACAGGCAGATAGATGGATAGACAGAGACAGACAGACAGACAGTCAGACAGACAGACAGACAGTCAGTCAGACAGAGTGAGCGACTGACAGATGGGTAGATGTCTTTTTTTTGGCGGACAAAATTTAACTTGCAAAAAAAAAAAGAACATTTTGTCACATATGTTTAGATGGAGCCGGATACTAAACCCTCTCCTCTCTAGCACAAGAGCTTGACGGTACAGTACACACGGCATCACTGCGCAAAAGGTTGCAAAAAGGTTGTAGAAACATCTGAAGAAGCGTTACCACGGCGAGTGGTTCGAGGAGGACGCCATCTTGGAAGAGCTGTCTGAGCGGGTACGATGACAAAGTTTTGTGTGTGTGTGTGTGTGTGTGTGTGTGTGTGTGTGTGTGTGTGTGTGTGTGTGGTGTGGTGTGGTGTGTGTGGTGTGTGTGGTGTGGTGTGTGTGTGTGTGTGTGTTGGTGAATAGTCTGCAATGTAACCTGAAGAAGAGCATTGATGTTAAAGATCCAAAAGGACGATTTTGGGCATTCATGGTGTTGTCAATGATCGGCCTTGCCTGCCTTGATCTAATATAAGAGTTATAATAAGTTATGATATAACAGTTTCAAAGCATGATAGCAGCATGTTCGGGGCCCCAGCTTCCAATGACGGATGGAAGGATTTGTACCTTGATTAACTGGTGCCATTTTGAATTTGACCACTCTCTCTTCTGTCTCTCTTCTCACCTCAAACCTTCTTCCCTCTCTCTCTCTCTCTCTCTCTCTCTCTCTCTCTCTCTCTCTCTCTCTCTCTCTCTCTCTCTCTCTCTCTCTCTCTCTCTCTCTCTCTCTCTCTCTCTCTCTCTCTCTCTCTCTCCTCCCCCTCTCTCTCTCTCTCTCTCTCTCTCTCTGTCTACGTTCCAACTGCACCAATATGATGTCCAACACGGCCCTCCCCCATGTTTGAGGAGGACCATGATGAAGAACCCCCCCCCCCTTCCTCTTCCTCTTCGGAGGAACTCCTGAAGGCGCTCTCTTAACTTCAACGTACGCTTTAACAGAAACAATGCCTTTCCCCCCCCCGTGATAAGCTGCTGGAACGTGATGCTCGACTGCTGCGTAGCTTTGAGCCACAGCCTCCCGCCTCCCGCTTATGTAAAAGGAAGAAAAAGCAACAAAAAAAAGAAGCAAAAGCCAAGTAAAAAATGTGACATTTTGTTTTAATTCCAAGTTGATTATCTGTGATTATGCACTAAAACAGCAAATTTGCAACCCCCTCAGAGAGAGAGAGAGAGAGAGAGAGAGAGAGAGAGAGAGCGAGAGGGGGGAGAAAATGTGAAAGGCTCGGAATTAGCTTCGGCAGAAAGAAAGTACTGCCCGAGGAGAGGCATCATGTTATGTGCTGCTTTCCCCCCCACCCCCACCACCCCCCCCCCCCCCGTATCCACCTCACCCCCCCTCCCCCACCCCACACCCCACCCCCCCCTATCCACCTCACCCACCCCCCCCCCCCCCCCCCCCACGCTTGTGGCGGTGCGCATGTACACAGAATTATTTACACCTTCAAGGCAGCTCGATTGAACCGCGCATCAGTCAATTAGTGAATCAGAAATTTCCTATGATTCCAATTTAGCGTGGAGTCCATGGCTCCCTCTGGTCCCCCCCCCCCCGTCCCCCATCCCCCGTCTCCACCCCCCTTCTCCCTCCCCTCTCTCCCCCCTCCCTCCCTCCCTCCTGCCCCCCCCCCCCCCCCACCCCCACCCCCCCCTTTTAGACTCCCACCCTGACAGTGACAAATTACTCCTCTGCTTTGGCGAGATTGAAAATTAAAAGCATTTAGAGTTGCTCATGCATTTATGCTAATGAGAAACTCAGATATGATTTGCATGCGAAAGAGGCTAGTCGGAGAACTCATCATTGGCACCCCCCCCCCCCCCCCCCCCCCCCAACCCCCCACCCCCCTCCCTCCTCCTGCACCACCACCACCACCACCACCTCCTATCCGCTTTAGGCTTGCATTTCTTCAGGCGCTCTTGTCCCTATTTATTAATTTTTTTAACGCGAGCCAGGAAGGAAGTCTAGTGTTTATGCACTCACCAAAATGTGACATTTCGCATTTCGCCGCCGCCGATTTTCCCCATTTTGAGCGCAAAAAATGGTTTTTAATGCGCGACTGTTGTATTTAAGACGCATGCTAGCAGAGAGCAAACCCCCCCCCCTACTCCCTCCCTACTCCCTCACACACACACACACACACACACACACACACACACACACACACACACACACACACACACACACACACACACACACACACTCCCTCCCATAAGACAAACACCACACCATCTGCCCCCTCCACCACCACCACCACCTACCACCACCACCTCCTCCACCACCTCCTCCACCACCACCACCACCACTATCACCACTACCACCACCACCTCCACCACCTCCACCACCACCCACCATCTCCACCACCACCACCACCACCTCCTCCACCACCACCACCACCAACACCACCAACACCACCACCACCCACCACCACCCCCACCACCAGACCCACACCTCGCCACTCTGCCAAATTGGGTCATTGTGTCTGGAGTTTTCCCATTACACCGTCAAGAGGGACGAGCGGCAGCCGTAATGACATTGTGCTGGTTATTGTATCGTGCTCCATGCCCCCCCCTTCCCCCCCCCCCCCCCCCACCTGCCGGTGCTCACCACACAGGGCAACACACCGTTCAATACACACCACTCAATACACACCACACCACACAACGATATAGATATATAGGGCCATCGGCCAGTATTTAACGTTGAGCAAAAGAGATGATCAAAGTCTGAATGATTATGGATGATGGTTGACTGTTGTTTCTCTTTGTGTGTATCTCTAAGTGCTTTTGCTTTTATTTTTATTTTTTATTAAAAAGTCTGATATCAAACAAAAATATTTGATGTGAGTTTTTTTAGAAAGGAAAAGACAAAAGAGTGGCTTTTTGTGTTTTGTGATAAACATGGGAGGAACGCTTTAGGCGCCGGGGGAGGATTAAAAAAGCTCCTTTTCCACGCTTCTAAGCCTCCTCTTCCTCTTCCTCTTCCTCTTCCTCCTCCTCCTCCTCCTCCTCCTCCTCCTCCTTATTTATTTTTATTTACCTGGGAAAAAATATCAAAGCACATGCTTCTTCTCCATTGTATTGTTTTAGTTTTTTTCCCGTTCCCAGAGAGTCGACTGCTAAACGATTGTAACCTTGGCAACAAGATGTATTAATGAAGGCGGAGGATGAAACGGGAGTTTAATTTGTTCCACTGTTTATGGCTGAGGTGAAATGGATTAGCTGTGATTGAGGTGTGTGTGTGTGTGTGTGTGTGTGTGTGTGTGTGTGTGTGTGTGTGTGTGTGTGTGCTTGTGTGTGTATGCGTGTGTGTGCGTGTGTGTGTGTGTGTGTGTGTTGTGTGCTGTGTGTGTGTGTGTGTGTGTGTGTGTGTGTGTGTGTGTGTGTGTGTGCTTGTGTGTGTATGCGTGTGTGTGCGCGTGTGTGTGTGTGTGTGTGTGTGTGTGTGTGTGTGTGTGTGCGCGTGTGTGTGTGCGTGTGCTTGTGTGTGTGTGTGCTTGTGTGTGTTGTGTGTGTGTGTGTGTGTTTGCGTGTATGTGTGTGTGTGTGTGTGTGTGTGTGTGTGTGTGTGTGTGTGTGTGTGTGTGTGTGTGTGTGTGTGTGTGTGTGTGTGTGTGTGTGTGTGTGTGTGTGTGTGTGAGCAAAGCGCTGACGTGACACTCGTGTGTTTGTCACCGTGTCATTTCAAGGAGGCCGCGGCGGCAATTATGACTACGGGTACACAGCAATTAAAAGTGGTAGCATTCATTAATAATTTTTTTAAAAAATTCATTTATCAGCGGCGACTGAAGTGATTGCCGCCTCACACCGGCTTTCCAATTACGCCGCTTAATTAGAAATGTCAATATTAAGAAATAATTAAACTCGGGGAATGCATTAAGGTTGTCACAAATACTTTTTCGGAAGGGGGGGGGGGGGTGTGTGTGTAGTGGGGGGGGGGGGGACACAATGCAAAACACAATGCATTCACTCTCATGTGATTTTTTTGCAGTTTACACGGCGGAAAACCAAAATCGTTGAGGTATTTGTTGGGCTATATGTGTGTGTGCCTGTTTTTTGAGAGGGGAGAATTGAGGTGTGTGCGTGTGTGTTGTGTGTGTGTGTGTGTGTGTGTGTGTTGTGTGTGTTGTGTGCTGGTGTTCCAGAAAATAACTTATTTTTTCTTTTGGGGAAAGGTAGTATCTTTGAGCGCCACTGGCCTGCTAGCTACCGAGGGCTGGGGGGGGGGCGAGGGGGACGGGGGGGACAGCGGGGGACAGGGGGGACAGGGGGGAAGGGGGGGACAGGGGGGAAGGGGGGGACGGGGCGAGGGGGGGGGGGGGGGACGTGGGGGGGGTTGTAACAGTGCAGCAGGATGTTTTCTGAGTCTTGGTAAATCCTGTGTATGCTCACACCTATTACTCTCCCTCCCCACAGCTACCATCATCACCACCACCTCCACCACCTCCACCACCCTCCTCCATCCCCTTCCTTGCTGTGGCTGACTGCTTCCTTCTCAGAGCTGTGTTTGGTGATGGGGGGGGGGGGGCACTGGCCACACCTGGGCTCCGGCCCTGAGCCCCCTGCAGACTGGATACTGGTTGCCAACGACGACCACCAGGACCAGGTCCACAACAAGCAGCAGAACAAATCTACAGGTTGGGGTGTGGTGTGGTGTGGATTAGATTAGATTCTAATGTATTGTCATTGCACAGCACAAGTACAGTACAGCGAAAATAATTTGGCATCTAACCAGAGTGCAAAGTAATATATCATTTACAGTTTACAGTGGCTAAAAGACAGTCTACTAGTTATAATTAATAGTGATAAGATTACTTATAGAGTATATATGAGATATGTGCATAATAATATATATATATATATATACAGTAGTATTGAACGGGTAGTGATCAGGGGTATGCGATTATGAAAAACAGAAAGAAAGTATATATAAATGTATATAAATGTATATACAGCAGGTAGTGGGTATGGAGTTGCTGTAGTTCTCTGGAACGGCTTTGAATTGGATTGCAGATTTTTCTTTTTCTTTTTTTCCACACGCTGCGCCCCAACCTGTGTATTAATTGCATTCATTTTCAGAGTTACTTTATGGACTTCGGTCGTTGTGTAATTAACCCCATGAGGGGTTAATTGCTTGCCTCTGAGGCTTTATAGAGCTGACATAAGTATGTAATTATCGGTATGATCCGTATCCAAAAGGTCTCCACATACAAGACAAGAATATACATGAAATTTGCAAAAATGAATACTGATTATAAACTGTAGGCGGACACACACACACACACACAACTAATAGTTGTATAATTTATCTGGGCAGAAATAAAACCTTTTCTGCCCAGATTGGGCATGGATTTTACTCTTTCGTGAATGTTTTGTTTGTATGATTGCACCAAATTGCTATGATATTTGCCCGTTCTTAACTGGCATTCTGGAAAGTGGCTGCGATTTAAAAATGTCTTGACTGATCCAAATAAAATATCTGTAAAATAGATACTCTGTAAAAAAAAAAATACTAGATTAACTTTTCGTGCTGAAAAGAGCTCAAATTTAATTTCCCCAGACTACAAGCAGCCAGCCTTTTCATCTAAAGCAACAAAAAAAAATACACACCTACCTTATAAAGCATCACAATAAATGCTATCTTTCATACGTTACCACTGAGAATAATAAATCTTAATTGAATAAAAAAAATAGGCAATTCAACATTTTGTCTTCATTTCTGGGAAAAGTTACTAGATAGAACCGAGGAGCTGCAGTGAAAGTGAGCTTCCTCCATCTCAGTACAGCTGTAGCCAGTCGGAAAGGCCTCTTCAACACTGTCATCCTCAGCCTCCTTCCCCATGGTTACGAGTCCATCCCGAGACCACGAGGGGGAAGAGCCTGTGGATGGAGTCCTGCAATCATTTTTAGTTGATGCACTTAACACGTCTCCATATCTCATCATTTCAATGCATTCAACTTTAACTTTTAAATTTTTAGTTTAAATTGTGCTTCTGTTCAGTGTTTCATTGTCTTGTTGGCTTTGTCTCTCTGTTGCCTTGCGTCTTAGTGTTTTACTGTGGGCTGTCGAGGTCGGGGTTAATTGGTGTTTCTGTGTTCTCGTCTCGTTTTCCGTAACAACCAAGATTCTCTAATAATAATAATTTATTAATAATAATACTATCACGCTTTATACACAAATATGTGTTTCATATTTGAAAACTGTCAGTGTTTGAGAATGTTAACAATATCCCCTTTCACAAATAGAAAGTGATGAAATACTATATTTATCTTTGATTGCTTGGTCATTGGTCCAAATCTTGTATTTACCTTGCCATGCTAATTAACTGTGTATCGTTGCTGTTATCTTAAAACCCATCTGTTTGATTGCACAAAATGGCCTTCATTTACCATTCTTAGTTAAAGCAACAACCCATCTTTCAGTGGCAGCAAACAACACATGGGAATAGCGTTTCCTAGTACCAAACAGACTCCTATCAGCAAGTATACCTCACGTTTCCTAGTACCAAACTGACTCTTATCACCAAGTACCTTCAAGTTTCCTAGTACCAAACGGACTGTTATCCAAGTACCTACGTTAGCTATCACCAAGTAACCTAACGTTTAGCTAGTACCAAAGGGACTGTTATCACCAAGTAACCTAACGTTTAGCTAGTACCAAACTGACTGTTACACCAAGTAACCTAACGTTTAGCTAGTACCAAAGGGATTGTTATCACCAAGTAACCTTCCGTTTCCTAGTACCAAACTGACTCTTCTCACGCAGTAACCTCACATTTTCCTAGTAACCAAACAGACTCTTATCACGCAGTAACCTCACGTCACCTCGGCGCTAGTTTTTGTTGCTCTTGCTTTTTTTCCCCTCCCCCACGCCCGGGCGGACACGGCCATTAATCAAGACAAATGCCTTGGAATCACCTGTTGACTTGGCAGCAGAAGTGAAAGTGGAACCGGGGCGACTTGAAAGGTGTTCTTTCCAAGCGGCTGCAGCCTCTAATCATAGCTCGGCCAGTAGTGGCACAGCACGCTAAAGCCGGGTTTCAAGGCCCGGGTTTTCTTGTGACAGCTCTTTTAATTGGACCGCTGTGTTCCCTCTCGGTGCCGGGAAATGTTACCAGCGCGGTTATTGCCCGGGATGTTATGATATAATTACCTCACGGTGTACCATTATATAAAAATCAAACGAGTCACAGTTAATGTCAAGGAATTGTACGCTTCGCTTATGAATATGAAGGACTTAGTGTTTATCGGAACTAGCGTATTCCTATATATACGAGGACATAATTGAATCCTTTCTTTTCCTAATCAAATACAAACGGCATGTGAGCGAGTCGCCCAAGACTACCGCGGTGTTACTGAAGAAACAATGATTTGACTATGTTTGTGGATAATTGCTAAAAGCTTGTCTGATTGCCATTATGTGGGCGGCAGGAGCTCAAGGGGTGAGGGCAGGTTGTCTGGAGACTGGAGGAGGCGCACGTTTTAGTCTCACTTCTTCGCTCAGAAGGCGTCTCCGAGCAAGACGCCTAGCTCTTAACACCTCTCCCAGTGAGCTGGTCGTCGCCTTGCATGGCTCGACACACCGCCCTTGGTTTGGAAATTAGGCATTAATTATACAGCGCTTAAGTGGCAGATATAAATTAGAGCTAAAGTGCTATATAAAATCCGTTAATTTGCCATTTTCAGTTACAGTTACTTTTAAATCACAAACTAGTCTCTTTAAAAAAAACAATGCTAGTGGGTTAATCTTAATTTAGCCAGTTTGGGCCTGGCTCAAAGACCTACTGTACTATGCACTAGAGTCAAAGCAGCGCTCAGCCGGAGGTTATGTCCTTGAACCCACTGTCCACTTCTCTCTGTGACTCGGGGCTCCTTTGGTCTTTTTTTACTTTAACCCCATGGATAGAAGGAATAAAAGGCTAGATGAGGGCGACCAAAAGAGAGAAAAAGCATGCACATCAGAGAGAGAGAGAGAGAGAGCGAGACAGAGAGAGAGAGAGGGAGGGAGGGAGGGAGAGTTTGTGTCTCCCCCCCCCCCCCCATGTTTTTGCCATGAGAGCCATGAGGATGCCCCCGCTCGCTGACAAATGAGAAACGCCACAGTGTCCCAGGCCAAAGTGACAAGCCAAATGGAAGCAATTCCTCCCGAGGCAGGAGAGAGCAGCTGTGACCAGGACCCACTCTGCCTTGCGAGACAGCACCCTAACGTGTGTGTGTGTGTGTGTGTGTGTGCGTGTGTGTGTGTTGTTTGGTGTGTGTGTGTGTGTGTGCGTGTGTGTGTACGTGTGTGTGTGTGTGTGTGTGTGTGTGTGTGTGTACGTGTGTGTGTGTGTGTGTGTGTGTGTGTGTGTGTTGTTTGGTGTGTGTGTGTGTGTGTGTGTGTGTGTGTGTGTGTGTCTGTGTCTGTGTGTGTGTGTGTGTCCCTGTGTCTTTGTGTGTGCTGTGTCTTTGTGGGGACGCTACACTATGGAGACGTTGCCCAGGAGACAATTGGCATTTTTCTCCTGGCGGTCTCTGGGTAAGCAGAGTGTGTGTTGCTGGCCTTTTGGGAAACCCCATCAGTTGTGGATCACATCCCCCCCGCTACTGGAAGGCAGGGACACTGCTGTGGGTGTTTATTTTTAGTGCACTGCATCACTACGTCAAGTAATGTGTGTGTGTGTGTGTGTGTGTGTGTTTTTCCTCTGTCTGAGTCGCTTTACTTTACTTGCTAAAGGACACCGAATAACGCGATGTAATGTGTTGTGTGTTTGTGTGTTGTATGTGTGTGCGTCACTTTTTATTGCAAAAGACTCATTTGTGTGGCGGCTATGACAGCTAGCGGTTCACTAGCGGTTCGTTCACTTACGGTATTGCCGCTATGCCTACAGTAATATCTGCGCACGTACGCAAGGTGTGCTCGGGTAAAGGACCTGGAGAATCTCCTCCAGTTGGTTGGAACATGGCCTTTCATGCGGGACCGTCGAGAGACTCCCGCCCGGTGGTGGTGGTGGTGGAGGGTAATTAATGCAAAGGGCTGATGGATTAAAAAGTCCCCCCCCTGCTGAGACTGACTCCTGGCAGATGTGATTGGCACTGTGACCCCGCTAGGAGCCGGTCCCTATAGCAGGCTGCCGGTAAGGCTAAATGTTAAGCGATAAATAGACTGGGGTGGGAGGGAGGTGAGGGAGAGAGAGAGGGAGGGAGAGAGGGAGAGAGAGAGAGAGGGAGAGAAGGAGAGAGAGAGAGAGAGAGAGAGAGAGAGAGAGAGAGAGAGAGAGAGAGAGAGAGAGAGAGAGAGAGAGAGAGAGAGAGAGAGAGAGAGAGAGAGAGAGAGAGAGAGAGAGACTGACTGACTGTTTGGAGGCAGTCGACATATGGCTTTAAAAGTAAAGATGGTGAATGGTGAAATGTTTTTGGAATGTAGTTTTACCGTGAACATTGCTCTGTTGGATAGCTCTGGATTTTAAGGAGGCGAGCAGTAGTGCCAAAGTCTAGGATGGTGCGGTGTTCATTTGTTTCTCTCTCCCTCTCTCTCTCTCTCTCTCTCTCTCTCTCTCTCTCTTGCCGTTGGTCTCTCTTGTCTCACCCAGAGCCAAGTGGATCAGGCTTCCCTCAGAACACAGCCATCATAATTACTCCCAGCCCGAGGAATCAATTAGACCCTAAGCACCATTGTTTTCCAGGACGGAGCTGAGCATTAAAGTTTAAAAACTCGGAATTATTAAAAAGTCATGCTCCCAGGGACACATACGGAATATTTACTGTTAACAAATAACTTAATAACTTCTTCCACTCCCAATTATTAATTCATGCCCCAGCGTTTGGCTCCGCAAGACTTGACTCGTGGTTAATTTCCCTGCCTTTGTGCGTTGTTAAAAATGCATCGGCTCTCATCGACGATGAGAGCGTTCCTCGAGTCTGCTTTTTGTGTGCATTTATTAAGAAGTCTGAGCTGCGGTTTTTGTCTCTTGACAAACTGCTTTTTTTATTATTATTATTTATTTATTTTGGTCTTATAAAATATGTTGTTTAAAAAAAAAAACCCCAGATGGATATTACACACTTCAATATGTTGATTCGGGCCTCGCTGACTGAGAGGAGTCGTATTTGTGGCGTTTGGTTATTAGGAGTTATTGCTAAATAATGTTTTGTTGATTAATTTATTTGTTTCTTTTTTCGTCTGTTAGATTTGTTTGTTACGCTGTTATGGCTCTTGATAGGGGAATCTCGCTCGTGAGGAAAAAATGTAATTGAACGCGTTTTCCCATCAGTATTTCATGATGTATTTCTCAGTCCCTAATGGTGACACCGGTGGGTATAAGCCCGCCCCCTCGTTCGGAGTCCACCAATCATGAGTCAGACTCAGTGGGGATGTGTCACTCGCCCACTATGCCCAGAGGGGAACCTAGTGTTGTTGTTGGTCTAAATAATCTGCTGAACGATACGATTGGTTAAAAGCCTCCCATGTGATTGAAAACATATTTGAACTGTAGGAATTCACCCTTTAACAGAGATTGATTGTCGTGTGTGTGTGTGTGTGTGTGTGTGTGTGTGTGTGTGTGTGTGTGTGTGTGTGTGTGGTGCGAGGACTGGATTTAATCTCCAATGTGTGTTGCCTACCTTCCTATAGGCATCAAACTCTTTGGGATAAAAGTGTCAGCTATAATGACCGTGATATATAATGAATAGTAAAAGAACAGTCTGAGCTAAAAAGTTGTTTTTAAGTGCACACGCTGAACTTGCGCGTGACTAATCGACCGCCTGTTTCGGAGCGCTAGCCTTGATGCTGATTAAGAGGGTCTGCCTATTCGATCTCATAACAAAATGTTACTGATTGGCATTATTTATTTTCCCCCTTGGATGTGCCCTAGATCAATCATGGCCATTTACCATGTTTTTTTGGGGGGTTTTAAATCCATACAAATTGTTAAGATAATTCTTACTACACTTACTGTCACCAATTGTGCTTGGTCGCTTATTGGTTGAACGCTACTCTGTCCAATATTGGATTTCATGTAAGATATTGGATTCCAGATCTCCCTTTGTATTGCTCTGTGTTGCCGAATGAGAGGACCGTATTGTACATCGTCGGCTCATCCTCCGTGGATTGGATTCGATGACGCCGGGGAGATGATGGAGAATCGGGGGGGGGGGGGGGAAACTGAAATGGCTTGCTCTTTTCTGAGCTCTCCTTCCAGCTGAGCAATTCCCCCCCCCCCCCAAAAAAAAACACAACCCCCGACAACAATACTAGCCAACCTGAAATAGTTCACAGCTTGGCGGGAAATTCCCAGAGGGAGGTCGTAAATTGGCTCTCGGAAGAGAGAAAAAGAAACAATTGGCCTTTACCTGGGAGGATGCATGTCATCTCTCCGCTACTCACTGCTGCGCAGATTAAGGTCAAATAGACCATTTTCCTCCCCCTGGTTTTTTTTGTGAGTCCCGTTCCTCTGAAGGCTGCAGAAAGGGGAAGAAGGCAGGCTAGAAGAATAACTGGATGGAGATGGGGGGGAGGGGGGGTGGGGGGTGGGGGTAGGAGGAGGAGGGGGTTAGGCGAGTGGGATAGTGAAGGTCTTTGAAAGAGGTTTTTTTTTTACACCCGTCCCTGGTGAGATGCCCGCCTCGCTCCAAGTAACTGTGTTGATAATGGCTCACTGTCAAGGTGCATGAGCTCCGCGTCCCTCCTCCCCCGGTCTCTCTCTCTATCTCCAGCGGGCGGGGCGGATCCTGCCAACGCTCCCCCCATCAGTTATGAGGGTAACTGGCTCTGGCGTGGAAGGGGTTAATGTCAGCAGTAGCCTTAATGTGCTTTGAAGTGCTGTTGTATTCTCTGTCGAAAAAGAAAAAGCTCTCAAGGAATATATTCCATCAAGGACATAACTTTTCTTGGCGCAGTTTCAGATCATCAGTCTACTCTCCTGTGTTCTATAGATTTTTTGCATGCTAATCCGAAACACGTACATGCGGGGGGGGGATTCTCTCTGAGCACATATCGCACTCGTCCCCAAATTGCATAAACGTAATGGACTAACACCAAATTATGTTGTTAGTCACTCACTCGTCACAGACGATGAATCCCTTTTAGAATCCAAGTGCTAACCCTGCCAATTGTCATTACAAAGCCAATTGACACACAGTTAAATCATTGGTTTCAATTGATTGTGCTGTCAATCAAGCTGGAAGCTCTCTCTCCCCCCTACTTGTGATGTGATGTGATGTGTGTGTGTGTGTGAGCGTGCGAGCGAGCGAACGGCAGGCATAACATTTTGCCGCGCTGGTGTCAAGGGCGTACGGGCGATGGAGTCGGGCCTCCTCAATTAAGAACAATAATTTGCTGAGTCGGGCACGCAGACGAAAATCGGGGACGGCAATTTCTTCTGCCTCCAGTTGAAATTATGCTTATCAGGTAGCTCCGCCGCGGCGGAGGTGAGGGGTCGGCCCGGAGCAAACGCAGCCCGCGTTTCTGCACATAATTGAGAGGGGTTCGGATTTAATTGTATAATTAATCTTGTCAAATTAAGTTACACAGAAGTCCGACCCCTAAATTAGGCAGTCTGGAATGTTCTAAATTGCGCTAATGTGAAATCTGGCTCCAGAATGCACTTTGTTCCCCCTCCTGATGGCACGAAGTAAGTTTTCCGTCGTAATGAACACTGTAAAGCCGTAATGACCAGTTATTAGCTCTTATCACGTTCCTTCATACGATTCATTCTGCATAAAGTAATTGCAATTTAGAAGTAGCAAGCTCAATTCATTTTGGACGCCTGTTTTGAGAGAGTAATGTGAAAAGGTATGGCACAGGCATTTTATTTCTCACCGGCTCTTACCAGCTCTTTTATTAGCAGCTCAAAATGACAAAAAAACAACATAATCAGAGAAAAACATATTAGGCTACTGCAGCCATTGCCACAACCACACTGAGCAACCTAGTGACACTGCTAAAGTATGCGAAGCTAACCGAAGCACACATTTTTTTAACCGTGCTTTCTCATTTCCTACTTTCCTATTTTCTTCCCCCCCCTCCCCCTCCCCCTTTAATATTAACATTCCTCGTGGCTTAACCCTGTGGTCCGTTTTTACAAACGTGTGTTATAGCGCCATATTTCATACGCTCCTAATATTGCTCGCAAGTATGTTCGACGAGCCGCCTTGAAAAGGGTGACACGGTGCATTCAGCCTCAATGGCTTGTCGTCAGCCCACGATATGACGGCTGAAGGCTTGCAGGTGAGCCTCTCTGAGTGTATGTTTTGATCCCTACTGGGGAGATAATTGATCTCCACAGGTAGTGATGCCTTTATGCTATCACTACAATGTCAAAACATCTGACAAGGGCTGAGCTAGGTTAATACCCGATGTCTAGTTGCTGTAGTATAGTAGTATGTGTATAAATATATATATATATATATATATATATATATATATAGTATATATATATATATATATACTGTATATATATATATATATACTGTATATATATATATGTGCAGTATATATATATACTGTATATATATATGTGTATATATATTATATATATATACATATATTGTCGCAGCCAATTTCCAAGTGTACCATAGTTGGTAAAGCAGTGTCCATGTAGTGAAGTAACAGCCCATCATCTTCGCCTTCGCCATTTTGACGTAAAATCCTACGTAGAAAAAACATAGCACTACGCTAGATCCCCTCTTGCTCCAGCCAGTATACCTTCTAGCTCCCTATTGAGCTGTGGGGAAATCTGAAAGAATACGCCCATTGGCTACAAATCACTATATGATTGGTTGATCAAATTGTCAATCCAAACGTACGCTCTCATTCAGTCTAAGGGCCAAAGTCATCGGGAATACTTTGGTTGAAGGATATTCTTCCCAGCAACCTAGAAAAATATCTGATTGGTTGTATTGTTTTTCCAACACCACTCAAATGCGTAGTGCATGGACCGAGAAAGACAAACAAATCAACGTAACACTGTAATATAACAGATAACAACACAGATACGATTCCCATTTATTCATTTTATTTACATTTGATTAAATTTGATTAAATTGTATTACATTTTATTAATACAATTAATTCAATTTTTTTGTTTCATCTGAGAGTTCCAGGGTCTTCTCTGAATACCTTGAAGGCCCTGACGCTTCACCACTGATATATATGTATATGTATATACTGTATAAATATATAGTGTGTGTATATATATATATATACTGTATATATTTATATATATATGTTTATGTGTATATATATATATGTTTATGTGTATATATATGTGTTTATGTGTATGTATATATATGTGTTTATGTGTATATATATTCATATATATATATATATATATATGTGTTTATGTGCATATATATATATGTATGTATGTATGTATGTATGTATGTATGTATGTTTCTGTGGACCCAGAGGTGACAAGGGGACATGGAACAGAATGTGGAAGTGAATGTTCTCCAGGCTAATCACTAAGAGGCCAACACCTATTGGACTCACCCTGCTGATTGAACTCCAGAAGGTTTTCCCCCCACAAACACAACCCCCGTGGTGAGACAGACGGTCTAAGCTCACAAGAGCCAATCAAGAGAAGAGTCCCCTTTTAAGGCGGGACAACTCCAGAGAAACCAAAATACTATGTACACAAACCTGTGGCTTTCGCGTTCACTCTCGAGACTGACCCCAGGTTTAGTTTATTTTTTTTGTTTAACTCTGCTACATTATTATATTGTATGATCAGAGTAAACAGTTGTCTTTTCAAGATGTATTGTCTCCAAACCATCCATGGAGTAAAGAACAGCTCATCCCACCCACAGCCACGAAGGAACAGCACTAAAGGGACCCTGGTGGAAGACGTGCACCCCAAACACCGGTTGTGAAAGCCAAAGAATCAGCTTGCTTCATATGAATGAAGTGCCAAGATACGGACCGACTCAGAACAAACTCATCAGGCCTGTTTGTGAGCTTGTGAGAACACTTGTGTGGGAACCTATTATCCCTCGGAATCCCAGCCGAGGGATAATTCACAAGGAGAAGTAGAGGTTTTTTTTCCCTTTTATACATAGCATGATAAAAATATAAATGATTTAAGATTTGTATTTGCCATATGCAACAAGTGCAATGGAAAGCTTACTCCTCATTCCCTCCCGCAGTATACATTTCTAAAACACAATGCTATAAAAAAAATACTATACATATACAATGAAAAGGTAAAAATAACATTGACTGAAGGATGATATGTACATGTGTAGAATAGTGCAAAAAGTGCATTTAAAAGTATTTGTTAAAGTGCCAGTAGTGCAGCAGCATTATGAATACAGTGCAGTGCTGTGCAAAACAGTGCAGTAACTGTAAATGGAACAATTATTCAATTTTTTAATACAATTGGTTAATGATGGGATATAACCACTTAGGGCACTACACATTGTAATAGTCTTAATAATCAAGCAAATGATGAAATCCGAGTCACATACTCTCCGGGTGGTGGTATAGTCCAGCATCCCCACATCAACCACCAACCTTGTCGCCGAAAAAGAGTTGAGAGAGAGAGAGAGAGAGAGAGAGAGAGAGAGAGAGAGAGAGAGAGAGAGAGAGAGAGAGAGAGAGTCCTCTCCTCTCCTCTCCCGGCCCTGAAACCTAAAACCCACAAAAACCAACAATCGTGCCTCTCCCACTATTGGTGGCGTGGGGCTAATCTTGTCTCTCGCTAAGTAAATGATGGGGAGTTCATTTCGCTCGCCAGCCGCCGCGTGTCGTCTACGGAGATTAGGTACGCTTGAGTGGAGATGCTGTCTGGTTTATTTATTTATTTATTTATTTATTTATTTATTTATTTATTTATTTATTTATTTATTTATTTATTTATTTATTTATTTATTTATTTATTTATTTATTTATTCTTCCTTTTTTTTGGCGTTCGGTTCGGTGGGAGTTGAAGGGGTGGGTGTGGGTGTGGGGGCTAGGAGGGGGGGGGGGGGGGCTGAGGGGGGGGGGTGTGGCAGACATAGAGAGGATAAACACAGTAGCTGTGCAGTGATACATTGAATGTGAGATCGGACGCATGCAGACATACAGTAAGTTTGGGTATGTCGGCCGGCGGTTGATATGACATCTTGTTGGCGCGGCTACTAAAAGGGAAGCGTTATCTGTAGTATTATTATTATTATTATTATTATTATTATTATTATGTTCAAGCTTTTTTTGCTAATCTTCAGGGTTTTAAATCTATTGGCAGCCGAGCTGCTTTGCAGGGGGAGGGGAGGGGAGGAGGGAGGGGGAAGGGGGGAACTGCCAGGATTTTCTGGGCCTGCGCGTTTCGTTGCTCAGCCATTAATGATTCTGTCCTCCGCGCAGACGAGCAGTGTTCACCGCCATTAGACTGATTGTCATCCATGCCGTTATGTTATTTTCCTTTTTTTGTTGTTCGGTTTCCTCGGCGACGGGACAGTCTCTGTCTCTCTCCCCCCGTCTGGAGGAGCCCCCGCGGGTATTTGCCGGCATAATTCTCTTCTTAACATGACGACCTTAACACTGCTGCTGCTGCTGTCATGAATTTAGTAACAGCAGATGCACAAAATCGCACCGTTAGACGAGAAGGGGGGGAGAGAGAGAGAGAGAGAGAGAGAGAGAGAGAGAGAGAGAGAGAGAGAGAGAGAGAGAGAGAGAGAGAGAGAGAGAGAGAGTGAGAGAGAGAGAGAGAGAGAGTGAACGGATCATGCCAACTGCGTCTCTGTGTGCCTTTCCCGAAGCGCAGCCCCCTCTCTTTGATGTGCGTGACGGCGTTCGGCGTTCGGCGAGTCTCTCTATAGATGGCATCTCGGGGAAAAAGCGGGAGACTTGCAGCACTGCCGTCTCTCTGAATACAGATGGAGAACGATGCCCTTGTGCTCCCCCCCCCACCAAAAGCAAACACTCATATTGATGGCTCTATATCCCCATGAGTGTGTGTGTGCGTGTGTGTGTGTGTGTGTGTGTGTGTGTGTGTGTGTGTGCGTGTGTGCGTGTGTGTGCGTGCTGCAGTGCTCTCTCTGCGAAGTGAATAGAATCGGTTTCGGCGAATGAAAGAATAAAGAATAAAGTGGCGTATTGTTTATCCACATGATTCAGATTCTCTTGGTTCTTATCTCTATCTCGCTTTCCCTCTCTGTTACACCTGAACCGAGTCGAGGAGGATCTCGCTTTGGACAAACACACACACACACACACACACACACACACACACACACACACACACACACACACACACACACACACACAGACACACACACACACACACACATGCCCCTTTTTCATTAATTTCCCAGCGAGAGCCACTGCAGGACTACTTGCAGCGCATGGGGTAGAAGCAAGGCCGTGAGCCACATACACCCCCTACATATGCCCCCATAACACTTCCAACTTATCTTACCCCTTTTCTCAATTTTCATTCATTCTGATATGCTTGTATTACTGTATATTCCGGACTATAAGTCACACTTTTTTGGGCTGTCTGGCTGGTCCTGCGACTTATATTCCGAAGTGACTTATATATGGGGTTTTTTTCTGACTGCGTTCAAAGAGATCAAATCGTGACGCTACTCAACCAATCAAATCGCTGCAGTGAGTGAGCGAGCAGAATACAAACACACACACTCACACACACACACACACACGGAGAGATGGAAAGAGAAACAGTCTGAGTCATTTCACATGTGCTCCAAAAACTGAAAGTGTTTTGCGTCATCTGATCGGCTCTTCTGATCGGCCGTTTTTTGAGAGCTCCGACCGATCGGTTTAGAGTTAATATCGGCCAATAATGAACGGCGGCCGATCGACTGGAGCAGTTGTGCAGTTATGTCTCCAGTTACGCAGCTGCAGTTTTGTCTTCTGGTAAATGTGACTTATACACCGAAGCGACTTATTACTACTAATACTCTGGTGCGACTTATAGTCCGGAAAATACGGTACACATATTATATATTAGGCTTATCTCCCGAGTCACCAGCCACGCCATTGGGTCCCAGGCCAAATAATGTAGGGGGAGGGAGTCATTTTGCAGAATTGTTGCACAAAAGCTACATTTTTACACATTTTGAGATCGTTCTAAGGATCTTATTGTTTTATATATATTAAAAAGAATTGTATAAATGAATTGATTTTATTTACTCTTGGGGCTCCCTATATAGCTAAAAGGGGCCCTGTGTGAAGAGAGAGTTGAAGCACTTGGTCACACTGTAGAACAAGGGGTTTGAAGGCATGTTTTGAGCTAAAGGTTCTTCTTATAGGTTCTTCCCTGATATTCAAAGTATAAATGCAGTGCTTCTCGTTAGCCTGCACCACCAGTGTTACAGTGGGCCCATGTATTTGTGTTGTATTTTGTTGTTGTACAAGCGTGTAGAGGATCGAAAGGCAAAGAAAGATAATGAAGGAGGCTTTCGCTTGGATATGGGAAGGTTTTCATTTTCGCACATGGAGATGATGTCAACAAGCAATAGCTGATGGTAGTTGGGACTTCAATTTGATATACAGTAGGTGACAGAGACATCGCGCTATTGCACACTACAGATCTTGTACTTGATCTTGTATCTTGTTCTGTATCTGTATTGGGCTCAGGATGTAGAGCGGTCGCCTCACAAACGGAAGGTTGCCGGTTCGATCCCCTGGCTCCTCCTAGCAAAAACCTGTGGAGGTGTCCTTGAGCAAGACACCCTAACTCGCTCTAGAGGCAGGTGGGATTCATTAACCCTCTCCTTGAAACATAATACTGAAAAATAATTGCATAGCTGGCGATTGGGCCGGACCAGCTACTCCATATGGAGGATATATACTGTACTGTACTTGTAGATCTTGATTTTTTTTCAATCAATCAATGAAATGAAAAGAGAGTTGATTTAGCTTTTAAATTGACAGCTTCATGGCCCTACCCTTTAGAAATGGTCTCAGGCTTTTTCCAAGACTTCTGTGTTTTACTTGGCAACCACCCCACCCCACCCCCCCCCCCCCCCCCCCTTCCCCCTCACACCCCTCCCCCCTCGCCCCCCCCCCCCTCTCCCCTCACTACCAATCGGTCCCTTGATTGTTTAGGGAAATCTTGTAAAATGCAAATGGGGCCAAACAGAATGTAATTGCTGCCGTGTGATGATTACGAGGGAGAACTAATGATGTCCCAACACTAGGGTCAGACGGGGTTTAATTAGTGGAGGCACAATCAGTGTCACTCCTCTCTCTCTCTCTCTCTCTCTCTCTCTCTCTCTCTCTCTCTCTCTCTCTCTCTCTCTCTCTCTCTCTCTCTCTCTCTCTCTCTCTTGGTCCCCAATGTCTGCCTGGGCCTGTGCCAGCTCGCTCTCCATCGGGGGGGCTAAAGAAGAAGAAGAAGACGAAGACGAAGACGAAGAAGAAGAAGAAGAAGAAGAAGAAGAAGAAGAAGAAGAAGAAGAAGAAGAAGAAGAAGAAGAAGAAGAAGAAGAAGAAGAAGAAGAAGAAGAAGAAGAAGAAGAAGAAGAAGAAGAAGAAGAAAACCATTGGCCCACTCCCCACGTGAAAAATCCGGGAATTAAAACGGGATGATTCCTTTGTTGGGTCTTCTTGGGATTGTTCTTGGGAAATGGAAACCCTTCAGAAGAAGGCTTGGCCCGGGCTACAGATAGAGGGGCAGGTTAATGAGAGACCCACAATGGATTGAGGTTCTCTGTTGTTTGGTAGGGAATGGAAGACAGGTTGAAAAACACACACACACACACACACACACACACACACATACACAGACACACACGCACGCGCGCGCGCACACACACGCACGCACGCGCGCGCACGCACGCACGCACACGCACGTGCACACGCACACACCGCACACATACGAACACACACACCGCACACACACCACACACACACACACACACACCAGCCCAACGTGCCAACAGTATCATATTGTCTCCGGTAGTAACATGGCTCAAACAGCTCCCTAGGCTCTCGTACATATTGTGGAGTTGGAATATGTTTTGCTGGGGAGGAACCAACCAAACAAACAAACAAACAAACAACAACCACAACAACAGCAACAACACAATAAAAACCTGAAACAAGACCAGAATGGACAGATGACTGAGACCTGGGCCAAGGAGAACAACGGGCCAACGTTCCCTGATTATCCAATCAGCGCTCCGAAAACATCAATTCCGTCTCGTCAATAGATAATTAAGAGGGATAATTGGCCGGCCATGCGCTGGGCAAGACGAGCGAACGGATGCTGGGGAAATTCCAGGTCTTCTTCTGAGAATCACACACACACACACGCCCACACAAACACACACGCACACACACACACACACACACACACACACACGCCCACACGGCGAACCAATGTCCAGCGACTGGAGGATTTTTGTTTGTTCTGATGGACTTGTGCGATGGGAAAATATTGAACAACAACAGAAAAATATTCCATGGGAATATTAGAGAGAACGGACTTCAACTGAAACCAAAACCTCAATAATGTCATGGTACCTAAGCATAATCCGAAGCAATATAAGCGTTTAATAGGTCGTCGTAGTAGAAGGTCTGAATGAAAACAAGTGCTCTGACAGTTGCATTTGGTCCAAACGTATACCACGTTTAAATCGAGAATAAAGAATGCCAAGTGATTTGCTTGTTGCTCAAGGCCTGCTTCAACCTACAAGGCGCGACCTTAACTTCAACATTTTCTTTAAGACGTCTTGCTTAAGAGCTGCCTTCTCTTTTTCCTTTTTTTCCTTTTCTTTTTTTCTTTTTACCGCTGGTTGTTTTTTTTTCTTCCAGTTGAGCCATTTTAACCAGACAGGGCCCCCCCCGGTTTAAAAACATTGACCTGCCCGTTTTCAACAGTTGTCCACTAATCCATTCTGTTGCTGAGCCTGTACCACCCACCACCACCACCACCACCCACCACCCACCACCACCCCCACCCACCATCACCACCACCACCACCACCACCCACACAACAACCACCACCACCACCACCTCCACCACTCCACCACCACCACCCCCACCACAACCACCACCTACCACCCCCACCACCATCACCACCACCTACCACCACCACCACCACCACCTACCACCACCCCCACCACCACCCACACAACAACCACCACCACCATCACCACCACCCACCACCACCACCACCACCACCACCACCACACCACCCAACCACCACCACCACCCACCACCATCACCACCACCACCACCACCACCACCACCCCACCACCACCACCACCACCCCACCACCATCACCACCACCTACCACCACCACCACCACCTACCACCACCCCACCACCACCACCACCACCATCACCACCACCTACACCACCACCCCCACCACCACCACCTACCACCACCACCACCACCACCACCACCACCTACCACCACCACCACCACCCACCACAACCACCACCTACCACCCACCACCATCACCACCACCTCCACCACCACCTACCACCACCCCCACCACCATCACCACCACCTATCACCACCACCCCCACCACCACCACCACCACCACCACCACCACTGCTCCCTGCCTCTCGGTTCTTTGCTCAAGTGAATTGAAAGGTCCTTAATGTGCGAGATCAAGAGGAAAATAAGGCTCTCCAAATGGAATGAGATCCCATCGAGAGAGGGCCTTTCTCCGCGAGGCCTGCCAGGGCAGGGCCCTCGCCCTCGGTATTAGGGGCCCACAACCAGACAGAGCAATTGGACTGTAATTCCCTTTTTCCAGCTATTAGCCCATCACGTCTCACTGCTATACAGACCCCCCCCGCCACACACACACACACACACACACACACACACACACACACACACACACACACACACACCACACACACACACACACACACACATCTACACACACATCTACACACACATCTACCCCTCGCCAAGACCAAACAGGGCCCTTGATTAATTCATTAATTCTCCAGCAAGAAGCCTGACCCCTGCATCACACGGCGGCACACGGTCAAGTCAAACGGTGGGGGGGGGGGGGGGGGGGATAACCATCCTTTACTCCACCCCTGGACGGCTGGCTCCCATGAACACGGGCGGGTGGTGGTGGTGGTGGTGGGGGTGGTGGTGGTTTGGGGCGGTGAAGAAAAAGGAAGAATAATCGAATGTATCACTGTCGCTTTGTCCCCATAATACCTCCAGCTTTTTTCATGTTTTATTTATCCGCCGAGAAGCTGCCTGCTCTTGTATATCACCCGCCCAACGAGGCGGAGCAGGGTGTGAGGGAGCAGTAGGGGCGGGGAGTGTGGGGAGGAGGGTGAGCGAGAGGGGAGAGGGGGGGGGGGGGGGGGGTGGTGAGGGTGAGAGAGAGGGGGGAGGGGGGAGGGGGGGGGGGGGGGGTGTATTGATTGGGCATGACTGTGCAGCCCTTTCATGCACAAGCCCCCCCCCCCCCCCCCCCTCTTCCCCTCCCTCCAACCCCCTCTTCCCATGCTACGCCTCCTTCAGTTTGAATTTGTCTTGAGCCTTTGGACCCAAAGCCCCCCCCCCAACCCACCCCCCCTGGCCCCTCGTGCCTTGGCTGCTGTTCAATTCCCCACTCACCACCCTCCCCCACCCATCACCCCCTCCCACCCTACTCACCCACCCTCCCACCCTACTCACCCACCCTCCCTCTTTGGCTGAGTGCGAAGCCTGATCCCATTCACATGCATTCAATATTCCCATTATAACATCATTAGTCAGGACATTGTTTTGGACTCGTTAATGGGATATGCATCACCTTAGACACCTCTGAATTGCCGTGTCACACAAACTGTGTGTGTGTGTGTGTGTGCGTGCGTGCGTGCGTGCGTGTGTGTGTGTGTGTGTGTGTGTGTGTGTGTGCGCCGCGCCAACCTTGACTTGACTGCTGACATGTGATCCTCCTCCTCCCTCGAAACCTGCTGACACATGCTATGGTTTCGCACATTGCACATACTGTATATAAACTCACACGCACGCACTTGCACACACGCACAAGAAACTCCTATGGATTCCTCTCTCCTCCCCGCATGCAGACTCCTCAGCTCCTCAGCAAGCAGGAGAGTCAGCAGGGGGGGGGGGCGCGGATGTGATGGAGGAGAGGAGGGAGAGAGGGGGGAGAGAGGGGGAAGGGGGAAGGGGGGGAGGGGGGAGGGGGGAGGGGGTGTTGACCGGATCAGGATCTTTTTTTTGTTTTTTAGAATGCGAGGCAGGTCCTCCTGTTTCTATGTATTGATCCTGGGAGAGCTCCAGGCGGCCTCTTGTTCTCTCTCTCTCTCTCTCTCTCTCTGCCCAGCGGTGGAGGCCATCCATCACCATCGCCATGACTGGGAAGCACAAACAGCAAACATCTCTGTGCACGTAATACATATAATAACAATGTCTATATACATACATCTTATTTTATTGATGTATATACATACGTATATATGTGCAATGATGTGTTTGTAAATCCTTTTGGATTAGCGACCCAAGTGAACATACCCACCAAACATTATGGCAACCAAATGTCCCAATAAACATTTTAACATTTCCTTTTTTTAGAATACTGTTACTTACTTACTCCCTACTTACTGTTCTTTACTTTGACAGTTTAATCTTTACAAACAGTTAAATGGTGTAGGCTAACTGTCGTTTATATGGCAATACAGCCGATATAGTTGAAGTTGGGTTAACATAATCTATTTGTTTATACCTGAAAAGTCAATTGTAGCCTGGGCGATGTTATAGAATAAGTTAACCAGACATAAGTTTAACTTAATTGGCAGATTGTGGCAGTGTTGTTTGGCGTCGTTAAATAAATGTAATTGTCCCACAGCCAATGAGAGTGCAGGACACAGGCCAGAGGAAAACCCCCACGGCCAATGAGAGCGCAGGACATGGGCCGGAGGAAAACCCCCCTACGGCCAATGAGAGCGCAGG
>CM051016.1:12134107-12139107 GCA_027704905.1 Muraenolepis orangiensis | reverse complement strand
CACACACACACACACAAATACACACACACACACACACCCACGCACACACACACACACATACACATACATGCACCCACAAACACACACACAAACACCCACGCACACACACACAGACACACACACACACACAAACGCACATGCGCACACACCACACAAACCACACACACACACCCACACACACACAAACACACACAAACACAAATACACACACACACAAACACACAAATACACACACACACACACAGTGCTAAGCCTGGCCCTGTTTGTTTGTTTGTTTATTTGCTTGTTTGTCTTTCGTCAAGATAACTCAAAAGATTATGTACGGAATTGGACAAAACGTGGTGATTGTATTGCTTGTGAGCCAAGGAACAGTCGATTCGATTTTTGCCTCCGATCCGGATCCGAATCCGTTTTTGATGAGGCGGGGTGTATGTATGATGATGTATGCGCTTAACTAAGGGGCCCCTCTAGTCTGTGATTGCGGTGTTGTCGTCCGCCACGTTTTTAGCACAACACATAAGTTAGTGTTACGATTACTGGGAAGGAGGACGTGTGAGCGCGAGAGCGCGAGGAACGCGTTGATGTAATCGTTGATGTAATTTTAATTGACTCTTAAAGCACATAAACAGCGGGCGGGGCGAAGCGTAGCTAGGGCGAGGTAGCCGCACACACACGAGCGAGCGCGCGCGTGCGCACACAAACACACACACACACGCACGCACGCACACGCACCACCCACAAACGCGGCGTTAGTCGCGACGCCAAGTGTGATCAGCGGAGGAACAAACACGATCTCTCCGGAGCCAAATTAAAGGTGAGAGAAAGAAAGCCGGTGAACAAAAAAACAATTAAATAAATAAACGAGAAAGACAGACTGTTTCATATTAACCACAACAACAACCACCACCACCACCACAACAATGATCATCATCATAATAATAATAATATTAACATCGTCGCAAAACGCCGTACAACAAGCGAGTTCCGTGCAACACTTCAGAACAAAAACGTGGGGAGAAAATCCCCCCCCCCCCCCACCCGAGAGCTTGGCCCCGCCCCTTTTTGTTGGATGCTTGACGCAGCCCCCCCCCTCCCCCCCCCCTCCCCCACCCCCTAATGGAAGGTGAGGCCCCGACGATACCAATCGCTTGTACCTCCAACCTGGAGGCTTTCCCTTTTATTCCATTACAGAGAGGTGTGGGGCGGGGGTGGGAAGTGAGGAGTGGAGGGTGGAGGTGAAGGGAGGGTGGAGGTGAAGGGGGGGGGGGGGGGGGGGGGGGGGGGGGTGGTGGTGGAGGGAGAGAGGGAGGTGGGGGTGGTGGAGGGAGAGAGGGAGGGGGGTAACTAATATCATTTCTGATGAGATGCCATTACAGCTGTATATAATAAGGTGGACCGGGCGGAAGGGCGGGAGGGAGGAGGGAGATGGAGGAGAAGGGGTGCTGAGACGGTGGTGTGGTGGTGGAGATGGTGGTGGGGGTGGTGGTGGGGGATGGGGGTGTTATGCAGTGTGTGTATCCCAGTACAATTACAGTGTGCACAACTGGAGTGGAAACGGGAGTTCGAGGTGGGAAAGGTACAGAGAGACAGACAGAGAGAGAGAGAGAGAGAGAGAGAGAGAGAGAGAGAGAGACACACACACACACACACAGGCACCCACACACAGACAACACACACACACACATGCACCCACAAGCACACAAACACACACAAACACAAACACACACACACACACAAATACACACACACACACACACCCACGCACACTGAGCATGAAGGTCACGTCTCTAATTTGCGGCGGTGATGAGAAAAGTGACCCGTGCTTTTAAATAGAACAGCCTGTACTTCACCTGCCTGCTTTACCCGCTGCAGATTGCTGCTGCTGGTGGGTGGATGGGAGCTCTCTCTCTCTCTCTCTCTCTCTCTCTCTCTCTCTCTCTCTCTCTCTCTCTCTATCGCTCTCTCTCTCTCTCTCTCTCTCTCTCTCTCTCTCTCTCTCTCTCTCTCTATCGCTCTCTCTCTCTCTCTCTCTCTCTCCTCTCTCTCTCTCTCTCTCTCTCTCCTCTATCGCTCTCTCTCTCTCTCTCTCTCTCTCTCTCTCTCTCCTCTCTCTCTCTCTCTCTCTCTCTCTCTCTCTCTCCCTCTCTCTCTCTCTCTCCCTCTCTCTCTCTCTCTCTCTCTCTCTCTCCCTCTCTCTCTCTCTCCAGCTCTCTCTCCCTCTCTCCGACACACACACACACACACACACACACACACACACACACACACACACACACACACACACACACACACACACACACACACACACATAAACATACATAAATGCGCCTATGGACGTCACTTGTTGGTACCACTGGTAAAGAATGCATCATTTAGCTCTGATTTCCTATTCAAGGCAACTTTGAGCTGCAATTCTTGTATGAAAGGTGCTATACAAATAAAGTCATTATGAATGTACCTTTTTTTTATCTTTGCATGTCCACCTCTGACGATAGAAGTGGCCTTTGTTAACACATTCATAAAGAAAATAGCAGCTATATTAGGAGACATAACACAGTGCAATTCCAATGCCGGTGGTAATAGTAGGGTTGCTATTTTACATGATTAGTATTGTGCTATTATAAAGGGCTGCCAACACTTGCCAACCCTACAATGGGCTTTTATGAGGTGAGAATTGCATCCTCAAAGGGCAACAGCAGAGAGAATTGCTTCAGTATCTGAATCTAAATCTGGAGGATTCAATTCTCTTTATGGGTCACATACATGTACACACACACACAGTGACATGTGTTTCTCTGCATTTAACCCATCCTAGTATTAGGAGCAGTGGAGCAGCTATTTTACATACAGCTGCCCGGGGAGCAGTGTGTAGGGGAGGTCTGGTGCCTTGCTCAAGGGGCACCTTGGCCCTGTGCCCGGGTGTTTTGGGGACTTGAACCGGCGACCTTCCTTGGCTCCCAAGCCCCAAGTCCCAACAGACTGAGCTAGTGCAACACGTATCTTGGAGTAGTGGATCCCAGCAGGCAGGGCCCGTCGTACATTGTCCCACCAGACTGACGTTCTGATGGACTCCAGGTTCCTCCGTTCCCCTGTGTGTGTGTAAGGTGGGGCCCAACAATCCTTTCGAAATATTGTCCAATTCACAACGTGGCCAAGTGCAATATCCGAATGGCAAATTTGGAGTTGCAATTTCTTGATAAGGGAAAAGACGTGTAAATGTAATTGTATCACACCATTATTAAATGAAGTCCCCCGTCCAGTGCTGACATGTACACATTGTCGTCTTCTCCGGATGGAAGAAGACATGTACATGGTACATGGACACCCTGATGAGTGTCACGTCATGCTAGTCTTTTCAGAGAAATGTGAAATTGTAACGCAAGGAAAGATATTTCACTAATCACTAAGAGTTATCACTAAGATGATTCACTAAGAGTGATTCATACCGGAACAAAAATCTCAATATCTGCCAAAATAATTGCACTACGATTCATTTTTTCCCATATTCGATCAGCCCGAGTGTAAGGTCAAACTTCACATTTTTACGTCTGTTTCGCTTGGATCCGAACCAAAACATATGTTTTAACTTTTTTTTATTCAGACCAGAAAGTAAAATTAAAAATAAAGATCAAATCAGTAGTCAGGCTCATGTCTATTTGTTAACCTCTTTGGGTTACAAAGAACCAGCAAGTCTATGGGTATCAGAATCAACTCTAGCACTGCAGAGCTCACCTCAACCATCTTCATTGATAGACCTATCCACAAATGGAATGTGTGTGTGTGTGTGTGTGTGTGTGTGTGTGTGTGTGTGTGTGTGTGTGTATTTGACCCGTGTGCAGTGAATATTCCTGTATTATAACCCCAAAGTTGGTGTTCAACAGTCTGTACCGGTCAGTACCGGTTACGGCCCGCTGTGCCACACGCACGCACACACACACACTCACACTCACACTCACACTCACACACGCACACACAGGCCAATACTCACACACATGCACACACACATGCACGCACACACAGACACACTTACACATGCACACACACGCTGCCCTTAGTTTCACCCGCCGGCCTATATGAAGGTCCACAGCCAGTGATGTCACTAAGGGGAGGGGGGAGGTGGGGAGGTGGGGGGGAGGTGGAGAGGAGGGGGGGAGGTGGGGAGGTGGGGAGGAGGGGAGGAGGGGAGGAGGGGAGGAGGGGAGGAGGGGGGAGGAGTCAGTTGATTGATGAGGCTCGGAACGTGGAGCGTAAACAAGCGGGACCTCGTGGTCACCCTTCATTCACAAAAACTGGCAAAGCGCTGACTGGGGTCTGGCAGAGCCTTTCATTGCTCTCGCCTCAACAGCTTGTGGATGATGTCACCTGTCTCACCCTCGCGTGTGTGCGCACACGGACACACACACACACACACGCACATGTACACACCCAAACAAACAAACACAAACACACACACACACACACATCATTATTTTCATTTTACTGCTTTATTTTCTCCAGAGCGAGGAGCTGTTCGGATCACCTGTACACATGTTCTCCCTGGCCGAGGTCAAGGCCAAGTCTCTCTGTCTGCCTGGCTCTGTGTGTGTGTGTGTGTGTGTGTGTGTGTGTGTGTGTGTGTGTGTGTGTGTGTGTGTGTGCGTGCGTGATGGGGATATCCCCAAGAGCAGATAATCCCAGTAGTCCCCACTCATGCCCCCTCATCCTCCCTCCTTCTCTCCCTACCTTATCACCTTATCTCCTTTTTACTCTTTGTAATGAATGTTGTCCCTTGCCCCTTACCACTTCTCTGAGCTCACTTGCTTCATATCATCTGAGGGGGGTAACCCCCCCCCCCCCTCTCTCTCTCTCTCTCTCTCTCTCTCACTTCCTCTCTCTCTCTCTCTCTCTCTCTCTCTCTCCTCTCTCTCTCTCTCTCTCTCTCTCTCTCTCTCTCTCTCTCTTTCTCTCCCCCCCCCCTCACTATCCCACTTTGTCCCAATAGGTAGAGAGAAGTTTGAATA
>CM051016.1:12054107-12131607 GCA_027704905.1 Muraenolepis orangiensis | reverse complement strand
CTCTCTCTCTCTCTCTCTCTCTCTCTCTCTCTCTCTCTCTCTCTCTCTCTCTCTCTCTCTCTCTCTCTCTCTCTCTCTCTCTCTCTCTCTCTCCTTCTTCTTCTTCTGTGTGTCTCCCCCCCCTTGCAGCTCATTCGGGAGGAGGCTCTCTGCAGGGCCCGCAGACCCCCCAGTCCTGTGGAAGCAGCTCCACCACGGAGGCCCCCGGGGAGCTGAAGCCGCCCACGCCCGCCACCACTCCGCTGGGCCAGGTCACCCTGCTGCCCCCCAACAGGTAAACACACAGAGCTACCGCTACGGGGGGTGGGGTGGGGGGGGCGCCACTCCCCCCCCCCCCCCCCCACCGCATGCAAATGCCAAAAGGAATAGAGTCGGTAAATGTCATGAATGTGTTTTTCTTTTTCTCAGTATCCAAACACTTGCGGAAACACTTGCGGAAAATATAATTGAGGGTGTTTTAAGGATACCGTGAGGTTTCTCAACTACAGTTAATGGTATTTTAAGGATACAGTTATAGGTAACTTACTGTTATAAGGAAACAGTTAGGTATCTTAACTAGAATTTAGGGTGTTTTAAGGATACAGTGAGGTTTCTCAACTAGAGTTAAGGGTATTTTAAGGATACAGTTATAGGTAACTTACTGTTATAAGGAAACAGTTAGGTATCTTAACTAGAATTTAGGGTGTTTTAAGGATACCGTGAGGTTTCTCAACTAGAGTTAAGGGTGTATTAAGGATACAGCTATAGGTAACTTACTGTTATGAGGAAACAGTTAGGTATCTTAACTAGAATTGAGGGTGTTTTAAGGATACAGTGAGGTTTCTCAACTAGAGTTAAGGGTGTATTAAGGATACAGCTATAGGTAACTTACTGTTATAAGGAAACAGTTAGGTATCTTAACTACAATTGAGGGTGTTTTAAGGATACAGTAATAGGTAACTAAATGTAATAAGGATACAGTGAGGTATCTAACAAGAATTTAGGGTGTTTTAAGGATACAGTTATAGGCAACTTACTGTTATAAGGATACAGTTTGGTATCTTAACTAGAATTTAGGGTGTTTTAAGGATAGTGAGGTATCTAACTGGAATTTAGGGTGTTTTCAGGATAGTGAGGTATCTAACTGGAATTTAGGGTGTTTTAAGGATAGTGAGGTATCTAACTGGAATTTAGGGTGTTTTCAGGATAAGGTTAGGCTAGTAACTGTATTGAGGATACAGTTAAGCATCAAACTAGAATTGAGGGTGTTTTAAGGATACAGTTAGGTATCTTAACTAGAGTTAATGGTATTGTAAGGATACAGTGAGGTAACCAACTGTTATAATGATACAGTGAGGTATCTAACTAGAACTGAGGGTGTTTTAGGAATACAGTTAGGTATCTAACTAGATGGCAGGAGGATTGTTTGGTCACATTTCAACTGATATATGTCTTTTTAACTTAATAGGCAAGTGCCATATTTTGCAGCTAATATAAATATAAATCAAGTTCTTGATAATGTGCTCGACAACAACAATTTCTGACTCAAGTGAAAGTGCTTATGTCCTTTTTTTGCAATTCTAATGCCTTTCTGAAAACAGAGAGTGAGCCGTTGAGCATTGAATCTCAAATGAGGAAAAATCATTCAAATCACGTTGTGTTTTAAACGTCCACAGTCCTAACTGTCAATCAAATAATTAAATGTTACACGAGACTGAGGGCCAGTCCATGACTTTGAGGCACAATTTACTCTCGATAGCTACTCTGCTTACAACACCCAATCTCCTTCCCATGAGCAGCATAAATTATTTACAATTTAAATGTCTAGCTTCTCCTTCATTCCGTCATTACATTACCATGATTTTGTGCTGGTTGATTCTTAACTTTGCAAAACAGCCATTAACCATTGGCATCACTGATTATCCATCGAGTAAAGAGGGAAGAGCGTTACAGATGAACATGCTGTATTGGTATTTGCATCAAGTGGAATAACTCTCTACAGGTGGATTTGATTTGCGAAGCAATGCTTTTGATTTGATGAGGAAGAGAACCCACTGAATACGTGGGCCTGACTGCATAGTTCTGTGGAGGAGTTCACCCACAAAGCCTGACCGCTCAGCTTTGGGAGCAGACTAGTGTTACGAATCAGACTTTCTGATGGTCTGATGGCGGATGAGGAGCTCAAATCTGGTGAACGGGGGGGGGCATTTCACTTGCTTTCACTTCCTTATTTGTTTCGACCAATCACGTTGTTGGAGGCGGGGGATCTGTAAATTACTAATTGCCACAACACTAAAGTCGGCCAATAAGTGTACAGAAGTGTCTGTCAAGGCTTTAAATCGAGAGCGTGTAGACTGGCCACTGTATTCATATAAATACTTCTTAAAACCCCCTTCTGAAAGCTTCGTCCACTATATCTCCATAGCGTAAACAGGACACGAGGCGTTACTCCTCCCCTTGCTGGTTTCCAGCCCAGTCTCTGTGCCGTCCGCCCTCAGGAGTTCTGTTGTAAGGCAGTAGGATTCGCTGGTTCCCAGGAGTAGGAGCAGCAAGATACTTCTGGCCAGCTACAGCCTTGTTGATACAGCGTTGATACAAAAATGGGAAAAGTCAAGCTTAATCAGCTCACTCACACAAGTACTTTCTGGTCTTTGTAGCCTGCTTCGTGTTTCTCAACACCACAATCTCGCTCGCTCTCTATCTCTCTCTCTCTCTCTCTCTCTCTCTCTCTCTCTCTCTCTCTCTCTCTCTCTCTCTCTCTCTCTCTCTCTCTCTCTCTCTCTCTCGAGGACAAGAGGTTACTTTCTCAAGAGGGCTGTTGTCGTGGAGAGCCTGTTTGAATGCATCTTAGATTGTGGTAATCATGGGATCCCATATGTTGAGAGATCCAAGTCCAGATGTGGATTTGGACTCTGCAACAGCATGTCCAGATGATGGGGGGGGTGGGTTGGGGTGGGTGGGGGACCGGATACCGTCTGGTTTTGACAAACGCTCCAGAGGTATCCTGCTGTCACCCCGAATAAATATGTGAGGAATACCAAAGCATGTCTGTGTCTCACTACTTAAAATGTAGAAAAGGCAAACGTAAAACATTTAACAAGATATAGCAACAAACGATTTGGTGTCTCTGAGACATGCTGTGGCTGTAAGCGAATACTACCTATTTTAAACAGGTTATACTTAGTTTTAACGGTAGTACATTGCCAACCTGTCAACCCTGTCACTCCCCCAAATGGAGTCAAGTCGGCAGTTTTAAACATGTGTGTCTATTCCTGGAACGTGTTTTTCTTGTCAATTGCTTCCTTCTTTTTTTTTTACATGCATTTCCTGTTTACATTTTTTTTTGTTGCTGATAATTATACATGCTTGTTATGCTTTAATCTCTCCGTCACTCCGTTTTCTCTCTCTTCCAATGAAGATGCTTCATTTCTTGTGTGGGATTCATATTAGCATATTTGACGGAATTGGCAGACCAGCCACCATGTAATGTAAGCTGAACATGAACAAGGGCAAACACATTAAACGAGCTATCATAGCCACAGAAAAGCCAGCATTATAAAAAATCAAAAAAAGCATTGAAAACCCCCATACACCTTGTGCAGCCCTCACCTGTGTGTCATACTGGTATTTTTGGAGGGGTTTTGATGTCAACACTATCTTCCCCTTTCTTTCTTTCTTTCTTTCTTTATTTATTTTTCTCTCTCTCTCTCTCTCTCTCTCTCTCTCTCTCTCTCTCTCTCTCTCTCTCTCTCTCTCTCTCTCTCTCTCTCTCTCTCTCTCTCTCTCTCTCTCTCTCTCTCTCTCTCTCTCTCTCTCTCTCTCTCTCTCTCTCTCTCTCTCTCTCTCTCTCTCTCTCTCTCTCTCTCTCTCTCTCTCTCTCTCCCGTCTGTCGTCCTTCTCTCCCTCCCTCTCGTCTGTCGTCCTTCTCTCCCTCCATCCAGGACGAGCGTGAACGTGCAAGACCCGTTCTCGGATGTGAGCGATCCGGCGGCGCTGCACAAGCGCGGCCCGTCGCTGCCCCCTAGCGGCGCGTACCAGCAGGGCCTGGCCATGCCCGACATGATGATGAGAATGCAGTACGACGCCAAGGACCCCTTCGCCGGCATGCGCAAGAGTAAGTGGGGACGAACTGTCGATCTAACACCAACCCCAACCCCACCCCCCTCCCCAACCCCCCCCAACCCCCACCATCTCCAATCTCACCCAGTTTGAACAACACAAGGCCTGCTGCCCCCACCCACCCACCCCCTCCCCCCACACACACACACACACCTCCCACCCCCCCCATCTTGTTACTTGACTGTGGGGAAATAGAAATAGGTTGGAGTAAAACAGGGTCTGTGTTTATGCCGCGGGCATTTACTTATATAACCGATACAAGGAAATGCATTTGGAAACAGACTTCTTCTGCAGGTCTATTTGGTTGTGTGTGTGTGTATGTGTGTGTGTGTGTGTGTGTGTGTGTGTGTGTGTGTGTGTGTGTGTGTGTGTGTGTGTGTGTGTGTGTGTGTGTGTGTGTGTGTGTGTGTGTGTGTGTGTGTGTGTGTGTGTGTGTGTGTGTGTTCTTCCATTTCGCTCTCGATAACGATCTCTTTGCTGTGGTTCTTGGATTTTTTTTATTTTTTGGTGAGAAAAGAAAAGGAAAGTACTAAATATTAGCACCAGACAACGACTTTTTTTTGGGGGGATAAGTGGTGGAGTGTGAGTGGAATAAAGGACGACTCTCCCATTAGTGTATTGTGCCTTTCTGCCAAGAGCCACTTCAACTGATTTTCATTTGAAAATACATATTACACAGATATAGTGTCCCAAAATTTATATTTTTTTTTAATGAAATAGCAGTTTGATTTAAGTCTCATTAATTGAAGCCATGTAATTCTTGCATTTCCATTCTGCTTTTCTGTAAAATAGCTTGGTCAGAGTGAGCTGGGAACGCAGCCTCGTGCCAAGCGTCTCCAGCGTTTGGAGTCATTATGTAGAAATCATCTCGCTAATGGTGCTCATTTCCTCATGGTGATTGAATATGCCAAAAAAAAAAAGACAAATATAAAAAATAAAATATAGTGAGTGAAAAATAAAGTACTATAAACCTAATTAGGGTCCATATATAGGACCCTAATAGGGCCAAAATATGTCGTTTATTTTCTTTACCTCCACCATCGAAGATGGGAGGAGGTTATGTTTTCGCCCCTGTCTGTCTGTCTGTCTGTCTGTCTGTCTGTCTGTCTGTCTGTCTGTCTGTCTGTCTGTCCTGTCTGTCTGTCTGTCTGTCTGTCTGTCCTGTCTGTCTGTCTGTCTGTCTGTCTGTCTGTCTGTCTGTCTGTCTGTCTGTCTGTATGCCTTTCTGTCTGTCTGTTTGTTAACAAGATAACTCCAAAAGCGATGTATGGAATTGGACAAAACCTGGTGGTTAGATTACTAATGGGCCAAGGAACTTGGCCTTAAATTCTGACGCAGATCCGGATCCGAATCCGGATCCAGTGGACCTTTTGGTGCGGGGCAGGGGGTATGCTCTTCTCAGGGGGTATGCCCTCTAGGTTTTTTTCTAAATGTCTTTCTATGATGTGAAAAGGTCCCAAGTGGTTATTCCTTTGTTGTGTGGATTGAATCACTCAACTCCTTTGTCTCACCTTGACCAGACACTTCACTAAGCTTAGCGAGACGCCGCTCGTCTCAGAAGATTTTCAGAAGCGTCCCGCGGCCATCGTTCCTAAACGTCTAGCCGCGGTCTGATTGACGTGTCTGATCACGTCGTCATCTCAAAATCAACAACAGATGTGCATGTTTTATGTTGCTTTTTTAAATTTTTTATTTTACGCTCGCTCGCCTTAATCTAAAAAACCCAGCAGACTCTTTTATCTTTTATCTTGTTGCATAGACCTTGTCTCATCCTCACTTTTATATATTCTTATTTTTCTTTTTTTTCATCACAAACTTTCATCTTTTGACACCCCAGCTGAGAAGCACCTGTTTCAGCCAAACTACGGCGGTTTACCTTTGAGAACAGACAGCAGCGCCGCAGAGGAATTAAAAAAAAACTGACTGGAGTGTGAAGGACTCATGTGGCGGACGCTGGTTGCATGACAACAGTGGCATCAGAACAATAGGCAGGAGTTTTAACAATAGTAATTATTCAAAGAAGACGACTGCCCCCTGGTGGTCATCATGATGACAGCACTTAAATGGTCAACTAATTCGAAATGAGCTGAAGTACAAGGAAATACAATGACCATGCCTGTCTTTTTGATATTTATTGTGAATAAAACCATATATACCAGCATCACTTAATATGCCTTCAATAGTTATATATTATAGATACCAAGACTTATATATATATCAAAAGTTTTAATACAGTGCAATGTTATCCACAGATACAAATTCATTAATAATACATATCAATTATCCACATTGGCCAATGTCTGTTTTATATATTTGGTAATACATTATCATTATTATTATTATTATTATTATTATTATTATTATTATTATTATATTATATATAGTCGGTCTTTTATTTAAAACAGAAAAAATATATATAGCTATCCAGCTCATTTATTTAATTTCATGAGGCTCTTCACATGTACACCATTACAAGGTTTTCGAGACCAACAAATCAATTCAATTTTTGACAGCATCCACTTACCGTCAGCCCTCTTCACCCCTCAGTGCTTCTGTAACCATAACATCTGGACAGCAGTCCCTATACTGTGCAGAGGTAGCATTAAGCGGCGTGGAGACCAGTGGCTCAGCTGCCTCGAATGGTAAATCATCCCACCGTATTTCTTAGTGTCCTAATAAAGCTAACTGTGTGGCTCTCTCCCCCTCTCTCCCCCCCCTCTCTCCCCCCCCCTGGGTGTTCTAGTGGCCGGAGCGGACCCTTACATACCCAGCCAGATGTCCGGCGGGGTCATGCAGGACATGTACGGACGCCCTGCCTCGGCCATGGGCCTGGGCCAGCGCTCCCAGTACCCCTACGCCCAGGGCTACGACAGGAGGTAGGCTCAGAGAGGCACCCAGCAGCCTAGTCCCACACCCTCTTTAAAGTGACGTGTTTAACCTCCAATCAACATCTCTTCACTTGTTTGTACTCGTCTGTTGGCGACGATTGGGTTGACGTTGGCGATTTTGACGATGAATCCATTACTCTACTGAGAGAAAACGTGGAAGTGATCATTTTCGGTAGATTTGTAGTGATTTCGTCTACTAAAAAATATATCCCAAGCTTGTACTTCAGACGACACATTTTGTTTACGCTCTCACGATGAAGATAAGTGGTTACTTTCGTTTTTTTCTTGACTGCTTGTCGTTCTAAAAAAAACAAACAAATGCAACTTAGGTTTGGCATCATCATTTTGAGCTCTGGTGACTCGAAAATGTTGTGATCGTTAGTCGCAGTCCTATAACCCATAACACATAACCATTTGTTCATGCTTCATCATGGTAGTGATGAACTCATGGTAGTGTCGCTCAAGACAGTCCAAGCTATGGAACAACAGACTGACCTGCTCTCAATCATTACATATCTTTTTTGGGGGAAGCCATCTGCATTTGCAGATGTCACACATGTAGAATAGAATATAACTTTAATTTGCCCCAAGCCTACAACAACCTATTTGTGACACATAACAGATACATGCACCCACCACTACACATAAAATACACCCAATACACCCAATACACCCAATTCACCCAAACGTCCATGCTGGTCTCTTGACTGTCCATTCCTTCCACCCTGTGATGAGCAGGCAGATGATAGTGGAAGATGAAAGATGGTCTTGGTTCATTTGTCCCCTAAAGTTGTGCGCTGTGTGTATGTGTGTGTGTGTGTGTGTGTGTGTGTGTGTGTGTGTGTGTGTGTGTGTGTGTGTGTTTGATTTGATCCAGACCGGACCACGTGATGGGGATGGACGGGGGCATGGGCCCACCGGGGGGTCAGAACAACATGGTGGGACCTGCAAACAACGATGGCAGCATCTACTCCCCCAACAGATACCCCTCACAGCAGAGGTGTGTGTGTGTGTGTGTGTGTGTGTGTGTGTGTGTGTGTGTGTGTGCCTGAATGCATTTGTGTACGTATATACTATATGTGTGCACGGTGTGTGTGTATGTGCGTCTGTGCGTACATGCGTGTATATACTGTGTGTGTGTCTGTGTGTGTGTGCGTGCGTCTGTGCGTACATGCGTGTATATACTGTGTGTGTGTGTGTGTGTGCGTCTGTGCGTGCATGTGTGTATATACTTTATATGTGTGTACGGTGTGTGTGTGTGTGTGTGTGTGTAAGTGTGTGTGTGTGTGTGCTTAAATGTGTTATATCATATATCATCAACTGAAGGAATATTGTGTTGTCCTGGTCAACATTGGGTTCCATGTGATCTGAGTGGTGATGTCGTTGTTCTTCCCCCTCCTCCTCCCCCTCCTCCTCCTCCTCCCCCCCCTCCTCCTCCTCCTCCTCCTCCTCCCCCTCCTCCTCCTCCTCCCCCTCCTCCTCCCCCTCCCCCTCCTCCTCCTCCTCCTCAGGCACGATGGCTATGGGCAGCAGTACCCGGGCATGCCCTATGGGATGTACCCCTCTGGCATGTACCCACAGCAGCAGGTAAAGGGGACCACGGCGTCTTAATGTGAGAGGTCAAACCGATTGGCCTTGTAACGTGCTTTTAATAACCCCTACGATTTGAATGTCTCCTTGAGTCTCTCTCTCTCTCTCTCTCTCTCTCTCTCTCTCTCTCTCTCTCTCTCTATCTCTCTCTCTCTCTCTCTCACTTAAATAGGCCATTAAAGGCAGAAATGGGGCCTTTTTATTCCCTTTTTTCTTTTGGGTTTGCTCATTTACACATATTTATGTATCTCTTCACCAAAGTATGCCAAGATATTTAAAAGTAATTTAGTCTTATAGTTATTACATCCAAGTCCGAGTCCAAGTCAACATTCTTAATGAGGATGGAATGTAGCGTTAGCGTTGTGATCAGGTCGTTCACACTGGTCGGCACACAACATTTTCAAGCGTTACTGCATAGCATGTTTTATCCGTTTCACACGTCCTCTCACTTCTGCCCTAAGCTTAGGATCCCCTCACTTGAAAATGAACCATTTCAATATCACGGAAGCAAGATACATGCCGAATGCCAGCTTGCGCTATTATCTCTCACAGTCTAAATCTGTGTGTCTGTCACCCTTGGGTCCAGCAGGGCTACAAGCGGCCCATGGAGGGCATGTACGGCCCGCCCAGCAAGAGGCACGAGGGGGACATGTACAGCATGCAGTACGCCAACCAGCAGGCCGAAATCTACAACCATTACAGTGGCGGCGGCGGCGGCGGCGGGTACTCCGGCCCAGAGCGCCGACCTATCCAGGGGCAGTACCCCTACCCCTACCCCCGGGACCGCATGGCCCCCTCGGGCCCCGGGCCCCACGGCATGATGAGCGGCGCTCCGCCCGCCGGCAACCACCCGGCCGACGGCGGCGGCCCCAACATGTGGCCCTCCAGGACGGACATGGGCTACCCATACGGCAACCGCCACCCGGCCGCCGCCGCCTCCTCGCAGCTGACGCCCTACATGGGGCGGGAGGACCAGGAGCAGTGGCACCGCCAGGCCTCCTACATGCAGCCGTCGGCGGGCCACATGCAGCAGCTGTCCTCGCGCCAGCCCCCCTCGGCGTACCTCAACTCCTCCTCCTCCTCCTCCTCCTCCTCCATGGCCAACCACCTGGCGCGGGCGTCAAGCCCCGGGGCCTTCCAGCGCTCCCTGGAGGCGCGGCTGTCGCCCGGCAAGGCGCCGTTCATGTCGGGCATGAAGATGCACAAGATGGGCATGGGGATGGGGCCGGGCATGCACGGCGCGGGGCATCTGGGTCAGTTCCCCCCCAATCTGAGGCGGGACCTCAACTACCCGCTGGGGTCGGTGGAGGCCACCATGCCGATCCTCAAGCCCCGACGCAAGGCCACCTCCAAAGACACCGGTAGGGTCCTGTGATGTTCGACAGAACCCCTCTTATGTTACTGTTCATTATTCTGGAGAGAGGGCTGAAACAACAACACCGACATAAGCTCTCGTCCCAGTTACATTAATGTTTAATTAGCTGGCCAATTTTGGAAACAATCCACAGTATCCCCAATTACTTCCACAATATCCATAATTACAACCATTACCTTACCTAATTAGTACACTACATTAAGACATTTAATGACATACACTCAATCGCTCATCTCTTCCTCTCTCTCTCTCTCTCTCTCCCTTTCTCCCTCCCTCTCTCTCTCTCTTTCTCTCTCTCTACCTCTCTCTCTCTCTCTACCACTACCTCTCTCTCTACCACTACCTCTCTCTCTACCTCTCTCTCTCTCTCTCCCTTTCTCCCTCCCTCTCTCTCTCTCTTTCTCTCTCTCTACCTCTCTCTCTCTCTCTCTACCACTACCTCTCTTTCTACCACTACCTCTCTCTCTACCTCTCTCTCTCTCTCTCTCTCCCTTTCTCCCTCCCTCTCTCTCTCTCTTTCTCTCTCCCTTTCTCCCTCTCTCTCTCTCTCTCTCTCTCTCTCTCTCTCTCTCTCTCTCTCTCTCTCTCTCTCTCTCTCTCTCTCTCTCTCTCTCTCTCTCTCTCTCTCTCTCTCTCAGGAACCCCTGAAGCGTGGCGTGTGATGATGTCACTGAAGTCAGGTCTTCTGGCGGAGAGCACGTGGGCTCTGGACACCATCAACATCCTGCTGTTTGACGACTCCACCGTGGCCTCCTTCAACCTCTCCCAGGTGACTTGTCCCCACACACACACGCGCCTTTAACAGACTTGTTCGGCATTTTAGAGAACCGTTTTAAAACGGCCTGTTGTAAACACTCACATAAAATGTATGTAAAAAAGAGTGTTGAGTGTGGAGCAAACTCGGTTGCATTCCAATTAGCAGGTTTAATAATGGATGAAATTGACATCATATAAATAATGTAATCTAAATAATATAATATGAATAAAGATAGAGAGCTAGCTGTGTGTCATATTTGTGTGAATTGTGATCGATGGATAATTATTTATTAAGTGTATTAAATCTTCCATGATTCATTCTTTTTTTTCCGCCCAGTTGCCTGGTTTCTTGGAGCTCATCGTGGAACACTTCCGTCGTTGTCTTATCGAGATATTCGGCATTCTGGAGGAGTACGAATTCCCAAATTCCGAAAAAACCAATGTGGCCCAAAAGAGCCTTTTAGAGCCGTTAGCCGCGGTTCCCGACCAGGAGGCGGAGCCCAGCCCCCAACCGGAGGCGGAATGCAACAGCCAATCGGAAGCCCAGGCGGCTCCAGGGGCGGAGCCGACGGAGGAGGAGGAGGAGGAGGAGCGAGCGGCCGGTACGCCGGAGGAGGAGCTTCCCGTAGCCGCCGAGCCCGCGGCGGCGGTGGCGCTTCCCGAGAAGCAGGAAGAAGTCGAGCAGGAGATCACAAAGGAAGAAGGGAAGGAAGGGGAGAAGGAGGAAGGACAAGCGGAGGAGGTCAAGGAGGAGGAGAAAGCCGGGGAGGAGACGAGTGAAAACAAGGCGGAGTGTAAGTCAGAGGCCGCAGAGCAGCCGCCGGCGGTGGAGCAGGAGCCCAGGCCTCAACAGGCCAGCAAGTACGACAAGCTCCCCATCAAGATCGTCCCCCAAGACGTCCAGATGGAGGACATGATGGAACAGCTGGCCCGGGACACCGCCGCCTTCACCAGCGGACTGCTCCACTGGCAGGCCGGCGGCGGGGACTCCACCGCCCACATCCAGACTCACTTCGAGCCACGGCACGAACCGCCCCCCTCCGAGGCGAAAAAGGGGGTGGAGCCTGAGGCGGCCTCGGAGGCGGCCGACGCGGACGAACCGGCGGCGGCGAAGCGCATCACGGCCACCATCGACGACGTCCTGTGCGCCCGGGTGGACGCCCTCTCGTACGCCCACCCCGCCCGCTCCCTGCCCTCCTACCCCTTCCGGGTACACCCGGACGGGGAGCGGGACCACATCACGCTGCTGGAGGACGAGCCGCGCTGCCCGGACGAGCCCTCGCTCTTCACCACCCCCGCCTGGCAGGAGTCGCTGGCCAAGCGCTGCCTCTGCGTCTCCAACATCGTCCGCAGCCTCTCCTTCATCCCCGGCAACGACGGCGACATGTCCCGCCACCCGGCCCTGGTCCTGATGCTGGGCCGACTCCTGCTCCTCCACCATCAGCACCCCGAGAGGAACCGATCGCCGCCCAACTTCCTGCAGGAGGAGCGGAAGGAGTCGGGCCTGTCGTCCGGCCGGGAGGAGTGGTGGTGGGAGTGTCTGAGCTCCCTCCGGGAGAACGCCATGGTCACGCTGGCCAACGTCTCGGGCCAGCTGGACCTCTCCGTCTACCCGGACACCATCTGCCTGCCCGTCCTGGACGGCCTGCTCCACTGGATGGTGTGTCCCTCGGCCGAGGCCCGGGACCCCTTCCCCTCGGGGCCGCCGTGCTCCCCTCTCACCCCGCAGCGGCTGGCGCTGGAGTGCCTGTGCAAGCTGAGCATCCAGGACGGCAACGTGGACCTGCTGCTGGCCACGCCGCCCCTCAGCCGCCAGGAGAAGCTGTTCTGCGTGCTGGTGCGCTACGTGGGCCAGAGGAAGCACCAGGTGTACCGGGAGATGGCGGTGGCCGTGCTGTCCCACCTGGCCCAGGGGGACCCCGCGGCGGCGCGCGTCATCGCCGTGCAGAAGGGCAGCGTGGGGAACATAGTGGGCTTCCTGGAGGACGGCGTGAGCATGGCCCAGTACCAGCAGAGCCCCCACAGCCTGCCGCACATGGGCCACGCCCCGCCGGAGCCGCCCAGCGTCAACATGATGTGCCGGGCCGCCAAGGGCCTGCTGGCCATGGCCAAGGTGGAGGAAAACAAGGAGGAGTTTGCGCTGTTCGAGGGCCGCCTGCTGGACATCTCCATCTCCTCCGCGCTCAACGCCGCCGTGGTGGCCATCGTCTGCCAAGTACTCTTCCACTACGGGAAATTATGACAGGAGGCAAGGCGGGACTAAGCGGGACTAGCGGGGGGTACGGGACGCTATGACGGATGTGGTTCTTTGTGTGGTTTTTCTATTTTTATTTAAACCAAATGGGAGAAAATGTCTTTTTTTTTTTTTTATAAAGTATCCTCATATTAAAAAAATAAATCTCTATATGTACATACGGTGGGCCCCCAGGAAATTTGTTTTTGGGGAATTGAAAACAAATTTTAATACAAATATTTAATACCTGCTGTCGTCGGATTAATTATTATTTAAGGTTTTATGTTTTTTTGTTTTTTGGTTTGTTTACTTTTCTCAGCCAAAGCTGCCACCATAGTATTGGTGCTGATTCGCGTGGTTTGTTCAAGTCTTACGAGATGTTATTGGGTTTTATAAACGCTAGGATACTCATCACTTTTATTATGGAGAGTATTTACATCGTGACATTGTAGAGTAGTAGGACATTTCTGCCACCTCTTCTGGGAGATTAAAAAAAAAAAAAAGATAACGCAGACCTTTTTCAACTAAATGATGTATGTCTCCTTCGCTGGAAGATAACACCGTGCAATAGGACTCGTTAAACGTGTCGCTTTTTAAGTGCAACTCTGGGGTGTGGAGAACTGTGGAGAATGTAACGCAGTGTGCGCTTCAGGCCACGAGGGGGCAGTGTAACACCAGACATTCGACATCATGGACCTGATGAAAAGAAAATTCAGACTTCTCCGTCACAGCCTTTCACGAATGAACTTTGCGTTCCCAGTTTGTCTGCATTATTTCTTCACTATGTATATAGACCGTTGTACATTGGTCACACATTGTTCCTTTCGGTCTTACAATCAAGAAAAAGCGAGATAGATGGGACTTTGCTGACTATTATAACAAAAATGCTTTTATTATTGTTAGGTTTGTTGATTGTTATACATATTTTGTTATTGGGGGTCAAATGTTTGAACATGGCTGATGATCGTAGGAAGGTGTGACAATGTTAAAACACAACGAAAAAAAATAAAAACTCTGAATGCATTGTATTATAGCTGAGAAAACAATCGCTTTGGTGAATCAAATGTGGATTAAGTGCCAGGTTTGAGTGTTGGGGAGAGATCACTTACTGGGGGGGGGGGGGGGGGGGGGGGTGAAACATTACTGTCTCAATGATGTCCTCCGGTCATGTCAGTGGGCATATTTTTGAACTTAGAACAATGCTCCAAAAGAAGAAAACATGTGAAAAAGCTCATTGTAAAAAAAAAACTAAAACAAAAAAAGCCTTTTTTTCATATGACTCAGTGTCTCTCTTTTATTCCAAGATACTACATATTTATACTATGTGCCGCACATGTGTGTCTCATAATAAATAAATGTACGATGACCATCGTTAAGCACTGGGGGGATGTTGTATAACAATCCTAGGCCAATAAAACATAATTTACCGCTGGCTGACCCGGCTCTTATTTCAAAGAACGTTTTTTTATGTTCCCATCACCTCTCGGTCGGTGCACAAAAAAAGGAAAGAGAGAAATTAAAATCAATCAATAGTATTGATTAATCTGCCTTACTTGAAAGTACAATTGGGGAATGGTGTTGTACTATTATATTTATTTATTCGTTTATTTGTCAGGGACAGTGTGCACATCAATCACTGAACAATACATTGTATATGAGCCAGATTTAGCCAACAGGCAAGTTTTCATCTGTTGTCCGTGGCCAGATGTTTAAAAAGGCAACCTAACATATCAAAGCATCATCTTGAATTCTATGTATTAAGTAATTAATAGTAATAATATATTTGCCACTGAATATGAACATTACAGGTGCCTCGTTGTATTAAATGACCAGCCAGAGGCTAACAACAATCACTAGCTTCTCACTTAGCAGTTAGCCCCCACTAGCTTCTCTACTTAGCATAGCTGTAGCACCTGTTATCATTCACTTAGCACACTAAAACAATGGCTGCAACTCATACAGTGCTTTATTCTTATTATTTGCTGAATCTAACTCCATTTTATTATATTTAATTATTTCTACTTTTCACGTTTGAATGTGATATCTTTCCCTCTCCCAAACTCCAAATTCCACTGCCAGGGAGTTTTTTGGCCGAACTTTATACCCTATTTAAATATATGCACCATTAAATATATGGTGTCATTTCATATTGAGGATTGAACAGAGGGATGATTGCTGTGTCGGTGGGTGAAGGGATATAACATGAAATGTGATTGCTGCTTCGAATAATTGATTGCCTCATGCACATATATCCTCTATATATATACCAGGTGTGAAAGTGACTATAGCCATTACAAGCTGTTTCAAAATGTACACTGACGTCACAAAGTGGGAGTGTCTCTCTCTCTCCCCCTCCCCCCCCCAGATGTACGATGGATAGATAAGCATACCACAGACAGTTGGTACATTACACCCCACTGCGTAGACTCACTGATCTTCATCTGGTTGGACACTCCTACTGTGTGACGTCACTGTCAATGACCATTATTATTATTTTTTGTCACATTACAATTTTGAAACAGCTCGTGATGTCTAATCATAACACACAAGCACACACACACCTGGTAGTGTAATCGGGTCCCTTTAATATGTATCTGTACAGTATACACACACACACAGTATATGTCGCTTTGAAAAGCGTCTGCCAAATGCCCTAAATGTAAATGTAATGTAATCCAGTCGGCAGAGATCAATAATGTGTGCTACAACTTTCTCTTCATGCCACGCTTAATTGACACAGATAGCCTTGCATTGATGTGAATATGGCATTCTCACTGTACATTGTAGGTGTGTGTGTGTGTGGGGGGGGGGGCATCCGGAGGTGTGTGTCAGTCTGAATGCGTGCTTTTGTATCCATACATACATGTGTGTGTGTATGCTTGCCTTTTGTTTTCTTTTATGACTACCCGGACAAAGAGCACACATTCATAGCGCGTATCCCGGATTCCTCCAAACGCGTGGGTAGTAGTACATCGTGATGCGAATGTGAAACGCACGCAGGGGTTGTGTGTTGCGTGTTCACGCCATGGATGTATTAAGGTCCATGCCGCTGCACCGCTGGCTGGAGTGGATGATGACGTCATCCGCGGGGGGGGCGTCTCCCCCGCACTCCCGCGGCGGCTCTCCCACCACGAGCTGAGTCATCGAGCCCTTTCACAGGATGGATGGATGGATGTTGTGGTGGTGGTGGTGGTGGCTGAATGGGATCCGATCCGGCCCACCTGATTTGGTACCTCGATCTGGCCTCCCCACTTACCACCCCCTCACCGTGGCTCCGTAGGCGGATGAATGAGCGGCTGGTTAACGGCCGCATGTGAACTTTTCTTGTGATGCATGTCCTGGCTGTGGGAGTTGTGTGTGTGTGTGTGTGTGTGTGTGTGTGTGTGTGTGTGTGTGTGTGTGTGTGTGTGCATATATTTATGTTTGTGTGTGTGTGTGTGTGTGTGTGTGTGTGGGACATTTTCTTAAATGATCAATGACAATAAATGTCAGCCAGTGTACCACACAATTCATTTGACACAAGGTATACACGCAGACCCTTAATGCGGTTTAATGTGCGCTCTCCTGTCTCTTGCCAAGTTGCCAACCACCTTAACGGCACCCGTTTTGCCAACATTGGTTTCAGCTAGATTGGGTCCCACCTTGTCCCACCGCTGCGTTGGGTTTAGCCCGTTTAACACCGAGATGTTTAACAGTGATGCCTGCCTAAGGTGGTGGAGTTAAATCGCATTTTAAACAAATGACACATACCCAGGATTGTTTTTACATCCATGTTGGCCTACGTCTGTGTAACGAGTAAAATAGAGACCCAGTGAAGTCCTGGGATTTGTGAATAAATGTAAATAATTTGAGTATTTGTGTAATTATGGCTTTAGGTGTGTGTGTGTGTGTGTGTGTGTGTGTGTGTGTGTGTGTGTGTGTGTGTGTGTGTGTGTGTGTGTGTGTGTGTGTGTGTGTGTGTGTGTGTGTGTGGAGGAGCAAAGGTCAAAGGCCTACTCAATCAACAATAAGACCATCTCAGGATCTCTTCCACACATACAGTATATGGAGGCTTGTGTACATAACCCCCAGGCTACTTACAGAATACAAGAGTACAGAATACATGATTACACTCCACTGAATGATTGTAAAGCACCTATGTGTGTGTGGTGTGTGTGTGACCTGGTCCTTGTTTGAATTTGTTTATACTAAAAAGACGGACGTCCTGTTCCAAGGACGTGACGCATGCTATGCTAATACTGGTTATTATTATTTATTTTCATAATAAGAATAATGAATGGTAGCATCATCATACCCCCCCCCCCCCGCACACACACCCACCCACCCACTGGAGAGACGAACTGGGGGCGGAGCTGGCTAGGAGGGGTCTGGTGTGTGTGTGTGCCGATGGTGCCGTGTCTGCCAAAGCCACGTTTAAACGAGTCGAACAATGTGATCGGGAGGGCCGTCGTCGTTTTTTTTGTTTTAGCTTTTCTTTAGAAAACGCTTTGACTCATCGGAGAAGATTGATTGGTGATCGATCGGTCGGGAGAGATGGAAGACTATCCTCGTTGGTGATCGGGGAACACTTAGACTAACCAAATAGCGCTGGTCGGTGCCTTCCACGGAGACTCTAGGAGCCGGGATGCTCCAGCTCTGAGAAGAAGGAGGAGGAGGAGAGAAGAAGAAGCGGGCGGTTGTCTTGTTTTTCTTGTTTTCTTTCTTTTTTTCCGTTCCACTCGACCATTTCGAAACAGTTTTTTCCTCCTTCACTTTCTCGGACATGGTGTTGTTCTTCTTCTTCGTTCTACCCCCGTGTGGCACGTAACACACCTGGATAACGAAAGGAATACGTACGTGACAACAACAACAACAACAACACTACCACCACCCCTATCCACTACCGTCTCTCGGTGAGGTCGGCGGGTCGACCGGCGAACCGCCGCCGCCAGGCAAGGGCTGCTGCTGCTGCTGGTGGTGGTGGTCTGTAAAGAAAGCTATGTGGTTTGACCCCGACTGCTGAAGGCTAAGAGCTTCATTTAGTAATAAACGTAGGTATTCTGAGTCTGAATATGTGTGTTCGTGTGGCGGTTAGCGTGTCGTATAACAAGTGGTCGTGCTACGGCTAACTTAAGTTAATAACGTCGATACGATACACTCGCAGCTAAGCTAGCGACTGTCTCGGTTCGCGGTTCGCTGGCGAACAGATACGCCTGCCTGCCTGCGAACGAACTCGAGTCTAACTCGCTCAACAATGTCGTAAGGTATCACTTTCAGGGAAGTTTTAATGAGTTTCAGAGAAACTTTCACCGTTCGTGTAGTTCAACATCTGTCTACTAAACACTGCTTTCTTTGAGTTAAGACCGCTAGAGGGGGTCGCTTCTTTTCACGGCGTAGTTGCGAAGTTCAATGTTTTTGGCGAACCGACTTACACTTTGGTTTCAACTATCCACATTTCACACTATTCAGTGAATGTCTCCGGTTGGTTTCCATTATTTTTTTTTTGTTCTTCTGATAGAGAGCTACAGCTGCTGCGGGACCCGTGGACGACTCTGGGGGGCTTCTTGTGTTTGTGTTAATGCATCTCGGGCTGGCCGAGTCCATGAGAGACTGCGAGTACAGCCAGATCAGCACTCGCACCTCCACCCCGATGGAGACCCCATACAAGAACAAGATGCCCAAGAAGAGGAGATGGGAGACCTTTCCTGGGCGGAATAAGTTTTATTGTAACGGGAGGATTATGATGGCCAAGCAGACGGGCGTTTTTTACCTCACCCTTGTCCTCATTCTGGTCACATGTGGACTCTTCTTCACCTTTGAGTGAGTATCATGTATATGTTATGCAATGCTTCTTTTACACTATCTATACATACCCTCCTCATACATAGTGCGAAGGCATAGTCTATGCATCTCTATCCTCCTCCATTGCCAGCATTTCACATCACTTGGTCAGAAGATAATTCAGAGCTCTGAGAAAGTGATGACCTATAGCAGCCACTGTAGCTGTAATTCACAGTGACAGCCTTTGCATTGTGCCAAGAGCCGCTCTTGATGGAAACTCTGGTCACTCTGACGTTTATTTTCTCACAAGCCTTAATACATTAGGCACGTCGAAGAGTTTTCTTTCTTGTTTATTTTCTACGTGTTTTATGCTGACATTGTGATGATAGAAAGACACCGCATGTTAACCAGAAAGCCATATTTCAAGCCTTTGGGAGGTATTAGAGCCAACTTAGTGTTTACTGCGTCTGAGTCCTGCTCTTCTTAACTGCAGATATTTGAAAGTATCCATCCTTTGACCGCACCGCAGCTGTATTTGTCAGATGCTTGTGAATTTAAGAAGCCCATTTTGGCAATCCACACCATGCACAAGTCTATCCATCCACATGTGCTCTTCCTTAATTACTCTTCTAGGTTCCTCCATAAGATTCCTCAGTTCCCCCAACACTCACACACATGGGACAAGGTGTAATCGTCAGACGGTACTTTCCCTTCCACAAATCCGGCCTACCATTCATCACTTTGGGACGCCGCTAATAGTCCCTCTGTGGCCTGAGCACATGATGCATGACACGTGGAAAGGGAGACTGACCCGATTGTTAGTGCTGGATTGTATCACAAGAGAGTGCACTTTTTACTGTCACTCTGCATTAGCCCCGACTAATCACTCTGGCCTCTGTGTTGCTCCAGAACCATCAGTCATTGGCCAGATAAGACTCTCTTTGTTATAAGATGTGTTGCCCAATACTAAGGATGGCTATTATCAGGGCAAAGCTTTCCAGACCCCAGAAAACTCCTGACCTGCAGAATGTATGACCAATCAGTGGTTGCATGGCTAATGTCCAACTTTGCTCCTATCACTGTAAAAGTGAGGGGACAGCAGTAGTGTACAACAGGATACTCAAACCACTATCACTATTTGTTGGCCGGAATACGTTATTGGTTAACAGAGGCATTCTCTCTTTTCAATCAACACTGGCCACTGGACCACTTCAGCTGTCAATGCGTCACTTTGGAGGAGATACTGGGGTAAACTGGAACCAAGACCGGCGAGCTCTGGCTAACCACTCACGAATCCCACACAGTGCAGATGAAAAGCCACTATGACCCCTTTGACCCTAAGTGTTTCAACACCCACCTGTGCCTGGCCAGATGCTTCCTGGAGATACCCCCCCCCCCCCCTACCCTCCACCCTCCACACTGTTCCTACAACCAGATGCCCCCAAACCCCTGTCCCCCCCTGGGACCCATGTGCTCTATGCCGTGTACTCTCCTACATTGTTTGTTTTGATTACAGGGGACAATGCTCAGAGCATGATGGAGTCACAGAAACTCAGTGCTGTCCTGCGCCCTGTCTCTGCCCCCGTCCTTCCCTGTGGCGATAGGCCTGTGAAGACATCTTGACACAGGTCAGCAGGCCCTGCAGCCCGTCTTGCTGGTTGGGCAGCAGCCGTCTGCTGAGCCGAGACATTTAGTAGACGGCCTGATGGTCAGCAGACCTGCACACCGGCTTCTATGGCCATTAACTGTAATGTGTTTCGATTAGACATGTTTTCTGGCTCACCTCTCTAGATGTCAGCACAGTGGGGAATGGCTTCTCATCCACTACTTAGACAATGTGTATGAGAGTGCATATTCTCATTTATTTTCACCAGCAAACAACAAATGCAAAATGTGTCCAGGCACGTTTTCACATACATTTTTTTTTTAAACAATTAGATTAGTTTGTAATTGAGTTAGTTTGACCTCCTCTGTTGTTGAACCAATATGTTGATCCGATTTAGTTTTACCTGAAACATTAGTTTGTTTATAATAACACATGTAGTCTGTTGTCCGATGAAATGACTTGCTTGGGCCCAGCATAGGCCCAGCTGTGCATCCATGCATTATGCAGCCTGCCTAGCTGCAGCAGACTTTGATCTGTTTATTATTCTGTTGCTGGCTCTCGAAGACACCCATGCGTTGCACATGCGTTACCCTGCCCCCCCCCCATACATTGTAAAAAGCTCCCTCTTGTAAATATGTGTAGTGGTGGTGTTCTGAGAAACCGTTATGTTGGGGTGGAAAATGTAAGCCTCCGAATCCCTCAGTTTTGTATGTAGGGCTATGAGTGTCTCTGAGTGAGATGAGTGGTTTTGGTCTGGGAAGCATCTGAAATTAACAAAACGGAAGTGGTAAGAAACACTCTTGACTGTCCATGTTGATAGTCGACACATTTTAATGGCCCTTTTCTTGCCAAACTGTCTGCTAAACCTGTGTGAAATCTGCCAGGACGTGCAGCTTTTGGGCTACAGAGCGGTCGGTGTTCTCTGTTTCATCCCAACATTATTTTTTCTGTTCCGGCACGTAGATTAGCTATAAAACCAAAAAAAGACTCATGTCTTTCAACAGCTATTCATCTAATCTCATTGCGTTGTTCCCCCGGACTTCACCAATGCATCCCACTTGATTTGTGTTGGTGAAGGAGGAAAATAAACATAAAGAGCACTTTCTTTCCATTCCTGGTTTCATGCAGTAATGAGTATGATGTTTGCCATATACATTGCTTGGTGTGTGTTTCTTAGTCTCATTCATCAGGCCAGCCAGAGAGACCAAATAATCATGTAAATCAATGTGTACGCTCTTTGCGGCGGTTGATATTTGCGTGTCATGTGAGTTTATTACGTCGGTATTCTTACATGAAGATTTCCAGACTGTGTGCCTACTTAGCCGGTACATCAGTGTCCGTTCATAAACCTCTTAAAACCGACTAAAAGCTCAGCAGTTTTTCTGTTCTTTTTTTAAAGAGTGGTTAAGCGTTGTGGTGAAACACGGAAGGAATGATGAAGGAGATAACTTCCACCGGCCGACAATTGCTGGACCTATTGTCCCTCCAGGAATTCACAGCGATTCATACTAACTATGACCAATCTCTATGAAATCAGCACAACCCGTTTTACCACCACATTGTCACATCATCACACAGGAAACAAGTGCACTTCCTCGTTTATGAAGGTATATTTCCAGTTACCCAAGTAATACGCACATGTTGTTTCATTGTGACTAGACAAATTACAATATTGCTTGAATATATAATGTACATTATTCAATTTTAACGCAAAAACACCGATTACATTACAGTCAATTAGCAGACACTTTTGTCCAAAGCGAGAACTGAACCACTGCTCAGGTAAAAGAACAATAAGTTGGTGAACAATATCTAACTAACTAACAAGCAAATAATCTAGGTTGTAAGGTGCTAGTAAAGCTAGTAAAAAGTGGTGAGAGGACGCGGTAAGAGGAAGGATCCAACAATCGTTGAAAATTGCAAATGACTTGTTTTGGTGACTTGACTGGGACAACATTCTTTGGACTGGAACACTGAGGGCTCAGACACAACTTTAACTCAAGTTTTTCAAGTTACTCGACTACATTTTAATCAGATTCCTTGGTCGTTAACATTTTCTAAATCACCTTTTGGCAGCCACTGTGAGTCTTCCATCCCTGTTATAAATGGTGCCCTATTATCTGTATTTCCCCCCCAAAAAGCCAGGCAGTTAAAAAGCAGACATGACATTTTGAGTGTCTATACTTGACAGTTAAACATTTGGGGACTAAAAGAGAGGGCGGCAGTAGCTGTTGGGACTTGGCTTGGGTCGCCGGTTTAGGTTCCCCGAAACGGACAAAGTACGGTGTGAGAACTGTTACAGTTCACCTCCTTGGCACTGCCGAGGTGCCCTTGAGCAAGGCACCAAACCCCTACTGCTCCCCTACTGGTCTCTGTATATAAAATAGCTGCCCACTGCTCCTAATACTAGGATGGGTTAAATGCAGAGGAACAAATGTCAATGTGTGTGTGCATGTATGTGACCAATGAAGAGGATTCAATCATCCAGATTTAGATTGAGAGAATCTGCCTTGAATTTCTCATCAGATGGTGAAAAAGGAAACCACCCAAGGCAATGCTTTGCATTTTCTTGGCGGCGTATTCAGACGATACAATTCTCCTAGGAAGTCCCGTCTGCTACTGTTTTAAAAAAATATATATATATATATTTTTTGTATTGTCAATCTACAGTATTGCAATTGAAAAGGCAGGGAGTGCACTGGAGCACAGTGCACCAAAATAATATTTTTATAATCACTCACTATGCAAGAACTGCATACAGAGTTGTATTTCTCTTTGTTTTATTTATTTGGAATGTCTAGAAGGTCTAGACTGTTGCGTAAGATGTTGGTGTTTCTCTTTGTGTTTGGGGGGGCCACACCCATGGTATACATGTTTCCCCTAGAGACACACAAGACCAGTGGTCCAACACTTTCTGTCTACAATAGCAAACCTGCTTCCTGGATTGCCACAGTTATTGACGTGGATTGTTCTTTGATTGGTACCAAAAAGGTCCGTGATTTAAAAATGAGGTCAAACGGGCATGTGGCAATTGCAGGGTGTTTTAGATGTCTGCTCTTTGACTATAGCTGTTTAAGCAACACAATCTCCAAATGGTTACCGCATGGTTCTCCTAGTCATCCTCTCCTATGGAAACACATGGCACAAACAGACAAACATCAGTAAATAACTTGAGTCATAACAATTACCCATAACTTGATTTGGTGCACATACCCTGGGACTGCATCGGCCACAAGTATGTTGTTTGACTACCAGAGCTAACTATTTCCTGGCCATGATGTTGACTCCTCACCGGTCCCTTTCCTGTTGCTGTCTGTTTTCCTGTGGCGCCAATGGGGCAGATCTGTCCCCAGTCAAAGCAGGAATCAAGGCCCGCTGTCTGCTTTTCCCATGACTCCTCCTTTAGTAACTGATATTAATATTAACTTTTGCCCAGCAGCTCTGCCGGGGTGTCAGTGGCAATGTTTCAAGGTTATGTGGACCCATTTAAGAGCCGATTCTGAAATGTCACCAAGTCAGATTGAATGTAGGTGTTTATCGGAGGGGCTGGGGTGGAGGGACTGGGCAAGACTGGGCAAGTATAAAGTAATAGGGTGAGTTTTAAAGTACAGTGAATATGGGATTGGAATGCATTGTCACACTAAATATTCGATCTGAGGAATACTACTTTCCAACAGTCCTGTTCGTGCCAGGTATTAACATCTCAGTACCCCGTGGAACGTTGTTGTTTTGGTATAAAACTAATGAAGTACTGAAGAAGTTTCATGATTTGCCTTTGAGTGAAACCTGGTGTGAATCTGAGGTGAAGAGTTAAAAGTTCACCAAGCCATGCACTGAACCTGACGTAATATATCTTGCTTCTTATTAACCCGCCTATGGACTCATTAGCCAGGTTCAGCGCACTTGTCCTGTCATCGATCTAGATTATGTCCAACCTGTGTGCAACACTCTCAAGAGCTCATAGTTCGGCACCTCATACTTTTCGTTCTACACATGTTTACAGATTCTATATTTTTGTTTTAGAGACTCCTCCTGTGCATGAAACTCTATCCAGTGACATAATACAACAATTGTAGTTATAGGCGGGGGTAGTGTGGATAGATAGGTGGATGTTCAGTGTTTGACATGTTCAATGACCTTTTTTTTTTTGTAGATCAGAGGATATTGATCGACTCTGATGCTGCCCAGAGCGCAGTGAGCTAAAAGTAGGTTAGTGTGTAGCTCTGGTGGATTTATAAGGGCCGGTATATATATACGGAGTGCTTTGGGCCGGGGGAACCTCTTGGTACCAAGCTGGTCAGACGGGATCGTTTCGGGATACAAGTTCAAAACTTCTCTCCAAATAAAGTTCAATAGGTTTAGGTGACAGGTCGGGTGTTATACAGTCAAGCTGATATGTTATGCAGTTAACATTTGACAGTTCTATGTAGACATCTCCAGGTTATTTATTATCTTGCATTATATCGGACATTGTTATTATCAATTCACTCCAGCTTTTCTCGTTGGGTTACAACAGCTTGGAGTGGAATTTTAGCAGGTAGGCAGCAGGAAGTTGACTGCTTGTGAAAAAATGTTTGATGTCAACATGAATTATATATGCCGGCTGACATCTGTGTGGCAGAGTTGGGTTGTGGAAAGAGAAAGTGATCGCAAACTCCAAATCCCAAGCACACACCTCCCCATATGGTCCTTAGTCGTGTTTTTCCTTGCTGTGCGTTCGATCCCTTCCCCTGTTGTCATTTGAGGCTGTCACATTCAATGATCTGTAACTCACACGGCCCATTCAGTGATACATTCTAAAGGACTGGATTAAAGACTGTATGTTGATGTTATTCACAAACGATAAAAGGAGCTGTAGGCAAGATTTAATAGCTATTCTTTTTAGTACTTTTGTGAGCAAATTGTCAGCTATTGGTCAGGGAAATGTGGCGTGAGAATATCTGTATGAGCCGATAAAAATTTAGATTTTAGACCGCTCCCCGGGTCATTTCTAACCAATAGCGAATCGCAAATTCATCTCGTCTGTCAAGCACAGGTGGGTGGAGTGCAACACTTCTCAATGGTGGAGAAACAGGAAGGCAGGGGAAGAGAGAGAGGAAGCAGCAGCAGAGAAGAAGAGGATGTATTATTTTGGTTTAGTTTCAAAACCTTCGTCTTATCTGCTCTCTCCTAAACTCTCAAATAGTGCCTATAGCACCATTTTTGCCTGTTTTTAGTGGGCGTGAATGTTGTCTTTCAAATAGTGTGTTGAGTTGTTATAAGACTGCAGTTTTATAAAGGCAGCCGAAATCCTTGTCAACTCTGAACTTAAAATTGCTATTCTGTGCAAATCCAATCATGTCAACCAATCAATTGAGGAATCTACTAATGCAACACTTGTTTTCGTTGCAGCATGTCTGATTTCCCTGGACTAAGTAAGCAGTGAGCCAGGCATCCCAGGTGATGTTGATAGCTATCCTCAAACATAAAACATCTCTTAGTTGGACTATACATCTAATCAAAGAAAGCGGACAACCTCGTAAGTGTGTCCATCTGTTGTGTTTTAAATGTGCTGAGGAAGCACATTTAAACCTGTTAAAAAAGGACTAAATGTACCTACCCTCCCATAGTCTGTTGACCAAGAAGTACAAAATGTGTTGTCTTTCCGTTCTCCTGTTTTACCTAGCTTGTTTACAACAACCTATTACAGCTGATTTGTGTGTTATTGTAGTTGTTGGTTTGAGCTGAAATGGTACTGCTTGAATTATGAATATCAATGCTTATTAAATTATTTTGAATGTTTGCTTAATGCTAAGTACCCAGTCATTCATCAGTCATTATTAGTCTTGCATTGACTAGCAGTACATGGTACAAGGACTAATATTCACATCGCTTACCCACGACAGTTGATGTCAGGGCCGGGGTTCACAATCCAGCCTTAAGCTACTAATAATATGAACACAAGCCACGCTTAAACCATTGTATAACCATTTGGTTGTCCAGCTCTGTGATGTGAGGCTTGCATCTCATACAATACAGTCTGTCTTTTACCTCCTTGGATGTGACTTGCTCCCTTCAGGCTATGCAGTGCCAGGCTGGATCTCTCGGGGGGCTGCTGCTGTGCCACTGTTTCTCCAGCTCACAAATGCATTTTTGGAAACTCCTTCAGGCAACCCTAAATATGTTACAGGGATACCAAAAAAATGTAGGACCTTTTGAATTGGATGGGATGGGGCTATGTGCTTGCCCTGTTTCGGTAATGTCACAGAAGTTCAGCCAGCTGTCTTCAAGCTTCAATTATCAGTTGGCCCATGCTGAGTTTTATGTTCAGAGTGGTCTATGGTGACGTCCAAAGAAACCAAAGGCTGTCCCATGGTAAGCATGGATGATTTGTGTGAGGCTACGGGGGGAGCTGTTATAAATATATTTTTAATTTAAGGCAGATGTGAACAGCCAACAAGATATGTTGTTGGCAGATAACTGTCAACATCATTACAATACACATGTGGCTAGGATTCAGTAATACAATTTTATCTAGCTCACATACCAGACATTGTTTCCAAGAGTAAATGTGGAGAAACCTGCCAATATGCCCGCATGCAAAATACCTTTACAATGACTAATCACGATATTGTAATACTTTTTTCCACTCACTCAAGAACAAAAATGCAATAATATTGTCCTAATAGTGTCCTCATCGACTGAACGGAGGAGGCAGTGTGACTATATGACGTGCAATCACTGTCACGATGGATAGCTTTGCGTCTTTCCTCACTGTCCCACCCTTTAACCACTGCCACCACTCGCATGGTTGTTTCCAAGGTAACCACATTTTGTTTCCAAATTCACCATGTCCGACATTGGATATTTTCTGTCTCCATGGAAACAAAGCCCCTCTCAACCCCCCCCCCCCCCCAGTTTAATTGTGTGGTGCACACACAAAAGTGGGAATAACGTGACATGTCTAGTGTGTCCTTAATACCCCTTTACAGGCATGAAAAGAGGCTATTGGGTTTCTTCTCGAGAAAAAAAACAAGTGGCTGATGAAAATGCATGTGATTCTTGCACGCAGGTTGTATCTTGTCTGCGTCACAGCACAACCACACATCAATCAAGGCTAGTCAGTGGTTTTGATGGGTTCCCCCCCTCACCCCAATCTGCTTGTACCAAGGTCAACAACATCTGTGAACATCTGCATTCCTTGAATGGCATTATGCGTTGAAACAACAGATGACACGGTAGTATTCAGCGTTTACCCGGATTACGTTATGTTACACTGGTTAATCATTATCACGCTTATGACGATCATATCTTTTCTTTGGCGTGCTGCAAATATATTGCGGTCACGACCCCTTGAAGATGGCAACATGTGGCGAGTTTACTGGGCCACTTGCTTATCTGATTGACTCCCGTTTGTGACGTCCAAGTCCGTGCCTGGGCGATAATGGTGACTGATGTCGGTTCACCCAAAGCTTTGCCGTTGGCTTTTTTGCCAACTCAAGCGATTTCCTGTTAGTGTTTGTAATTGCCGTGTTCGTCAACGTGGTGTGTGACCAATCAAGACCATATTGGAGGGAAGATGGAAGGAGCGGCTGAAAAGGAAGGTGACTAATGGCCCCGCTGGTTTCCTTTTTGTCTGCTACTTCGTAATGCGTCTTTCTTAGTTTGAATGGACCCGAACACAGCAGGGCGCAAAGAACAGGCTGTGTTTGTCAGGAGTCGGTCTGTATGGTTTTTTTATTTTTATCCTGCTGATCTCATCACGGTTGATTTGATCATGCTCTCTTTCGCTGACACATCATTTTTGAAAGGCAGATAGGCCAATGTGGGTGCGCCTGGTCCATTTAACAATCAATTGTTATTTGCTAGATGTCAAATTAGGGCAATGGGCGATATGGACAGAAGCAAATACAAATATACAATACATACATTATGGAGGAAAGTAAGCTGGTTTATCTGCCTTCTATTTGAGACATAAAGGGAGAACCCCATCTCTCCTCTGGTGGGCCGCCACAGTCTACACGAGTGTCTCTAGATTCACCACCTTTTTCGACGAAAAGAAGAAAAGCCGAGGGGAGTTTTATATTACCTGTCGCCCCTGCTATGTGCTCCCTGAGGGTATTCAAAGGAAAGCCTCCGTATTTATTATTTATTTAAGGTGACTTACCTATGTAGAACATACCTAGGAGCAGGAGTCTTTAACTCACCAAACAGGATAGACAAACAACTTAAGCTTTTTCTTCAGCATTCATGCTCCACAGATCCAGTTGTTAGGGTCCTTACTTCTGGCACTCGAAGCACACAGAAATCGTTCTCAACATACACGTTAGCCATACTTTTGGCAGTAAAGCAAGGCAATATCAACAATAACCCCTTCAACCATTGAACTAGCTGCTGCAGTTTGAAACCGCTTGTTCTATCAGAACACAGAGCTTGATATTGATGGCTGCAAATGTCTTTGCTGTCACTTGAAATGAATGCCTCCAATGTAACACATTCAAAGAAGTCAAAGAAGGGTCCCGGTGGTAAATCACTGTGATGGACCTGTGTGTAGAAACCAATCCAGCGTTGGGCAACAGGACATGTCCAGAATGCCATGGTTAATCTCATTGTAACCCAGTAATTAGGAAAGGCAATATGGCAACCAAGAAACCCCTAACAATGGGGAAGCCCAATTAGCCAATGTGCACCGGAGGAATGTGCACTTAATGCCCCAGAGTATAGTGCTCGCTCTTTGAGAAGAAACCCAAGGACCTCCTCCAGGCCAGTGTCAACAATCACAGATGTGCTTTCTGCGGCATCGGTGCTATGCTGCACGAATCCCCCTGCTGATGTCCCAGGCAATCCAGAAGATTCCCCTCCCCTCGGTCCAGATGTAGACAGCGGGGGTGACTGCCATCTATTCAGTTAAACTTATTGGAGACCCTTTGTTTGTCGGCGTGAAGATGGCTTTCCAAACCAAAATGTCATTTGAGTGGGCCTCCTGATTATGATCAACTCTTCTCAACACACTTTAAACTGCGTTCATTCCTTCTGAAGGGTCCCCTCCTTAAAAATGTTTTCTGAAAATTTTGCTACGGTAATTGAAATCCACATTCAGAACCCTTTAGCTGCCTGTGTGTTAAATATGAGCTGCTGGTTTCATTCATGCACTGATGTGCATACTGTTTAATGGAAGTATTATCCAACCTGCAGCGTTTACTAGTGTGTAGTGAACTACTGCGTTCATGTGTCTCAATGGAGCAGAGGCACTCCAGCACCTGAAGAAGACACCCAATGTCATCCGTTTATCCTCCGCAAGACACAGGCCCATTGAGATACCCCTTCTTCAGCCCTTGCAGTGATGTTGTCATGTTTTCCATCCTCGACCCGGGTTGACATCCCGGGTCATGTGCTTAGGTTATTTGTGGCTAAACAGAAGCTTCAGTTAGGAAAATGTGGTGATCTAAGGACTTTTTCCCCAAACCTAATTGCTATACTCATGATAATGGATCCATGTTTGCCGCCATAGTTGGCGTAGTTGGCAGTCCTAAATATAACTTGGCATAGTTGGTGAGAGAGTTGCAGGTCTTGGCACACACCAGCAGTTAGCGCCCACCCAAGGTGCAACCATCTGGAGGGGATGTGGTGTTCCCTCCATCAGCACCGACCAAATGCAAGGCTGGAAAAAAAAGTCTTGAAGGTCATTGCTACCCCTTACATTTGATAAAAATGTGAATTTCACCTGCAAAACCTGTTGGGTTACCAAGTGAGACAAAGTTCACCGGCTCTCTTTGTCTTACACTTAAACAGTGATGTGCTGATGGTGAGAGGATATGAGATAGATGAGAAAGTGATGACCTCGAATGTGGTTTGTTGACAATCACTATCGCAAAGACAGCAGTGCTTACTTCAGCCCTCTATTCCACTGGATTTATTTTATTTTTTACATTTTTTACATTGATGTATGGCAGTCAATGACATATTGAGGGCTTAAGTGCTTTGTGAATGACGGCAAATGCCTTTCCTCCCGTCGCCGGCCTTTCTCAGACGACCACCACTGAACATTATCATAATGGGGGAGAATTGAGGTCCCAGCCATCAACCCTCTCCCGGGTACCGGTCTCGTCTGTTGTTCCACGTCATCGAGGCTCCTGTATAGCAGACTGCATCGTTTTCCAAGAGGCAATGGTGTACTCGATTGAACCACCGCATCAAGGGAAGCCTTTTTGGCTGCGGTCCAATGGATTTTATGAACCGCTTAGGGAAATGCACTTTAGTAACGGAACTCATAGTCAGAAATTACTTAAATTACTTAACCCATTGTACTGTTTTTGCATTCTTCCGAAGCATCCCGGGAACCACATGGCTGCCATATGCTCAGTCAGTTCCCCCCCCCCCCTTCTCTCCAGGAATGCCCCCCCCCACATCCCATATGTAATTCCTCTGTGGTGGACCAGCCTATTGAGAGAAATGTAGTGGTCCTATCAGCCTGAATGTGATTACTGTAAGTAAGCGCCTGTATTGTTGGCCAGTTTACAGGATTAGGTGGATTTCTTTTAAGATTGGAACTCAGGGCAATGGTCCAGACCTGTGTGTGTGTGTGTGTGTCCCCTTGGGTATTCTATCCAACCACTGGTAATTAACTCGTAGTTGTGATTTAATTAAACCGCACTGACTTAAGCATTGAATGCTTTCCTTTGAGTATTGGCCGTTGGTGTTGATAATCGCCGGAGAGCTGTTTGTGTTTGGGTAGGTGGTTGGCTCTCTGGCTCCGCTCATGTTTGTCCTTTAATCCCCCCAGGGCTTTGGCTGCTTGAACATACAGCGGGGGTTTATTTGACCACTTTACTATCACAAGTCAAACAGGATAACCCACGTGGATCTGATGTCCGTCGATTGCTCTCCTCTCTATTGTCGATGTGGTTTAGGCAGCCATTCCTCTTTATACATGGATGACTAAAGCACTGGCCGAAGCCTTGATCATTAATTGATTGTCCGCCTCTCCCCTTTTTCCCGATGTCCCTCTGTCCCCCCCCCCACCTCGACCACCATCTCCTCCTCCCCCCCCCCCCCCCCCCCCACTCAGCTGTCCGTTCCTGGCTCTCCAGCTGACCCCAGCCATCCCGGTGATAGGCGGCGCGCTGTTTCTGTTTGTGCTGGGCACCCTGCTGAGGACCAGCTTCAGCGACCCCGGGGTGCTGCCCAGGGCCACGCATGACGAGGCGGCCGACTTGGAGCGACAGATAGGTAAGACCGCCGTGGGTGGACCCTCCCCTGGCTTCGGGGGGTGGGGACCCCCTCCCCACCCCCCGAACCAGTGTTTTTAGCATCCCCCCCCGGATGCTAAAAACACTCACAGCTCTGAATGGATGAGACGGTTGATAAAAGCAGATGGGGGAAATTGCCACCTCGTTCGTTCACTTCTGCTTAATTGAATGCGGCACCTGACCTCTCTATTTAGCCACTCTTCCAGTCCTACTTCCCTGTTCAACCCTGCTCCGTATCTGGTTCTCTCGTTGGTCTCTGGATGCGGTTTCTGTGTGGAGTGCACTCTACATTATCTAGGCTGATGCGGGGAGATGGTCACTCTTGGCACAGGGAAATAGGGATTCAACTTTAAAGGTTATCTTAGGCTAGCCCGCAACAAAGCAGCGCCCAGATTTGATCAAGCGTACATTTCGGTCCGCCACTAGGCTCTCCGTTATAGATGTTAAAGGCGCATAATGCGGTCTGATAAATGTGGTCTCGTTGCATGGCGTCGTGTATCACAACCTTGATTATAGGAGGTTGTTGTCGTCTTGGCTTTCTCTCCGCTCTTTGAATCACTGTGTTTATGAATCTAAATCATTTCTCAAATGTTCTGAAAAAAACATTTGCATTTGTTTGTATATTATGGCGGCATGAGTAAGTGTAATGTCTTGCTCAAGGGCACGGTGTATGCTGTATAAACATCTAGGGGGGTTCACTCTCACAGATAGGAAAGCGTAGAGCAGAGCTGCTCTCCTTCTCCACAAGCCAGTAGGGCCTCGTTAAACAAACTCTGGACCGCCGTCATTAATCTCATGAGAGCATTGGGGCGGGAGTACAAAGAGAGCCCCGTCAAGAGCTGTCTTTCCCAGTCTAACACAGTGGCAGTTGGTCAACAGTTGTGTTGACAAGCGGATAAACAAAATTAAATGACTATTAATACAATGAACAATGTTGACCCAAATACCGCACTGGACTCCTTTACCCCCGAACTCGTCCGTCTCTGCTTTGTGGGTCTCCGAATTGAATGATTGGTGAGTTGAAATGGAACTTTAGGCGCAGGGCGGCAGGATAGCTCAGTCTGCAGGGACTTTGCTTGGGAACCGGAAGGGTCGCCGGTTCAAGTCCCACGACAACACCTGGGCAACCGTGACGAGGTGCACTTGAGCAAGGCGCCAGACCCCAACACTGCTCCCCGGGCAGCTGTATATGCAATAGCTGCCCACTGCAGCCTATTACTATGACGGGTTAAATGCAGAGAGAAACACATTTCACTGTGTGTGTACATGTATGTGACCAATAAAAGAGGATTCAATCCTCCAGATTTAGATTCTGATCCACTTGAGTGCGCTGGCCTGGAGACCAAATTGATTAGACCAAACCCTGTTTTTTTTTTTTTACGATTTCTAAGTCTTTATTATTTAATTGTCCGGTTGAACTAGTTTCTCCTGGTTCCATTGCTCACCAAAAGGAATTTGCTTTCACGCCGGGCTAGTCGTTTTTTCCACGTTAAACACCACTCCCTATTTGTTGGCAGCGGCCCCTTGTCTTTCCAGTCGGATACGTGTCCTTCATGTGACTTCTCCCACGGATAATACCGCTGACGAGCTCCGACCACGGGGAGCCCGGTCGCCTCCGGTCATGACGGCAACCACTGAACTGTAGGCAAGACATGGACCACTCACTCGAGTGTATGCCAAGGTCTGAACCTTTTTTTTTTTTATGTGAATCTGACTGGATGGATGGATGGATGGATGGACACTTTTATCCGTAGCAGAAGAGATGTGGCGGTTCTTTCCCACAGGGCTGTATATATTTTCAGATCAGTTGCTCGTCCATTGAAGTGAACACACAAGGAGGTGGAACGTCTTGGTGCACTGCTACTTAAAGGTCAAAGAAATGTATGCATTTCGCATATACGCTTTACCAATGAAAATTAAGCTACATTTTAGTTTTTCTATTCTAGTATTTTGTTGAATCCAGACCAATTGGCCTCAAAGATAAGAATGTTTGCCTATTATTATTATTATTATTATTATTATTATCATCATTGAAGAGTAAAACCAACCAGCTTAATATATCATTTTGTTTGTTTACATCATTAAGTCTATGCTACATGAACACCGTTTTAATATGTTACATTGTTGTAGCACAACATAAATTATAGGTAATATTACATCCACATTCTTTAAGGTCTGGCCACGTTTATGAAAGGATTAAATCCTAGGGCGTTTATTATGGTTCCTTTTTTACCAACAATTTCAAGTTTGACTCCCAGCTTTGGTAGCCTATGCAGAAGTTAATATCCCAAGCATAAGGACGACTTCGCTGTGTGGGAATGACTAAATAAAGGCATGTATTGACTCGGCAACTGATGGCTAAATAAACACTGGGCCACTGGGTCAAAGAGCTGCAGACTGAAGGACAGGAGAGAGCTCCCGGGGAGAGAGGGGGAGAGAGAGAGAGAGAGAGAGGGGGGGAGAGAGAGAGAGAGAGAGAGAGAGGGGGAGAGAGGAGAGAGAGAGAGAGAGAGAGAGAGAGAGAGAGAGGAGAGAGAGAGAGAGAGAGAGAGAGAGAGAGAGAGAGAGAGAGAGGGAGAGAGAGAGGGAGAGAGGGAGAGAGAGGGAGAGAGGGAGAGAGGGAGAGAGAGAGATACTATTCATGGGAATGGGTTCAGTAGAGCTGTGTGTTGTGCTGTTTTTTGTCCTGCATGAGTAGAAGCTGGAATGCCAAACTTTTAGCTCTGTGTGTGTGTGTGTGTGTGTGACATGCGATGCTAACGGCGGCGGGCTCAGCCAATCAAACAAAAAGAGACACAACGCAGCTATGGGGAGACTCTACTGAAAAGAGATGTCGTCAAAGGGCTTTCTGCAAACTTCTGTGATTCAACAGAAGCCTCGTTAATAATTAATGATGTTGTCAAGTGCTACACGGCTCCGGTTGCCGTATTGATCGGTTGACTAAACGGTCAGTGGTGGACATAATGGCAACCGTACAACTGGATACATCCTCCCTGTTCGTCAGGGGGGGCGGGGTAGGGGGCGGGGTGTGGGGTCAGTGGGCTGGTCCCTCTGTTGTCCGTCATCGGTTTCCTGCACTTTGAGAGAATAGGAAGTGGGCATAATGCAAAAGACTTTGAGGTGATTGTATCCCATGTGTTCTTTCTCTCATCGCCTTTTTGCTCAGCAGCGACCACAACAAGAACTGTTGTGAACTGTTGTGCCCCTTCATATACAAGTAGACATTGTCTGCTTGTATGGGAGCTTTTGGGTTGTATTTTTTTTTACAGAGCTATAGGTGGCAGTTTGTTCTAGTAGTATTCAATGCATTTCATCAATATTTCGGGCTGTTCAAAAAGAAAACGCATGCATAAACATAAACCTTAACTCAAAATCCTCGGGGGGGGTTTGGGGGGGGGGGGGTCATTCATAGTGTCAAAGCTTGCTGATCCACACACTTGAAAACCTGAAACAAGCGCTCATCTCTTCTTCGGTCCTTTTCACTGACAGCCCTCTGCGTGCCCGCCTCCTCCCCTGTTCCGTATGTCAGAGCTAAACAGTCTGGCGTCACTTTGGATGCCACGTGCCAAACCACCAGCGCTCTCTGAAGCTCCGACGCCAAGGGCAGCCACTGGGAGCCATCTCTTCCCTTCCGGCCAGCTCTGAGCTGTGTTTGCTCTCACTGCCTGTAATGTATATTTAGTTCCAATAGCTCTCAGCCAGGCTTGAGGCGTGTAGAAGGAGGCTAATATACAAATTGCCGGGGAAGGATAGACCTCAAAGAAAAGACCAGCATTTCATGTTTTCATTGCTGAAGGGACAACACATTTGCATCGTATTATCCGTAATGAATGTAAATAGCCATTGTTTACGGTACTTTATTCATTTTTTTTAATCCCAGAGGCGTGTTTCTTTTCAGTGCACTGCTGAAGTGGCTTCACAGACGCAAACGACAAGGTTCAGTGTCGGGGAGAATGTATCGGCTGGAGTTAACTTAAGTTTCAGCTTTCTGATTTGCCATTTATTGTTCTTTTGTTATTTCCACCATCAGGCAGTAGGCGTTGAATTATGCTTGAGAGAGTTCTCATAATAGTTTTAAAAAAAAAAGAAACAATTATTCAAATGAATTGCAGTTTATTAAACTGTTGCGCTACATCTAGTACACTACAGTCTTCATGCATGCGTCTCTCTCCTCCTCCTATGTTTCTGATCATGTGGCAGGTTAGCTCAGATGGTTCCAGCGTGGTGCTCATAATGCCAAGGTTGGGGATTCAATCTCCGGGCATCATGTCGTGTATTTAATGAGTTGAACGCAGGCTGGTGCCTTTTTTCAAGTATGAAAGTATTTAATTTTAGAAAAGCAAAAATTCACCATCCATTTCAATTTTAACACCTCACAGACCTTTGGAATTATATCCGGCTTGAGACATAATGCACGGTACAGTATATTGTATTATACATGATGGACGTGTTTCTTTTGCCTGGTTACACAAGTACAGAGGGCGTTTCTTTGTATAGAGAAAGTGTCCTTGGTTTGGCCCCAACTCCCAGGAGACTGCTTTGTCACTTCCCAGATGTTTACTGCCTGTGCTCAAACACTCGCTCACAAACACTCAACACATGGCGCAAACACGCATCTCGTAACATTGCGATGTTTATTCCTTGTTACTCTTTGTTGTGTCCCTGGAGAAGCAATTTTCCCCTTTTCCGTCAGCTCTCTTTTTGCTGTCAACCGTACGCCGCCCCAAGGTGGGGGGGGGGGGGGGGGGTGTGTGTGTGTGTGTGTGTGGGGGGGGGGGGGTGTGTGTGTGTGTGTGTGTGGGAGCAAAGAGGGAGAAAAGATGGAGTGTGCGAGCTAAAAGATGGAGTGTGCGAGCTAAAAGATGGAGTGTGCGAGCTAAAAGATGGAGTGAGCGAGCTAAAAGATGGAGTGATTTACAAAGTGACGGACGGGGGGGGACGACGATATGGGATGGAAACTGCAGCAAATGGCTAGGAAAAGTGCCGTGAGAGGCGGCCCGAAAGCAGCGAGGACAACCAAAGGAAAACTGATAAAAGATAATCCAGGCCGGGGTGAATTTACTCCACTGCTATACTACACACAAACTGCCCAGACACACACACACACACACACACACCGCTCGCTTCCACTTCAGTCTATATACTGTGTCTTTGGTTTCACTTTCATCCCTCACAAAAAACAGGTTGACTTCATCTATCTACAGATGGGCTTTACGCCCCCCACCCTCCCCCTCATTATAATATTGGTTTCTTCTCCGCTGCTGTTCTGTCCCCGTGTCTCAGCGCTGCTCATCAGGCTTGTTATCCGGCTCCAAGCCCCAAGCGTTGAGCAGAAGCCAGACTTCCACCGAGTTCCTTTACTGAAGCCAGACTTCCGCCGAGTTCCTTTGCTGTCACTACTTTGTCGTAATACACCCTGGCTCCCCAATACTGGCCCTTACACTTATATATTTATATTTATACCTCCGATACCTCTAGACTCGTGAAAGGGCTTCCACGGTTCGGTTCACTTCAGTTCAGCTCAACTGAATGCAGTAAAGAATAAAGGAAGTCAAGGACGTCGGTCGTTCGTCAAGGAGTGTGTTTTTGTATATCCGCTGCTGTTCAACGGTCTAAGATTGGATCACACAACCAATGGTCTGTGATAAAGTCATCGGGGGGGGGGGACGGTGACATAATTGTCGCAGCTTGCCGAACGTGGAGCTGCTGAGAGTCCCGGGATGGCTCTCGTAGGCAGACGAGGAGACGGGGGCACAAACCGCTACACGCGGTTAACCTTGTGAAAAATGACATTGCCGGACCGCGACGGGCACCGCGGGAGAGAGAGTCTTGATTTGTGCAGACGGATGTTTGTGCGCTCTTGCAGCTCGAAATGAGAAGGAGAACTCTGCGTTCACAAATTCCTGGTGTTTTGATTGTAATACAATACACTGTATTGTAAAACAATGTTTCCTTTCATAGTGAGTATTTACCTAAAACTCCACCTAGTGCCGATTGCGTTTCCATTATATTTAATTTTACTATAGTAGCTATACTTTTTTTTTTTTAAGCGGAAGCAATATAATATTTTTTTTAATTATTCAAAACATACTTTTCTCATTTAGGCATATAAAGATGAGCTGTCCAGAAGTGTTAAATGCTTTACTACTACTACTACTACTACTACTATTGCTTCAACTGCTACAAAAAAAGGCTACTATCGTTGCAGAGAAATAATGCAGCCGTGGCAACAGCTGCGTGCTCTCATTGGTGCACTGTGTCAACAGGAAGCGTTGAGAGAGTGTGCCCTGAAGTGGCGGCTATTTATAGCCCGGCCCCGCCCCCCTCTACCTCATTACCTCACCGCTCCGCCGGTGCCCTTTCTGATGTTCAACTTGCACTCGAGTGTAATTGAGTACCGGGCTGGTGACCACGCCGCCAAACGTCAGTGTGCAGGTTCATTCATGCCCATCGACGACTTTGCAAGTCTGCGGCCGGTTCTACCCACCCGATCTCATTGGGAGGTCCTGTTCACTGTGAACAGCCGTGTCAGCCGGTATGCTTCCATTTAAAACCGGTATGCACATGATACAAGATTCAAGATGCAAGATATTTATTTGCCATTTCTAACAAGTACATTGGAACGCTTGCTCCCCATTCCCTCCCACAGTAAACATCTCAAAAACAATAAAATTAACCATTTACCATAAAAATAATATATACAATAAAAATGAGAAAAAAAAGGACAGCGATGTGACTGATAGATGGTAGTGACTGATAGATGGTAGTGACTGATGATGGTAGTGACTGATAGATGGTAGTGACTGATAGATGGTAGTGACTGATAGATGGTATGGTCATGTGGAGGACACACCTTTTTGTGTATCCTTGAATAGTGCGGTATGTCAAACGGGAGTGGATTCTGTAGGGTCCCAATCAATTTAACCGATGAAAAGACGGAAGGCGGAATTCAATTGTTGATGCATTCCAACCCATTTGATGCATTCGAAGTTGAAGCCGGCTCAACTCAAAGTGGTAGTTTACAAGTTCAAAAAAGGTGGCACCGTTATAGCTTATCGGCCAGTATTAGCGTAACCCAAGAAGCCCGGAAGAATAGCTGTTACAACATCTTAATGATTCATGATTGTCATGTTCTATAATGAATCACGACTTCGCAATGACTGGGGTCCGATGGGTCAATATTTGCCATGCCGGTAAATGCAGTCCGAGCTGAAAGCCTTTAGTTTCTGCCCGTATAGTTGTTCCGTGCAAACACGGCCTAGCAGTCCTCCGCCATCTCCACACACACACTCGCGCTCTCCCCGTCCACGGCCCGCGCTCAGCTTCCCAGCAGTCGAAGGAAGCCTCCCGTGCTTCCCGGGCCGGGCTGCTGAGGTCATCTCTAGGAGGCCTCCGCATTCATTACTCGACTCTACGGAAGACTCCTCCACCTGAAAGCCTGAGTGTTATGTTCCCCCACTTCACAGCCACTGTCGCAGCAGGGTAGCAATTACAATCCTTTTTATGCCCCGCCAGGCAACGCATGACACGTTTTGGCTGACATTGAACCCCTTATTTAGAGGTGTGTGTGTGTGTGTGTGTGTGTGTGTGTGTGTGTGTGTGTGTGTGTGTGTGTGTGTGTGTGTGTGTGTGTGTGTGTGTGTGTGTGTGTGTGTGTGTGTGTGTGTGTGTGTGTGTGTGTGTGTGTGTGTGTGTGTGTGTGTGTGTGTGTGTGTGTGTGTGTGTGTGTGTGTGTGTGTGTGTGTGTGTGTGTGCGCACGTGCATACTAGCAGGTCTTCATTCTCACGCCAGTCGCGTCAACTCTTGTGTTCCTGGCTTTTAATCTTTTCTCAGGGCCAGGGCTATCACTTGCGGGTACCCCTCGCAAGCCAACAAGGAAGCTAAAAACGTTGACCTTTTTGTTCTCCGCCGGATGCGTCTTAACGCTTCAACGTAGTCGGCCGGTCGCTTTCGGGAATTATCGGCACTTAAATGGAACAAGAGTAGGAAGTGGGAAGAAAGCCTGTGTTGTTGCCCAGCTCCTCACTGACCTAGCTTTGCCTGTGTGGTGGCTGTTTTGATATCCTTCGTAATCTCTACAGATAAACAGTAAAAGTTATATACACTGTACAGTGTGACCGCAATCAATTCTACTCTTCTAAGAAAGTGAAACGGGCTTAGTGGCGGATAGCGGGTCGTTAACCTGCTCGGTTCAATGTCACCGATAAGAAGGCCTCTGTCACGTCAACCCGCTGGACACCCGTCATAAATATGTTTACTGATTAACATGTTTACTTGTTTCCTACTTGATATAAGGGGCGCCTGCAGCTAATATTAGGATTATTCCGACATTTGCGTGTCTTCAGGATATCTTGTTACACAAGTGTTTGCGTGTCGTCTTTTTGTTTTACATATTGAGTATAAATGTTTGAAATGGCATATACAGTATACAGTATGTATATGTATGTATGTATGTATATATGTATATAGGGCTGAGAACCAAAGAGAAACATAATTCATTAGCACACAATATTATTAGATTTTGCGAATTACGATTAGTCTGCTTAATCAACTAATCGTGACAGCCCTGCAATAGCTTACCGATGCCAGAAGAGCAGCAGTGGGGGGCAGGTTATCGCAGGTGATTTATTGTGTGTGCGCGTGGGCGAGAGTCTGAGCAAAAATAAAAAATAATAAAAAAAACACAGTTACTTTGAGTAAATCCGCTCTGCTGAATGAACGGTGAGGACATACAGACGGTATGTTTTCGTGCTACTCAAGGAAAAAAAACACTGCTTCATTCAATGTGCCTCTTGACAATGTGATAATTAGTTATATAGGGAAAACAATTAATGTCACATCACATTCTCATTGAACTAGTATATTAATAAACGATTGTCCTCGGCGGTTCCCGTCACTTACCATTGGGCCCGGTAGTGTTTGCTGAAAGGGCAATGGAGCAAGTGAGGGAAGAGACTCTGGTAGTACCAAGAACAACTACACACATCTCTTGGACAGCAGTTGCTTTCTGAATGTACCCTTTCACAAAATGTCAAACAAATGCCTGTTGTCGCCTGTTAAGACACACACACACACACACACACACACACACACACACACACCACACACACACACACACACACACACACACACACACACACACACACACACACACACACACACACACACACACACACACACACACACACACACGATCTTCCCACTGGTGTGTGCGCGCATTCACTACCCCCTCAAACGCTTTACAAGAGAAACCTCAGAGCCAGGCATTGTATTAGTGGAATGTCAGACACTCACCTCTGTGTGCTATGAAAGCCTTGTCATCTTTCATCTATACTGCTGATAACAACACTCGTAAACACTACAAATCTTAATCAACCTCACTCCACTCTAGTCTATTTCTCACTTTTCCAGAGCATAAAAGCCATGGTTGAGTTTCTGGCAATTCCTGTATTTAATTTACTACCAGCCTATTTTACCCATTGTGAAAATTTGTCTTTTCGACCATCTGATGACAGAGACCTTAATTTTCGCCACCACCTACGCAAGCACTCTTTAAAAACATGTACCCCCATCTCTCTCCTCTCTCTCTCTCTCGGTCCCTTCCCTTCTTTTCCCTTTCTGGCGACTCTCCCATCGTCGCTGCGGCAGACGGGGCGAACGGCAGCGTGGGATACCGGCCGCCCCCCAGGACCAGGGAGGTGGTCATCAACGGGCAGACGGTGAAGCTCAAGTACTGCTTCACGTGCAAGATCTTCAGGCCGCCGCGCACCTCCCACTGCAGCCTCTGTGACAACTGTGTGGGTGAGTACCGACCAGGTTCTCTCAAGAGTGTGCATTGCAGCGCATGTGATGCTCGGGGGGGGGGGGGGGTGAGAGGAGAGAGATGAAAGTACCAGGCCGCAACGAGAGCACGTGCTGCTGCGTGTCATCCTTTCGGGAAACCGACCCAGGAATTTATGAACAAAAGATGAACTATAAAGATAAGCCACCAGTGTGTGAGAGAGCAGTAGTGGTTTTAGTGTAGTGTTGTTACGGCTGCTCATCACCATACGCACTCCCCGGGGACAGTATGTGCAGAGTGCAGCCAGCCAGGTGATGACAGGGGAAGATAGGGGGGGGGGACAGACGGCCTAATGGGCGGAGCTGCATGAATGACGAATTCATGACACATAAATGTTCTTGAATCTTGAAAGCAGGCCCGTTCTGTTGCGGCCTCGGGGGTGTGCCGCTGCATTTGGAGTCAGCCTTGAAAACACGTCAATGTTGTGCCTGGCATTGCATGGACATTCATGGCATGCTTTTTGTTAAAAGGCAAACAAACTATGATCGCACTGTACTAACTGCAAGGTGCTGCCTTGCATCAATTCATTAAAATGTGATTACATAACCTGTGGGCCCATATTTACAGCCGCCCTGTCTCTCCATCCCCAAGACATGGTCTTTTATTCACAGCCTCATCTCCCCATCCCTAATACTGTGCACACCAGGGGGTGACAGGCTCGTTAATAACTTACCAGCCAGTCTGAGTACGTGGGAAGGAGTAGACCATGTATGGTTCCAAGCCGGTATATATGGTACAATCCCTTTATCTTACCATACAGTGCAGTACATTGCCAAGGGGTGGGTGGAGTGCTGAACTCCCACAGAGGTAAACGGCTCGAAAGCCAAGCAAGCGCGTGCTTTCCCGCGCTTCCTTTTGTTCGCAGAGTTCAATGTGACCGAGCTATTTCACAGCCGAATATAGTTTGCCGTGTGGTTCATCACATTCAAACGGCGTGTCGGATACCATGTCGTTTCCTACAGCTCTTGCTAAGCAGCAGCCTCTTCCGCCATTAGCCTGACATTACCGCAGGGAGAGGCCAGTCACTTAGGCTCACCGTATAACCACTGATTGGCAAGTCAAGTATTTGCCAGCTGTGCACAGCTAGACACCATTGGGGTCAATGGATTTTCTTCTCTCTTAATTATAGGCCCGCTAATGATCATATGCCCGCTAAATTGATCCGTAACACGGCGGATCATATGAGCTGCATGCTCGCCATGGGTTGGAATGTAGTTATTTTTATCCTTAAAGCATTCTGCCCTCTTTGCTACTTCTGAATGAAAATACATTTCTGATTATCTAGTATTATTCCAATCGTAAATATTTTAGTTTTCAAAGTCTCTACATGTTGATTGTATTAGGTTTATAAAGGCTTCAGATTCTGCTGGCTGATCCAACTTGAACATGCCCAGAAACAGTATCTCTATGAAAGGCAAACTTTTAAAAATATATTTTATATAACTCTTCCCACACCATCTTGGCCTCATTTTCAACGCTTCCTTAATGGGGGCCTTGATTCATTTGAGAAGAGGCTATTGTTGACCTAGCCAAACCCATCTTTCAACACATGGACTGCACTGGTCAGTAATAAAGACGGCCGGGGAAGTCTGGTGGCTGTTTTCCATGAGCAGTCGGTGAGCCAACTCTGTTGATGTCTGTTCAGACGGTTAGGCTCCACTGTGTGTGTGTGTGTGTGTGTGTGTGTGTGTGTGTGTGTGTGTGTGTGTGTGTGTGTGTGTGTGTGTGTGTGTGTGTGTGTGTGTGTGTGTGTGTGTGTGTGTGTGTGTGTGTGTGTGTGTGTGTGTGTGGTGTGTGTGTGTGTGTGTGTGTGTGTGTGTGTGTGTGTGTGTGTGTGTGTGTGTGGTGTGGCGTTTGAGATGGCTACATTGGCTCATTGAATGTGCATGCACTTGCGAGGCGGATTAACAGTGAGGCCAGTAAAGTGCGTTGGGTGGCGTGTGTGTCGCCCACACACACACACGTTGATGCACATGTCTTCACCAATGTGTGAGATTCCCCTCGGGCTGTGTCTGGCCGGGTGTAAAATGATCCTTGGTGTTTCCCACACCCCAGGTAAAGTGAGTTCAATCTGTTATTGATTTTATTTTTTTCTCACACAGTTACTTTCCTTTGTACTTTGCTCCCTCCCCCCCCATTCACAGACTGGAACAAAGAGCTGCACTGATCTCTTTTGAAATGCAGTTAATATAATTCTCTCTCTCTCTCTCTCTCTCGCTCTCTCGCTCTCTCGCTCTCTCGCTCTCTCGCTCTCTCTCTCTCTCTCTCTCTCACAGAGCGCTTTGACCACCACTGTCCGTGGGTGGGAAACTGCGTTGGCAGGAGGAACTACCGTTTCTTCTACATGTTCATCCTCTCCCTCTCCTTCCTCACCATCTTCATATTCTCCTTCGTCATCACACACGTGATCATACGTAAGTAGCCTGGAGGGGAACCACGGATGGATGGATGGATGGATGCAGACGCATGTCCACAAAGAGAAATACATTTTGCCGTTGATGTGGCAATCCGATATGTTTGCTCAGTCTCTCTCAATGTCACCCACTTTGGTGATTTTATAAGGCTTTACCTACACACACACATTCACTCACACGGCAGGTTGTAAGTGGGTGTATTAAGAAAAACAGGAGCTAGTCGCCACCAATTCTGGATATTGTTGGCCCGCTCAGCGCTGTGTGTGTGTGTGTGTGTGTGTGTGTGTGTGTGTGTGTGTGTGTGTGTGTGTGTGTGTGTGTGTGTGTGTGTGTGTGTGTGTGTGTGTGTGTGTGTGTGTGTGTGTGTGTGTGTGTGTGTGTGTGTGTGTGTGTGTGTGTGTGTGTGTGTGTGTGTGTGTGTGTGTGTGTGTGTTCGTTCGTTCTGCTCATGGGGGTGCAAGCGCCATAGTCAAATGACAGCAGGTGGGACTGTGAGTGACACGTGAATACATAACATGCTCAAAATCGATGGCTTTGAGCCACCGCCTTATCTAGAGAACGGGTGTTAGTGTTACACAACCATTTATTTTATTATTATTATTATTATAGAACGTGTCTTCGTGCTCGTCCGCCATGTCTCTTTCCTCTGTGGTCTAAATAAATGTTGACTAATCACGCAAGGTTGCGTTTTTTTTTGGGAAGTGACCTTTTGGTTTGTTGATGGGGGCGGTCGGCTCGGCTGGTCGAGTTCTGTTGTACCCTGGGCGTGTTTGGGGTTCTCCGGGTCATGCCTTGGTCATGGTGGTTAGAATGTTTTGGTTAAGCCAAAGCTGGTATGATTGCCGATGGCGCATTGGGGTTTACTGGCTGCGTGTCTCGATACTGTGTTGTAAAAACACTTTTGAGGCGTTGGTTATTATGAAAACATAACCTCCGCCGTCGAAGATGGACCTGAGGTTATGTTTTCACCCCGGTTTTGTTTTTCTGTCTGTTTGTTTTGTATGTTGGCAAGATAACTCCTCATAAAAGTTATGTACGGTATTGGACAAAACTTGGTGGTTAGATTACTTATGGGCGGAGGGGGTTGTTGGGGGTTGGATTTTGGCGCAGATCCAAATCCAGATCGGGGGCACTTTTCGGTGTGGCGGCGGCATGGGCTATCTACTGAGGGCCCTCTAGTTAGTATATATGATCAATATGTATGATTCGAGATACAGAACACGAGGGGGGGGCGAGGGAGGGACCTGGCTCTGACACACTATAAATATAAATATCAATCTGGAGGATTAAATCCTCTTTATTGGTCACATACACACACACACATTGAAATTGGTTTCTCTGCATTTAACCCATCCTAGTATTAGGAGCAGTGGAGCAAATTTTTATATACAGCACCCGGGGAGCGGTGTGTAGGGGGTCTGGTGCCTTGCTCAAGGGCACCTCGGTCCAGTGCCCAGGGGTTTTTCGGGGACTTGAACCGGCGACCTTCCCGGGTCCCAAGCCATGTCTGACAACAGACTGAGCTATCGTGCCCCTCCCTTATATATATATATATATATATATGTGTATATGTGTGTATGTATGTATGTGTGTGTGTATGTGTGTATGTGTGTGTGTGTGTATGTGTGTGTGTGTGTGTGTGTGTGTGTGTGTGTGTGTGTGTGTGTGTGTGTGTGTGTGTGTGTGTGTGTGTGTGTGTGTGTGTGTGTGTGTGTGTGTGTGTGTCTCTCTATGCCACACTATCACACGAGGCAGTTGAAGTCGAACAGTGTCTGAACAGTCTGTCCACCTCCGACAAAGCCCTCGCTGACAGGTCCTGCTCAAGACATCAGACGACGAGTGACACCCGACCACACCAGAGAATAGCTTGAGCCTACGTCAAGTGCAGCCTGTGTATTTTGAGCCACGGTGCAGCCGGTCCCGGGGGATGGAGTGGGTTTCTGTCTGAAAGGCACGTTGACCTCGCGTGTGTGTGTGTGACCCTCTCGTCTCTTCCGTCCACAGGGTCTCATCGAAGTGGGTTCCTCAACGCACTCAAGGACAGTCCGGCCAGATATCCTTTCTGCGTACTCTCTGTTCTGTTCTGATTGTGTGTCTCTCTCTCTCTCTCTCCCCCCCCCCCCCCTGGAAGTACGTCCCGCTTGGTTGGTCGTCGACTCCTCTTGCTTTCAGCTCAATCGCGTGCGCTGTCCACAGTTTCGGTTCGAGGGGACGCCGTGTCTACGGTTTGACGCAGACGGGTGCTGACAGCCCTGACGCGGCCATCTGAGGCCAATGGGTCAGAAATCCTTCGGACGGGAGAGAGTAACCTTCTGATTTCTTTCTTAACCTTGCCCTGCAGCAGTGGCAATTTCACGGGTGTCTTTCTCTTTCTCCTCCGCCGATGTACAGAGTACAGTAATGTCTTAAAACCCTACGCTGACTCTCTCGTTGTGTGGGCGAGGCGTTGGTACGTTTGTGATTTACCGTTTACTTGCGTGACTCTAAGCGACATATGTTGCACATGACCTGCATTTTTCCACACTGCAAGGAAAACAGTCGGACGTCAGAGACTGAGATACATAATGTCTTTCAAAGCGCTTTTATTGATAATTCTTTGTACATTTCACGCCCAGCCACCCATGTCACGTCGCTGGACCTCTGCCACCGGCTCCGAGGGGGGGGGGGCGAGACTCCCTTGGCTAAATTAATGGTTCGAAAGATGGAAGATGGGGCTTGAATGCAGCGTGCCATGTCCGTTCCGCCGGTATTAATGTCACCTTCTCATAGAGAACGTACGTTGCTCACATAAATCAGGTAGAGAGAGCCTAGAAAACCCTCCCCTCCCCTGTCACCCTCTCACCCTCTCTCACTGTGGGTCTGTTGTTCTGTCAAGGAAGAAGTCCTTATCTGATCTCTCGCTCACTCACTCACACAAAAGGTGTTGCCGTCGCAGCCGTGCTCGTAGCTAACCCCTAACCCCACGGCAAATGAAAATGCCTGCGGTTGAACCCGGTTGAGTCACCCATCCACCGCAGGGTGTTGAGAGAGAGAGAGAGAGAGAGGGGGAGAGAGGGGGAGAGTGATCCAGATGTTGCAGTAAGATAAATGTTGATGGATGCGTACCATTGCCATGTCAGCATCTACTGTTTCTTGGCTATTGTGGGGTGGTTTATTGATGGTGGTGCCACCAGCACGGGAGCCGTTTGTCCTCGGGGCTTTCTGCCAGAAAGTCCATGCAGGCGCCGAGGAAGTCGTGATCGTGGATGACCGGGGTTCCATTGCAGGACTTACTTCAACCCAGGAGTATTCAAGGGTCTGTGTTATTTGTTTGGGTACATTTTCAGGGTTTTTTTTCCCGTTATTATTATTTTCAGTTTTCCGTGGCCCTTTTCGTTCATTTTAGGCAACGCCACCATTTCGTTAGGTTTTTTCGACAACACAACGTCTTGGTTGGATTAAGACAGCATCACTCACTTGGCTAGGTTTAGGATTGCTGGCACAAAGCCCTGAAGGCATATTTCTCCCATGTCTGCACCACCACCACTATGAACCTTTCGCTAATTGGACTGGTCCCATGAGAGCATAAATTCTCAGGCTATTGGCCAACATACAACCAGACTACACAACCGGTGTAGTACTAGAACTGTGTGTGTGTGTGTGTGTGTGTGTGTGTGTGTGTGTGTGTGTGAGAACCGGTTCAGAAACGATTGGGATTTGAATGAAAACTCGTGAGTTGTCCTTAACGGCTGGTGATACTGTGCTGGAGGTGGTGGTTTGTTTCTTCTCAGTCTGGTCCATAGTGGGCCTCTCAGGCTTCCACACCTACCTGATCAGCTCCAACCAGACCACAAACGAAGACGTGAGTATTGACGTGACACACACACACACACAATGGTTGTGTAAACTGCCGATGATTGGACCCTTGTTATTGATTTTCTCTACATTATATTATATCTATATATTTATTGTGCGATGTGCTGCTTTTATTCCCGATATATTTAAATTTGTGAAACAAACGTGACGTTTTAGTTTAACGATGTGCGTTGATGCGTGTCTTGCAGATAAAGGGCTCGTGGTCCTCCAAAAGAGGAAAGGACAACTATAACCCTTACAGCCATGGCAACATCTTCACCAACTGCTGTGTAGCGCTGTGTGGACCCCTGCCACCGAGGTATACGCGCCATGGAGGGACCGATACCACCGGTACCACCGTGACCCACCGGTACCACCGTGACCCACCGGTACCACCGGGGCTGTGAGAGCTCGGGCTCTCTTTTTCCGCCCCTATTCCTGTGTTGTCGTGTCGGGTTTCCGTCGCTATATTTTCGATTTCGCTTTTTGAAGTATCGCGTTGGAACATGTGGATGGAAACGGCCAAATTCGAATCAACTTCCTCTGAATCGCGTAGAAGTTGATACGCTCGCTTGAGGAGGTGGTTTTTGACTGATTCAAATGTGAGTTCATTCGCAAAAGCACAGATGGGGAAACAACTTTGCCGAAATAAATTCCGACGTAGCGAACTTTGAACTCGGGTGACTTACGCTGTTGGCTTCTCGTCACCGCCCAATATCCACCATCGCTGACGACATCGCTTCACTCCAACTAGTTTGATGGAAACGCAACTAATTCGCATTTCATTTTTTTGGGGGGTTTTGTGCGAACTTACAAAAGTTATCTTAAAATTAGCTTCGACTGTTCGGATGGAAACTCCCAGCTAGAGTTTTTGGTTTTGATGTGCCGGGTTTCTCAACCCCCTTAGTGGGGGGGGTGCCATGGATCTCCGATTGAGACGAGCTACAGTGAAAGACCTCTTTTGATGTGGGGGGGGGGGGGGGGCGGATCTTGAAATAACTAGCACCCTGTGGCCTTATAGTGATTTATTGACATAGCTACAGACGTCAGCTTTCAAAAGGCAAATGGATGTCATGCCTAGTTCCGCCCCAAATCTAAGCATCAAAGTTATATAATTATTATATATAAATATATATATATATATAAAAAAACATTTTTTGGATGCATCTGATGTCACGATTATGTTAGTCATGCAAAATCCAAAAGAAACACCAGCCAGCTGACGGGGGCGTGATCCTCCAGCGTGTGACTCCACGGTCCGGGCAGGGTGACGGTGCTGACGTGGCGCGCCGGAAACGCTCGGGTCGTCACTTCCGACACGCTTGACGTCGGTCCTCCTTGAGGCCCGGGGGGGGGGGGGGGGGGAGTGTGTGTCCTGTCCGTGTCCTGTGCTGTGTACCAGCAGATACCCAGTCTCACTCCTTATCTGCGACCGCAACTGCACAACGTGTCAAGACGTGACGCGTGACGGGTTTAAACCACCAAAAAGGGGAGGGGCTACTAGCAGTGTGTGTGTGAACACACACAGACACACACACACACGGTTGCTTTCTTTTTTTTGGCGAAGGGGAAAACCACATTACTCAGAGGCAGTCATGCTTTCAACCAAGTTTTATGGGCCAACAAGTCACACATGATGACTGGGTGTTTTTTTTTTTGTTACCACATAACAGACGGGTTGCCACTAATACAGTTGCAGTGGCTGCCGGGTGTTTCACGAGTGTGAATTGTTTGGTGCCGTTTGTTGCCAAGCCAGTCCCAGTGTGGCTGATCATCAGGAGAGAGGACAATGTTGGCTGTGGTGGTGGAGGGAGTCGGGGGGCCTAAATATAGGCAGCAGATTTGCCGCAGCTCCTGCACTGCTAGTCGTTATGGAAACCCAGTCCTCTTCCCTCTTTCGTTTATGAAGTATTATGAAACCTAGAGGCAGAGACGAGAGACGGGTTTGTCCAGGAAACAAACGTTGCTCTTTAACGATCAGCGAGCGCGCAATTCCTGGAAAAAAAAAGTCTCTGTGGTTCTGGCCCCTCGCTTCCACCTGACTGGAGGTCTGTCCCCACAGAAAGGACTGTCAACAGACACCATGTTCCTGATCACTCTGCTCACGCTGGTGTGTGTGTGTGTGTGTGTGTGTGTGTGTGTGTGTGTGTGTGTGTGTGTGTGTGTGTGTGTGTGTGTGTGTGTGTGTGTGTGTGTGTGTGTGTGTGTGTGTGTGTGTGTGTGTGTGTGTGTGTGTGTGTGTGTGTGTGTGTGTGTGTGTGTGTGTGTGTGTGTGTGTGTGTGTGTGTGCTCGATACCTATGTGATGAATGGTTGCTATCAGAAATGGTTAGTGGTGTGTGACCACACACACACACATGTGCATATATTCAAATTCATGCACGTACACTTTCACATACACAGGCACACAGACGTCATTGAACCTGGCAGGTTGTTGCCTAACCAGCTGTATCAGAGGTCTGCAACATTAATGATTGGAAAGAGATAATTATTCACTCCGATGCTCGGCCACATGACCTCAGTGATTGATTAGATGTGTGTGTGTGTGTGTGTGTGTGTGTGTGTGTGTGTGTGTGTGTGTGTGTGTGTGTGTGTGTGTGTGTGTGTGTGTGTGTGTGTGTGTGTGTGTGTGTGTGTGTGTGTGTGTGTGTGTGTGTGTGTGTGTGTGTGTGTGTGTGTGTGTGTGTGTGTGTGTGTGTGTGTGTGTGTGTGTGTGTGCGCGCGCATGCATACGTGTGGGGAAACAATTCAGACCGATAATGGAATGTTTGTATTCTTTGTCTTATGAATGTGCAATTGCTAGATATTTAGTTAGCTCTCACCTATGCTACCATGTGTGCACATACCCGCACACAAAATGTATTGCGTTGGAACACGATAACCAGGTAGAGAACCAAATTCCCACTGAAATCGTCACCCCCCCATATAGATTTAAACTAGGACACAGATTTAGACATATTTACAATATTGCTGTCAAGTAATAGCGGGTTTAGTATAGAAAATAGAAACGCAAGGTCCTGAAAACATGAGAGGTGGCAGCACAGCCGCTCTGCAATGCTTCGGACGCATTTGCGGACGACGCCCTGTGCTTTATATTGTTTGACCGGACAGGTCGTATGAGTTAAGCAAGTGACAACTCTTGTCTGTCTGTCGTCGGTCTAGACTGAATTGAATGTTCTGAGAAAACATCTCCTTTTTGTATTGCCATCTCACAACCGTCACCAAAGCCGTACGTAAGGCGCTGCACTCATCTGAGCTCCGTCACCCCAGGTTGTTAACCAATATGAAGTGATCAGCTAGTTGGGGGGGGGGCGGTGGTGGGGGTGGGTATGTTTGCTCTGACACACCTTCACACTTTTTTTCTTTTGTCTTCTATCTAGTCTCATTGATAGGCGAGGCTTCATCCAATCAGACACACCCCAGATGGTGGCGCCAACCAATGGTATTGCAATGTACGGAGCCACCCAATCCCAGCAGAGCCATATGGTAAGACTATAAATGTACACTTTCATTATCAAGGAACATATGGGGGTTTCTACTTGGATACACAGGGTTGAGTGTAGGGGTCAGTAGGCAGCATATTCCAAAGTAGCGCTCAAGACCACGTTAGCTCTAGACATGAGCTTCTAGGCACGCCTGGAAGATTTAGTTAACCCACATAGAATACCTTTTAAGAATAAAATGAGATGTTTCACATTTAGAGAACAGAGTAATAAATGTTTGATTACAAATGATTGTTGAATTGACATCTTATATATTTGGAAGTACAACAAGAGCCAATGCCCAATGTCCCGTCATCTCGGACGTCCCGAGACACCTAGGGCCCTTGTTGTTTGTCCAGTGCGGGTTCTGTTGGACGCCGGGCTCCGCCCGTCGATTGCAAGGGGAATCTCACCGCTCTCAAGTCTCTAGTTAGCACCGCAAGGAGGACAGACAGAAGGGCCCCCTCTCTCTCCCCCCCCCCCCCCTCTCTCTCCCCCGCCCCCCCCCCCCCCCCCCCCACCACCAGCCTGTACCACTGAGGGCTCTGCCAGCTGATGGCTCTTTTTCTTTCATTGGCGAACAACAGCTCCCCTGTCTGCCGCTCAAGTAGGCCAGAGCAGAGCAGCATTGTGTCGGTCTGGGGGATCAGGGGGCCATCGCCACGGTTATCACCTTTTTTCTTTCTTGTGCCTGGCTCGCGTGTCCCCCCCTGGTCGGCATGAGGGTTTGGTGAGGACGTTAGGGGGGGCGGGGGGGGGGGGGGGGTTGACCTTCAGCAGCCCCACGCATTGACTTTCACTTTTACCTCAAAGTGAACCTTATACTCTCACTCACACTTTGGTCTGTCCTTTTCTCGTCTTTTTGCTTTGCCTCCGAGTAAGCACACTGCACAGAGAGAATTCAATGTTACCCCCTCTACACACACACACGCACACACACGCACACGCACACGCACACACACGCACACACACCAAGCTTGCTGATTCAATCAGTTCAAATCAGGTTGATTTAAATCCAGTTGTTTACCCTTTCCTAGATTCTAAGAAATCAAGTTGCTGAGGATGTTGAATGGCGACTTATTGATGTTGTTTTCAGCTTTCATGCTCACTAATATTATTATAAATTATTATTATTATTCAATCAGTCAACTAGGTCAGCAGCAGGGAGGATTGAGCAGTGTGCGTGCCACTATTAGTCTGTGTGTATGTACAGTATGTGCTCGCCTGCGCACAGACGGGTCCTTATTTGTTTACTTTTCCACTATATACAGTACAGGACTACTGTGCTCAGAAGCATTTTCATGTTTTTACCAAAAACAAGATGACGGAATCAGAAAGCGGGGGCCTCTTGTAATGCCAGCACTGTGTCCTGACAGCAGACAGCCTGACGTTGAACTGAGCCTAGAGGGCCTAGTGCCTGCTGCTCCACCAAATGACAACGTACAGTCGTGATGAAACCGTGCCGTTGCACTGCTATGTCAAGCATACCTCACACTGAAGACCGTTTCAAATGGATTTTAAGATGTTCTTTATTTGCCATGTGCCAATGCAAGTACAATGGGATGCTTACTCCCCATTCACTCCCGCATTCTGAATTAACAATACCACACTATGCAGTACTATACTATAAACAACACTATATACTGCCTTCTATATACTCTGAACAGCACTGTACTATAACAATACTATACACAATAAAAATAACAATGTGTGACTGATGGATGATATATAGGAGTATATGCATATGACGAATGTTGCAAATAGCATTTTCAAAGTCGCAGTAGTGCAGCAGCATCACGAATACAGTGTAGATGCAGTGCAGTGCAGTAACTGTAAGTTTGAGTCCAGTGTAGTCCGGTGTATTGCCGGCATCACGTCTGATGCAAGATGTTGTCTGCAAGACTCTCCAGGTCGACGTGACCGAACAATTAGCACACGTCTGAAGAACACGCCATCTGTTTTTGGCGGAGTTGGCGTGATTCGTGACACAGGGTGAGCCGTGGTGATTTACAGCCGCTGTTGAACTGTTCCTTGTTCTCATTATGCTCTTAATTGGCAACACGTGGGCAGACCGAACATATACCCAGTGTGTGTGCTTTTGAAATCACAAACACCACTTGTTTACTTGCCGCCGCCATTTTATAAAATTACACATTTAAAAAATGAATAATAAGTCATTTTTTTCCCCAAAATTTCTGTCGGCAAGTTAGTGTGTGAGACCTGGAAAACCAGGTCTTGGCTTTCGGGGGGGCACCTCAAAACGTTTTTGTGCTATTCCCAAAAGGGGCCCGGTATCGGGGACCCATTGGCTAGCCATCGCCATGGTAACGGCACATGCATGTTCCCTTGAAAGGATGTCAAAAGAAAAAAGGAGGCCATTTATGTGCCCGCTAACAAAGGGACGGAAGCGACGTCAACAGCCCGGAGTTGAACTCTCGCTCGCTCCACTGACAGAAACCCACACACACACAAAACCCCCCCCCCATAAATAAGAAAATAAGAAAAGCCCCCGTCTTTGTTAGTTCTAGCTGGGGAGGTCATCAACCAACCTCTTCTTCCTCCTACCTTCTTTATTCTTCCTTCCTTTCTTTCTGTCTGGCTCTTCTTTTGGCTCTGTTTTACGTGAGCTGCTGCTGCGGTCACACCACAGATCAGATCAGAAGGGGAGAGAGGGTGAGAGTGATAAGGTGTGTGTGTGTGTGTGTGTGTGTGTGTGTGTGTGTGTGTGTGTGTGTGTGTGTGTGTGTGTGTGTGTGTGTGTGTGTGTGTGTGTGTGTGTGTGTGTGTGTGTGTGTGTGTGTGTGTGTGTGTGTGGTGTGTGTGTGTGTGTGTGTGTGTGTGTGTGTGTGTGTGTGTGTGTGTGTGTGTGTGTGTGTGTGTGTGTGTGTGTGTGCGCACGCGCGCGCGCGCGCTCGGGTCCCCAACACACAGCGGGGAGAGAGGGCCTGTCAGTCTGGGTCTGGTCACTCCACCGGCTCGGGGGGGGGGAGGGTGTGATCGATGTTGTTGTGTAGTGCTGAACAACTCCCCTAAATATGATCAACGTCGCAATATCCAAAGTCCAATAACCAAAATGCAGGTGTGTTTTTATTTGTTTGTTTTTTTACTGGAATATTTTGATATGGGTAGATGTGCAACACCATTATGAATAAAGTGCTGTTTGTTCCTCCCGATGTTGGAAAACATGTTTGTTTGGTACCATGATTGCAATCGTTTTTTCAGTCAAAATGGAAAATGTTGCAACGCAAAAGATTCCCATTAGTCATTATTGAATCATATCGGAAATTTCCGTCAAAATAATGTCTGTAATCCTATCTGTAGTAATAAATCAGTTTCTTACCACATGGTTCAGAAGCCCTACCGTGGTGGTGGTGGTGGTGGGTGGGTGGGTGGGCGGGCGGGCTCTCACTTACTGAGTGACAGTGGGCTCACCTAATGTCCACCTCAAGGCCCCAGAGCAGACAACAGTCGTGTTACATTGATGGATGAATAAAGGCAAGGTATAGAGCTAAGCATTTCTCTGCCTGCTACATAAATCCTGTCCAAACTTTTGTCTGTCTGGCAAATTAGAAGTTGCATAAAGTAGCAGATGATACATTTCCCAGTCTAATCAACACTACATTGCTACACGGTAGCCTGGATAAACACTCCTATCTAATGAACGTGGTTGGGGTTTCACGGTTATTATTTGTTTTTATAAGGAATAAGATTGTACTGTTAGTACTATAACCAAGATGTACTGTACTGGGTTAGCCTTGCCAATGTCCAGCAGCACATTATGCGTTGACTGGTCTATTAATATTGATCTCCATTCATTTATTCCAGCATCAATTGTATTGAAAGATGCACACGCGCACGCACACACGTAAAAACATGTAAATATCATCCCTCACTATATTGTTCTTTTTATGTTCATTTCTATTGTATATACCGGTAGTATTTTTATAGTATTGTTTAAAAAAAAATTCATACGGAGGGAATGGGGAGTAAGCGTTCCATTGTACTTGTTGCAAATAAAACATCTTGTATCTTGTACACACACGCACACGCACACACACACACACACACACACACACACACACACACACACTGATGTGTGTCTTTGGCGTCTGAGCTTAACCCTAAAGGCAGATGGCACCGGCGCTGCTCTCCTTACTTTTATTTAGAATTGTTCATTAGACCACATTGAGATTGTGGCGGCTTACTTGCTGTGGGAGAGGGCCAATGCTGAGCCGGCTCCACACTGGAGCTGTTATAAGTGTGGGGAATTTGGCTCTTGTTCCCAAGTCAGGTCACTTGGTTCCACTGTCCCAGACATGCCGTTTCCTCAAAAGAGTGTTGTTTATACCAGGGGAATGGCGGCTTTTGGGCTGTTTCTTTGGCATAGTTGTCCGTCTTTAATTAAGTAAGATGTTAAAATTGGCTAAATGCAGAAAATTAAAAAACCAGACGAGCTTCAGTGTCCTCTTTTCCCCATCGCCGGTCAATCCAACACCTTCTATGCAAGAGTGTATTCGATTAGGACAAGTTTATAACTTTTTTTCAATGTTTTTTTGTATGATTCCCTCCATTCTCTGTTACCTAAATAGAGTGACCTCCTTTTGGTGTCATTGAGCAGCAGCCCGCTCTCGTTTGGTGCCGAGAGGCTGTGGTCAAAAGCTAATGGCATTCACATAGTCTCCCTCCAGCTAATACGCACTATTGATGGCTTCCTTTGTCCTAGCCGCTGGTTCTTCTGCCCTCCACTTTAGACCGTCCATTTCAAAGTCCAGGCAATAGAGATCAATAGGCTTGGATTCAGTGACTAAATGGTCACTCTGCTTTTATCTTACTGACTCCCAGCATGGTTTTTAGGGGTGTGTGTGTGGTGTGTGTGTGTGTGTGTGTGTGTGTGTGTGTGTGTGTGTGTGTGTGTGTGTGTGTGTGTGTGGTGTGTGTGTGTGTGTGTGTGTGTGTGTGTGTGTGTGTGTGTGTGTGTGTGTGTGTGTGTGTGTGTGTGTGTGTGTGTGTGTGTGTGTGTGTGTGTGTGTGTGTGTGTGTGTGTGTGTGTGTGTGTGTGTGTGTGTGCCTTTTAACATGCGGCCCTATGCTCTAACCAAATTAATAACGCTTGCCTTTCCTTTCCCCTCTCCCATCTATTCTGTGTTTCTTCCCTTCTCTCCCCGCCTCATACCCTTCCCCGCTTGTGTCGCACCACCCGGCTCTGTCACCTCATCTTTGTCCGGGTCTCCTCCTGTTTCCTCCTCTCCCATCACTGCGCTTCCCACTCAAACCAACTCCCAATCCCTCCCCCCCCCCCCCCTCTCTCTAGTGTGACCAAGACCAGTGCATTCAGAGCACCAAATTCGTTTTGCAGGCGGCAGCCAGCCCTCTGCTCCAGCAGAGCGTGGAGCCCATCCTCCTGGCCACCTGCACGGACGACGGAGGCTCCCTGCCCGGCCGCACCTCCCTCAGCCCGGGGGGCGAGCCCTGCAACTCGCTGCCACTCTCCGGACAGCCCACGCCGCCCACCTCCAACCCCAACCTCAGCTGCCACGAGCCCGCCGAAATGCTGGCCCTCCACGGACACAGCCACCAACACAACCATGGACTCGCGCTGCAGCAGCAGCAGCAGCAGCAGCAGCAGCAGCAGCAGCAGCAGCAGCAGCAGCAGCAGGACCCCGGGTTTCTGCACCACCACCACCACCACCACCACCACCACTTCCTCACCCCCACCCCGGAGGAGGTGCCCTCGCCCCCGGGCCTCCTGCCCTGCGGCAGCCCCATGGGCCACGGCCACGGCATGCCGGCCAGGATCTACAACCCTGCCAGCCAGGACTCCCTCCACGAGGACTCGGTCAGAGGACTGGTTAAGCTCAGCTCTGTGTGACAGCCCAACCCCTACCCCCCCACCCCAAGCCTCTTCTCCCATCCTCTCACATCCGTCCGTGCCACCATAAAGGCTCCTTCACTTCTTTCCTGTGCCAACCCCACCCCCCCCACCACCACGTCTAGCCCCTTTTAGGGCATGAGGGGACCTGAACTCCAAAAGGACTGCTTTGAATTCAGCTGCTAGGAACCAAACTGAATTCTAATGAAGCCAAGCGGACCTGTTCTGCGCAGTCAGCGTCTCGCCTACACCCCCCCCCCCCCCTCCCCCTCCTCCCACCTCCCAATCACCGGCCATTGGTTGGGGTTTTACTGTCCCGGACCAGTTGCCATATTAGCTGAAGCCAACAGACAGAACACTCTGTTGTCCGTCGCCTACAAGCCCCTCTCACAGCCCCCCCCGGGGGACGGGGGTGGAACTGAAGGTGCATGGCCGTGTGCCACTTGGAGCAAAAAATAAAGAGGAAATGTCTCCACAGACGGAGACAGTACACCGTTTGTTTTGGGTGGCATCAAGCTGCTTATTTGTTCTCCTGAATCATGGGTCTGGCTTTTTTTTTTTTTTGTCAAACAAAAGGCAAGCCTATTTGTCCTGATTTGCTGGTTGGACAACGTCTTATTGCCTTTCTTTACTCCCTTAACATTCTCGTTGGCGGTCGACAGTGCAATCAGTACCAATGGATGAGGTCACCATGATGTTGCATATCACTCTCTTGCTTTTTTTTTTTTTTTCGTTCAAGTTTTTATTTTAATTTTATATATATAAATATATGTATATAAAAACCGATCGAGACTGTATCGTGCCACACCATGCCATGGTTATTTTTCTTTGTGTTCAAATATTTCTTGTGGGTCATAATAAAAATGCAACTTTTTATGAGACGAGAGCATGTCCTCATTGAGGGTGACACGGTGGTGGTGGTGGTGGTGCGATGCAAGTGAGTCACGAGACTCAATGTGACAAAAAGCACTGCTTTTAAACTCAACTCCTGTGACCATGTGCTGCCCAGGGCCTGTGGTCCTTCTACAGTAGCGCAGTAACTAACACTTTTAACAGTCTGTTTCCGTCAAGGGAATCGGTTAAACATTAATGAACACGAGGCTCTGACTGGCTGCAGGCCTGGCCTTCTCTTTCGTTGATCCCCCCCCCCCCTCCTCTCCCCGTTCCCTGTCACACATGTGCTCCAGGGTCCCTAGATTTGCCAGAAGCGGCCAAATATTTTAAATAAAAGATGTATAAATAAGACCTACCTCGGCTGACAAGAATACATACAGTATGTGCTTACTTGATGTGTGTGTGTGTGTGTGTGAACCAAAGGGAAATGTTGGCTTTGGCTGGAGGAGAGACTGTTCATCATACATGCTTTAGTAGGTATATAAAATAATATCATATATATAGAGATATAGATAAATATATGTATATCAGTATGTATATAGATATGTGCATTCGTTAAGTAGGTACAATTATTTAAAAAAAACGCTAGCTGGGTTAATTCAATATGGTTTAAAGCTGATATTCTGCTACCATCTTGTGGACGAGTATGAAAAATGCATTCAGATAATGTTTCCGTCCAATCTCCTTTAGTTAGTGTCTGCCCCAGAGAGAGAGAGGGTGCATCACATTTACAATTTAGCCGTCACGTTAAAAAAAAAAAGAAAAAGCCTCATGGATACAAAAGACACTTATTTTTTTTTTATATCATTTGTAATTCTGGACCATTTGCCTGCTTAATATTCCATTTGATTTGTATTGAAAGACGTCCACACAGTCGGTCACATTTAAAATATGATAAGTAATACATTTATTTGGAAGCAAAAACCATTTCATGGTGCATACATTGGATCGATATAATAATACTTAACGCGGTACAAAAGTCTGGGAACAATGCAGGGAGATCACATTGACTCACCAGTAGAGGAGCGCAGGAACTAAGGTCTGGCCATGACCCCTAAATCCAGGTGGTAACGGAGGTAGCAGACTTAACTTCAATAACTAAATGACACATAATTGTGTTGCAAAACCTTGTTTTTAACAGTTGTAATATTTAAACGCGGTCCTGTGTTGTGCTCCACGCCTGACACTATCAGAACTGACTGGTTTGAAGGTTCAAAGGTTTTTTTTTAACATACATTTATGTATGGCAACCTTTGCTCAAGTACCCAAATCCCCAAGTCAGGCAGCCCTTCTGTTTACCGGTGGCTCATGTTATTTGAGGCTGTACATTTGAATGAGGATAGTACATTGTTACATATTTACGTGGTATTGATATATTACAGTATACAAACCATTATAGACAGAAATGGACTTAGGTAAGCTGTTGGCTGTAAACAGTCGTGGTAAACCACATGTAACACCTTGCCAAACTTACAGTCGGCTCATGCAATTGTTTTCCTTCAAAAAGGCAGGGGAGTCAGACCTAGACGTTGATGTTCAAACCTAGAGCTCCTCGTCTGTGGTAAGTAAAAGCTGGATTAGCTTGAAATCAGTGCATTAGTTTGCACCAGAAGGCCAATCTAGCCTTGCTGATAATTAATCAAATCAGCACAAGGCTGGTCTGTTTTTGTTAGCGTCCACTGTCGAGGTCACAGTCATTGGCTGAGATGCCGGTTAGCATCAGCCACCAAAACACAGTGATGGGCTAAGCTAAGCTAGGCTGGCCACCAGACCCTGGGATCCCTCATAGAGAAGACCTGCGTTAGCCTCGCCCATCGCCTGAGCTGGTCCAGGTTCACCACAGCTTGACGTCACTGAGTTCCAGGTCTCCCATGATCTCCAGCAGGTCGATGCTGCTCAGGTCTTGCACCCGGTGCCGGAACTCCAGCAGGTGGCAGCCGTTGACCGCCAGCTTGAACTGGTGGGACTGGCAGAGCATCAGAATCTGAACAGATAAAACCGCCCCCAAGCGGCATTGGGAAAGAGGGGACTCGTTATGACAGTATGATAAAGCAACACAAAATGATGATGGCTGGCTAGTTGCATCAGACGAAACGCTCCCAAATTATCACGTGGTGTTTCATAGCAGACAATAACCGGTCCGATGAAACTGAAGGAGTGCCGCGCCTACCTCAAAGTACTCTCCCGGAGAGAAGGGAAAGAAGGGCAGCTCCCTCTCCTCCTGTCCCCACGACGCGCCCAGGTACGAGTTCCTGATGAACACGCCCGACTTGATGCGCGGGTTCAGGTGGAGAGCAATGTTCTCTGTCCTGCTGTTGCGCAGGTTTACAGTGAAACTGGAGGAGGAGTGAGAGGAGGGGATTGTTTGTAGATATCAAGGTATATTTCAGCTGGTGGTACAACCGTCTATAATCTAAAGGTTACTTTGGCAGGATTAGTACATACAGACCTTTTGCCAATAACCAACACAAACTCCTATATACCATGAAGAAATTAAATAATCTTGCCTGTGAGGGTACATGCTGACTTGTCCCTTGATGGTAATATGCTGTCCAGGTTTCAGCCCTTTGAGTATACTGCCTTTGTAAGGCAGACTCTGAAATATAACAATATACGTGTTTGTAGAATGAGCCGATATTAAGAGCAAGCTTTATGTCAATTGAGTAAAAAAACAGTAACTCACCAAGTCACCTGATTCTGAATAAATTGCCTTTTAAAAAGGGAAAAAAGCTCGGGTTTAGAAAACTGGACGTGTGATTTAATGTGTAATAAATGATAATGTTCAAATTGAGAAAATATATTAAGTCATGTGGTACTCACTGAGTTGGGTATGTAACCAATCGCATTCACCGTCACTTTCCCAGAAATGGAAAAGGTATCAACCCTGTCCAGAGGAATTCTGTGCTTGTATTCCAGCAAGTGGGAGCCATTTACTGCCACCTAATGGTGAGAAATAGGTTTACCACAACATCAAGCATTCAAATCCCAATCCCAATCTCCCACCTCTCCACACATCCTGCTTTTAACACGCCACTTCAAATTTCCCCAATACAGACACATTCCCCAATTTGAAGGATACAGGCCTTCAAAAAGACCTCGAGGGGCTGAATCGTTGAACCTAAGAGGTTCCCTAAGTGTCCCGTATCCCACGCATGACTTCACTAGCCTTGAAGACGTCTTGGTGCACCAGTATGATGGTCTCAAAGGGCGCCCCCCGTTTGTAAGGGAGCTGCTGGAGCGTCTGCTCCAGGCCCCAGCACTCCTGCTGCAGGGAGTTACACGTGACGCTGGGCGTGCCCTCGAAGCAGGCGTCGAAGCGCAGGGCCACGTCGGAGCACGGCCTGGTGCTGCAGCCGCTCGACAAGTCTATGAGGAACCTGAGGTCGCCGCCACAGGTATGGACACACACGATGAGACGGCAACACAAGACAGAAAGGACGAGAGAGGGGAGGGGAGGGTTCAGCTGTGTATCGTTTCGTAAAAAACCACCACTTGTTTAGTGCCAGAGACGTCTTTTGATAGGCTACATCATACCAGAGATGTCTTTTGATAGGCTACATCATACCAGAGACGTCTTTTGATAGGCTACATCATACCAGAGATGTCTTTTGATAGGCTACATCATACCAGAGATGTCTTTTGATAGGCTACATCATACCAGAGATGTCTTTTGATAGGCTACATCATACCAGAGATGTCTTTTGATAGGCTACATCATACCAGAGACGTCTTTTGATAGGCTACATCATACCAGAGACGTCTTTTGATAGGCTACATCATACCAGAGATGTCTTTTGATAGGCTACATCATACCAGAGATGTCTTTTGATAGGCTACATCATACCAGAGACGTCTTTTGATAGGCTACATCATACCAGAGACGTCTTTTGATAGGCTACATCATACCAGAGACGTCTTTTGATAGGCTACATCATACCAGAGACGTCTTTTGATAGGCTACATCATACCAGAGATGTCTTTTGATAGGCTACATCATACCAGAGACGTCTTTTGATAGGCTACATCATACCAGAGACGTCTTTTGATAGGCTACATCATACCAGAGACGTCTTTTGATAGGCTACATCATACAACTCATTTTAACAAGAGTGACCCATTGTATTTTTACTGTATCAATCAATACAAACATTTGTCTGCTTTTGTGCTTGAAAGTTATATGCCCACTCTTAGGAGAAAAAAATAAATAAACTAAAATCAATTATAGATATACATTCCATTTTTTCCATTGTTGATATACATGTCATTATTTTTGATTCCCAAGAACCGTTCATTTATCTGCCATTTTTACGACAGCTAGTATCAAGTACCTAATGAAAATGCATTCACATCATTCTGTCTAGCCAAAGTTTCCATTCATTGTTATTGATTTTTTAAATATTTATTTAACCTATCAGCGTCCGGGGGGACGGTGCCTTGGACGATAATGATCTCCCCGGTGTGCAGCCCCCCGGGGATGGAGCCGGTGTACGGGACCCCCTGGGGTGGAGAGAGAGATAGAGAGAGAGAGGGCGAGTCGGTCCAACGTCACACACACACACACACTAACGCCTCGTCGTTGTGCATTCATATCATATATAGATATATAGATATATATAGCCAAAAGGTAAAACAGCTATGTTATGATGCTCAGGCTATAAGGCTCGTCAGCTTAGCCCTACAAGACAAACACGGAGGGCGATGGTTTAGCCGCGAGGACGATGTGAAGATAGATATCATCGATATTTTGTATTTAAACGTATATGGCATATAGCTGATCGATAAGTACCAAATACCCTTACCGGATTCAGGACCGTGTGTTTAGCGTTCGCCACAGACATCGGGACTACTTGACCACAACGGGTGGCTAAGGTAAACCAAACAAAACAAAGCAATAATACTAATAATAATAATAAAGTCTCTAGGTGCTACAGGATAATAATAATAGTTTGAGGATCGTTAGTTGTGTTTTGATGCCAGTGGGCATCTTCTCCATCGTCCCTGAAACCCCTAGACACGCATGCGCGAAACATACCCACGTGAACAACGACTATAAATTGTACACGTTAATATACCATTTTATTTTATGAGGGGGGTTATTCGATGTTCCTTTATCGCAAAAAACGAAATATATTATTTTTCGATCAAATATTCATATAGTCTTAAGAAATATGTACTGTCAAGTTTGTACTCCAGAAATAATAATAATAACCCAACTGTCAACTGTTCGTAGCACCGGGAGCAGCCACATGGACCGCTCCGGGTACCCCGCCCCCCTCCTGTTAACCCGCCCCCCCTCCTGGTAACCTGTCACCCTCCTGGTAACCCGCCCCCCTCCTGGTAACCCGCCCTCCTCCAGGTACCCCCTCCTGGTAACCCGCCCTCCTCCAGGTACCCCCTCCTGGTAACCCGCCCTCCTCCAGGTACCCCCTCCTGGTAACCCGCCCCCCTCCTGGAAACCCGCCCCCCTCCTGGTAACCCGCCCCCCCCCTGGTAACCCGCCCCCTCCTGGAAACCACCCTCCTCCTGGTAACCCGCCCTCCTCCTGATAACCCGCCCCCCTCCTGGTAACCCGCCCCCTCCTGGAAACCCGCCCTCCTCCTGGTAACCCGCCCTCCTCCAGGTACCCCCTCCTGGTAACCCGCCCTCCTCCAGGTACCCCCTCCTGGTAACCCGCCATCATCCAGGTACCCCCTCCTGGTAACCCGCCCTCCTCCTGGTACCCCCTCCTGGTAACCCGCCCTCCTCCTGGTAACCCGCCCTCCTCCAGGTACCCCCTCCTGGTAACCCGCCCTCCTCCTGGTAACCCGCCCTCCTCCAGGTACCCCCTCCTGGTAACCTGCCCTCCTCCTGGTAACCTGCCCTCCTCCTGGTAACCCGCCCCCCTCCTGGTAACCCGCCCTCCTCCAGGTACCCCCTCCTGGTAACCTGCCCTCCTCCTGGTAACCCGCCCCCCTCCTGGTAACCCGCCCTCCTCCTGGTAACCCGCCCCCTCCTGGTAACCCGCCCCCCTCCTGGTAACCTGCCCTCCTCCTGGTAACCCGCCCCCCTCCTGGTAACCTGCCCTCCTCCTGGTAACCCACCCTCCTCCAGGTACCCCCTCCTGGTAACCTGGCCTCCTCCTGGTAACCCGCCCCCCTCCTGATAACCCGCCCCCTCCTGGTAACCTGCCCTCCTCCTGGTAACCCGCCCCCCTCCTGGTAACCCGCCCTCCTCCTGGTAACCCGCCCCCTCCTGGGAACTGCCCCCCTCCTGGTAACCCGCCCCCCTCATGGTAACCCGCCCCCCTCCAGGTAACTGCCCCCCTCCTGGTAACCCGCCCTCCTCCAGGTATCCCCTCCTGGTAACTTCCCCCCTCCTGGTAACCCGCCCCCCTCCTGGTAACCCGCCCTCCTCCAGGTAACTGCCCCCCTCCTGGTAACCCGCCCTCCTTCTGGTAACCCGCCCCCTCCTGGTAACTGCCCCCCTCCTGGTAACCCGCCACCGGGGGGAGGCTGGGGATGGGTCACTGTCATTGTCAAATGTTGATTTTCGGCTTCCAACGCTCGTCAGTTACCTATCCCATACACCAAATAGGCTACAAATGCAAATTTGTACGTGTGCAATTATACCAATTATGACAATGACATTCTAGATGACATCTAGATGCTTTAACAACTCATTTTCAACAAGGTTACCTTTCAATAACCTGCATTTTCTTGAAAGAGAGCTCTGGCAAGATTGCTTCCATGTCGTCGAAGAAATGCCGGTTCCATTGACTCACCAGGGAAATCCTTAAGGGAATATAAGAATTACTTAACAAACACCTAAGGCAAACACTATTTTGCTTGAACTATGTTATACTTTTTGTTCTTGTTGTTCTTGTTGTTAATCATCACAGAACAGTAGTTCTCAACCTTTTCTGCCCCGCAACCAAATGTGTGTATGGCAGCTCAGTCAAGACCCTATATAGTAAAGCAGAGTGGTCAACCTTTTCTTTTACAGTGCGCCATATAACAATAAATCTTCATTGAACATGCAATCAAGTCAAGTCTCAAAAACACAAAAAGAAACATCAATTACTTAATGAGAAGGTTGTGCCTGGATACAGGAGCGGACTGTGGCCAACAATTAACCCTTCTGTGCTGTTTGTTTCTAAGGGACAGAGAGGATGTTCGGGTCAATTCGACTAACATGTCACGTTTGTGTGTGTATTTATCTGTAACTTGAGTGTGTGCTTTTTCATTTTGGAATTGTAACTTTTAAATTAAATATTAATACTCCTGAAAGAGAGTTTTTATATGTGTTATGGACAGGGTTTGACTTAAAAAGAAAGAAAGAATGAATGCATAGTCGATTTATAGACAGCTTATGATTCTGATGGTGACCTGATGACCTGATGGTGATCTGACCACATGATCAGCCCCGTATTGATGGTGCAGTGGAGAGAGCCGTTGGTTAAAACACTCAACCACAACACATGGGCTCCTCCATGGGCTCCTCTTCACAGGCCTGCTGGTTGAAGAGGGTCTGGAAGTTAAGGTTCCTGGACAAGAGCGCCTCCCCCTATGATCTCCAACATATCCTGCTCTGAAACACACAGGGAACAAGACTGTTTAATAAGTCTACAGAATACTATTGGAACTACAATATGTACTACAGACAACACTAACTAGGTAGTCATAGAATTGTGTAGTGTTTAAAAACCCAGTGTTGATAGAGTTGATTGTAGCAGCCAACTGTATAACATGGGGTACTACAATGAACTACAATCCTAGGTACAGAACAACCCTAGGTACTACAGAACAACCCTACAACACTAGGTACTACAGTATACACTAGGTTATACTGTTAACACGACTCAAGGTACTACAGTAAAATTCATAATTCAATCTTAATAGACATGTGACATATATGTGACAATGACATACATGTGACAATATTTATTGTCAACGTTATCCCCGACACAACAAACACAACCACACAGTCATCATCACACAGGGTTGACCTGTACAGTTTAGGCTGATAATATAAGTAACATTTAATAAATTCATAAATGTAAAGTTAGTGGCAGTTAATCACTTTAAAGTTGAAAGGAGCTCCAAGTTAGCAGACTGTGGCTAACTAGCGCACTAACACTGCTGTCTTGATGTTTAAACTAAACACTGCCAAATACGACTTGCTGTGACACAAACCTCTCTATTAATTCATAGCGCAGACGATATACTGATTTTATTGACAGCTCGTTATATTGTTGTTGTCACGACTTACCAGGTTTACAAAGTTTAGTTTTGGCCACAGACGAGACAATTGATGGACGAGACGCAGACTTCCTTCTTCTGTCAACAATAATGCAGTTATGAGGATTTAAAACACGTTATGTGGTTGTGACCACTATCAGAATCATAAGCTGTACTTGTATTTGTTTGATCTATAAATCGACTATGCATGCAGTCTTTTTGTTTGTTTGTTGGTTCAAACCATGTCCATAACACTTCACTATCGCACACGCTATCTATCAGGAGCATTGTTATTTCATTTAAAAGTTACAATTCCTAAATGAAAACAAAGCACACACTCAAGTTACACATACATACCCACACACACTTGACATGTTGACGAACAGCAAAAGGCGCTTTGTCACAGTCAACCATGCTTTACGTGTTTACGTATGACGTCATGCACCTGGAACGCTTCTTTGAGGTCGGAACTCGGAAGTTTCAAGTCGGAAATATACGACTCTTACCACGAGTTCTCTGGAACGCGGCATAAGAGTCAAGCCATCTCCTTAGGACACAACACACACATCACTTAATGGGGACCATTTAGGATGGAACAAAAGGCTACTCTCAGGATGTGTTGTGCGAATCTGCATAATACAAGCTGTATTGTTTTGACACTGGGATTGTTGCTTGTTCAAGAGTATTTAAATAGGATTATATAGCTTTTCCCTCTAAGCATTGTAGGCTATGTAGTATTGCAAGGGACATTGTCTGGGGGAGAACACAAACAAACAAGGCAATCAGAAACAAGCAGTGTTTTAGTAGAGGTGGCGTTGCTGCTTGATTGATTGGTCAGTGTTTGTTCCACACACGATTGTTGTTGAAACATCTTCGCGTCTGCTAAATGACTGTAATGTAATTTTATGTAATGTAATGTTCCTAATTACTGTGCCGTATATATTTAAATCTTTAATCTTTAATCTTGTTGAAATAACTGCATATCCCTGCTCACTACCTTACCTATATATATATATATATATATATATATATATATATATATATATATATATATATATATATATATATATATAGCTATTATTATGCACCTTATAACTGTTTTATACCCAGTAGACTTTTTTTGTCTTTTAGCAACTGTAAACTGTAAATTATATATTACCATGCACTTTACTGCAACATTTGCACTCTGGTTAGATGCCAAATTAGTTTCGCTGTACTGTACTTTGTGCTGTGCAATGACAATACATGTGAATCTAATCTAATCGCATCGAATCAAATCTCACCTTGAACCACCCAGCATGAATAGCCTTTGATTTCCAGATACGTCAAGTAGTTCTGCACGACGACGCCCAGGTGAGCTTTCCTGAGGTCTACAGGTGAGCTCTCCTGAGGTCTACAGGTGAGCTCTCCTGAGGTCTACATGTGAGGTCTACAGGTGAGCTCTCCTGAGGTCTACAGGTGAGGTCTACAGGTGAGCTCTCCTGAGGTCTACAGGTGAGACGGGGAGACGCCTTATCAAGCTATAGGCCAGCAGAGCACAGAGTTAAGTGCCAATTGACGAGAAGCTCTGAGTTCAGCTCAACTAATATGTTATATCTGTAGCTGTTGGATAATTACATTTTCCCTTTGTTCAAGATAACCAAGCTAAATACGATTAAATAAGCTGTTGCATAACGAACTCATGGATGCGCAGCAGCATTCCTGTGTGTATTTACACTCTTAGACCACTAGATGGCAGCACACTAATAACAGTTGTAGCACAACGTTAAACCTGCACTGTAACTTTTATACTGCAGCTTTTTACTCCTTAAAAGTGCACTATTTGCAGTAGAAAGTCTGAAGTTTATAGCACCAAACAAACTAAATTAAATAAATAGGTGAGCCAATCATTTCACTGAATTTGTCCTTTAAATCTTACTTAAGGCACCTTTAAGTAATAATGTAGCCTATTTATAGTATAAGTGTTGTTGTTAGTATACTCGTATTGAAGTTATTCTATAATGTTTAAGCAATATATATTATATTAGGTTATAGAGTATACTTCCTATAGCCTACGTTAATACTTATGACTTATGATAAACGTGTGACTTGATGTGTGCCAAAAACATGATATTAATTTGCTTCCAGTGTGTAGCATTTTTTGAGTAAAATGAGTATAACGTTCATCACATTTTCAACCACAAAATAGTTTATTTGAAGCACTTAGTTTGGACAGCATCAGTTTGAACAGTTAGTTAACTTTAAGCTTGATAAAAAGGCATTGGACAGAAAGCCTTTCACTCGCATTGCATCATTGTACCATCATCACAATAGCAAATTCAGTCAAAAAATATTGATGCCAGCAAAATACTAAACCAACATTCAAAACACATCCCTTTTCACAGTGACTGCTCTGAAACAATGTGAAGCATTCATGTTTCTTACGAGTATATCTTTTTTTCCTCTGGAAAATTCCACCTTTTTCCTCACACAGCAGCTGAACAAAACTCCCACTGATAGTGTATTGCAATGGCAACACATATTGTCAGAACTCAACATGTAATGCAGTTTATTGGGTTGTGGCATAAATAGAAAACACACAATTATTTCAAAGGAACGGGTCTTTCAATAAGTGTGACCTTGGAGTTTCCCTGAATCAATCAAGTCAGAAGACTAGCAGAAGTGCCTTTGTGCTTGGGCTATTCTGAAGTTTCCTCAAAGTGCTTGTAGGGCAGATAGGATGCCCTTCTATTGGAAACAAAAGCTATTACTTCAGGCTTGATGGGGTCATGGAATATAAGTCATAGGAGTGCTTTTCATATGCTATCTGATCAACACGATGCATTAAAAATGTTGATACATGGTGCCCTTTTAGTGTCATTTAAGTTTTTCTTTGTTTTTCTTTGGCAAATGTGGTAAACATATTCACTATAAACTGGGAGTTTGTAGTCACAATCAAAATATTATCAATGTACACACATTTTGCCCTTTTTAATATGTGCTTATCATTTACTTACATTTTTTTGAATCACAACAAAAATCCAATCCACGGAAATATGCTGGTTTTGCTTCTTGTGTAAAGCCCTGCATCCCAAGTCGAGAGGGTTTCTAATGTGTACATCAAGCAACGTCTATACTCCGGAAATCCACAGGGGTAGCATCTTGTGTCCATAATGTACAGTAGTACAATAGACACTGTAACATCTCTTCAAAGGCCTTTGAGATGATGCTTTTGGGAACTGTGTTCCTAGCGGCTGTTCCACTATATACTGTGGCCTTTTCACTAACTACTTTGCAAGGAAATAAAACATAAAATGTTACAACTTGTTGGCTACGTCAAGGTTAGATAAGAGCTTTATCTCGCCATGATGTAGCCAACATGTTTTAAAATCATTCTTCATAGTCCTTCATAGTTCACTAGTCTGTACAATTTATAAAAGTGCACAAAAAACAATGTTGAACATAGAAAATCCACAATAACCTAAAGTCAGTTCCATCATGTGTTTATCTACGGCCCGCTGTTTTACTGTGTCCATTCATTCAACACTTATACTTTATTTTTGTTCCTTTTTAAGGCTGGCCCCTGTAGACACATGAACTTGCCATGCAAATACACACATTCCACTTCAAGCAGGTACATTGGACACAATAAAATATAAAGCCGACACTGAATTGCGTTAAAAGGGTTGGCTATCGCCCGTTCCAGTTTTGCTCTGAGACATTGTCCCTGGAAACTGTGCCCCTATGCCACCGGGTCGGGCTTCTCAGGCAAACTAAGCACGAAAGGGAACAGTACACCTTTGGCCTCCAGCGGGGCCCGGAGGATCTCCTCAGCAAAGTAGCCACTCTCATCGTCCACCACGAACTGCAGCGTCTGGCTCCTGTTCACGCAGTAGATGCGGTTCCCGATCGCCGCGCATCGGAACGGCGAGGTGCCGGCCACCCGCCGGGACGCGCAGTCGTGCCACATCTTCACGATGGTGTTGTACTTGAACACGTCGACGCCCTGCTCCCGGTTCACGTCGAAGCGGTACAAGAAGCTCTTGGAGGCCACCATGTCGGAGGACTTCTTCCGGCTGCTGTTGTAGGGGCACTCCTGCCACTCGTCCCGCTTGGGCTCGTACTTGAGCAGGCGGTAGAAGAGGGAGCCTCCAGAGATGTACAGCTCCCCGTTGCACGCGGTGGCCTCATGGGCCACGGCGAACGCCCCCTTGGGCAGAGGGGCCACGGCGGTCCAGCGGTCGGTGCGCGGGTCGTACTTCTCCACGGTGAACAGGCACTCCCCGCCGACGGCGTACAGGTGGCCGTCCATGGACACCAGCTTGAGCTGCGCTCGGGCCTGGCTCAGGGGCCGCACCTCCGTCCAGCGGCCGTCGACGGGGTTGTAGTAGAAGACCCGGTCCGACGCTTTCCCCCGTTCCCCGCAGCCCTTGATCCCGCCGGCGACAAACAGGTAGTTGTACATGGTGCACATCCCGCAGCCCTTGGTGTTGATGTCATCGGGCACGGCGGTCAGGGTCCGCCAGTCGTTGGCGGTCGTGTCGAAGTAGTACATCATGCGGTTCTCCTCAAAGGACCCCGCTGACTGGGGGCTCTGCGGCCGGCTGCCGCAGCGACTGGGCGGCCTGCTCCCCACCCGGTCGAACGCGTCGTTGATCTCGACCGCCATCAGGGTCTGCTTGCCCTCCGTCCGCTTCTTCAGGATGAGATCCCTCTCCGAGCCGGTCAAGCGACCGTACACCGAGGGGTCCCGCAGGACCTGCAGGAAATTGTCGCTCATGAAGCGGTAGGCGGTCTCCTTGAGCTCGCCGAGGCGCTGCTTCTTGGCGATGTTCAGGACCTCGTAGCAGTTCTCGGCGGTGATCTGCCGCGACATGGAGTCCACGGCCGCCTGGACGGCGCAGGGGACCTGGAGGATCTTGGCCCCTGTGATGACGTCCACTATGGTGTCCTTGCAGACGTGGATCTTAGAAGTGTAGATGTAGTCTATTAACACGGACAGGGTCTTGTAACTCAGCCCCTTAACTTTGAGGATGTCCCGTGAAAGCCTGGCTTTGAAGTAGTCGCTCTTCTCCGCCAAGATCGACTTGTGAGCATTGATTTTCTGCCCGCCGACTTCAATGACCAAATCTGGTTCCTTTGTGGCCGGGGAACTTTCTGCTCCCTGACCGCCGTCCGGGTGCCGCAGACTCCCGCTGACCCCTGAACATCCACCCAAAGTGTCTTTGTTGGACAGATAAGATGCAGCACTAGACCCGGGAGTGGAGGAGCTAACCGGCCCCCCTAGCCCTGGCTGGCTGCCACCGGTAATACAATGAGTGTCAGACACAGCCCGCCCCTGGCCCGGGTTTCTTATCTCACAGTGTCCCCTTTGAGAAGCCTCTGTGCTCGTTGCTTCGCGGCCATCTGCTTCCTCACGGCCTCCGGGGTTCGGGAAGCACGCGGAGGAATCCCCAGCGTGGGAAACCTTCTTCTCTTTGACGTCACCGTGCTTCTCACCGTTGCCCATCTTACCGCTGAGGCCGTTGCGGCTCATGGCATCCCTGATTTCCAGGTCTGCCTTATGGTTTGACATCTGGAACTGAGCATCCGAGTTGACAGGCTGGGTGCACTGCAGGAATTCCCCGATAAGTGGGGCGTTGTTGTCCTTCTTCAGCAGAGCTGGACATGTTTTCCTATCGATGCCCGAGAGGGAGGCAAGGTCAGAGTTTACGGTATGACGAATGACATCAGCCTCCACAATGAAGGTCTCTCCTCCAGGTCTCCCACTCCCATTCATCTTGACCTTTTCAGGGGTGCCAGGAATCAGTGGATCGGCGATTCATGTTAGCTAGTACAGCTTAATGGGGTCTATGTGTCACCTATACGAAGCAAACAGAGCAGAACATTAATCTACAAGGTGAATGTAAAACAGGGAAAACGTTTTTTTGTCCAACACCACTTGCGGTCAAAAACACTAGATGGCGCTGTATCTCTGATAATACGGAGTCTGAAACAGATCCAAATAGTACATTTAGCCCCTCCGTTTTTTTTGTTGAACATTTAAAAAGTACAATAGCGTTAAACCACTGCATTTCACACTGCTTGCTTATCCATTATGTAGACTTGTCTCGACTTGGGGAGTCGGCCACGGAGGACGCATGCCCAGTGGGCGATGCGCTGTTCTGGGAGCGACTGTATGGTCATTATAATTCCCATGAATATGCTGACATGGGAACAACAACAGATAGGCTTATGATAATGCAACGTGACCAACACAACGTTTCACTGTATCAACATTTCACGAAGCAGAATAGACGGGACATAATAATTAAGAAATATTATTTTGACCTACTTGCGTTTCCTTGTTGCCACACACACACACATCAACCCCAGGTTCTCCGGAATCCCCTCACGAAGCCTGGTTATGAAAGGCAATAATAATAATAATAATAATAATGCATCAAGTGGTCCGGCTGTATAGTGTCCTGGATGAGGCGACTGACCGATGGATCGACTCATTCATCGGAGGGTCCGGTGGTTGTTCACCACTAGTATGTGACACCGCTCGACGAGATACACCATTCCCTTATATTATATTCCGCTCAGGATGAGACGCAGAAACGACGAACGGTATCCCCTCCAGGTCATCCCCAAATGGACCACACTGTGAACCGTCACCTACATACAGTATGTTATCCTCCTCTGGTCGGTGTATACAGAACGGTGGAGAGGCGGCGGCTCACGTCTCTCCACCCCCTCGGCTCCTAGGAAAGAACGAGCGCTGCCCTGGACGTGTTTGGATGTGTACTGTCGATGACTATACTACAGTCGGTCGTTTATTGATCCAAACCACTCCCCCCCCACCCCTCTGATCACGGTTACGTTAACCCTACACAGATCAGACCCCCCCACCTATGGCAGTGCAGGGGGCGTCCGAGGGAGGAGGTCCACTGCCGATCTCACCGGCATCACTTATGTCGCGGTGTCCTTTATGTCGCGACATAACACTCTCAGCTATGTATGCACTTTTATTTTCTTAAATGTGATGCTATGCCAAGACCCGTTTTTTTGAAAACTACATTTTATCCTCTTCATATGAATACTATTGTTTGGTACCTGTTTAGATTCATGGTAAAAAATATATATATACATATTTAGCACAAGGTTATGGATAAAGTGACCCTTCTTTGGGTGTGTGTCGCTGGACGTCTACACACACCACGGTCAGGTGTGAATACAGCCGGTAAAGGCCGTCAGAGGTACGGCAGGGACGACCGAGCTCTCCTCGACTACGTGTTCACACAAAGTTGGATCTCCATGCAAACCCATCACAGGCTTGTAGGAAACTAAAGGTTTCCATCTGCATCTGCATGGGTCAGCATGAGTATGTGCTTGTGGAAAGACACACATACCATGGAAATAGACCAGAACAAAAACAATATTTTTAACTGCAGCTTGCTCGGTTGGTTATATCCCGATTAAATAAAACCATTATTATAATCATTGCATTACAAGCAATACAATTCGCTTTAAATGGCAGTCTCACCAGCTGTATAAGTTATTTCCTCTGGCCAGCATGGCTACCATAGTATAGTAAGCTCTATCTCTGCACATTCAAATACTGTATACACACCAGTTGTTGTTTTTATACCTAGTAGACTGTTTTTACATCCTATCTAACCACTGTACATTGTACTGTATGTGCACTTTACATTTGCACTCTGGTTAGATGCCAACTTTTTTTTCGCTGTACTGTACTTGTGCTGTGCAATGACACTACATTTGAATGTAATCTAATCTAATCTAATCTAATCTAATCTAATCAGGTATACACACACACAATACGACCACATATTTGGAAACAAAAGCCTTTTTTGTATAATAGCCTTCCTACAATAGCCTTCAACAACTGATGGAAAAGGGGGGGAGGGGGAGAAGGTGATCACAGGTCAGGGAACCCTTTGGGATTAGATATAAAGAACATTATTGTGTTCCGTTTTCTTCTCTGCTGGCAACATTGGTGTTCTGCCGGAGAACGATTGCATAACAGAGTCTGTGGGCGTTGGTGAACCAGAGCTGGAGTTAAAGCGGCAGGAGAAATTCAACTGAAATACATGCGCATGCACACAAAACCAGAAAATAGGCAACTCGTTTGAATGAAATGTTTATATATTTGTTAAGACACAACCACAAATACATATATAGACTGTGACACAGTAAGTAAAGCTTTGCATGTTGGTTTCTTTTTTTTTTAAATACCCCTTTAAAAAAAAAAGGAAAAGAAAAACGAAAGTGGAAAAAACGTAAACCAATCGCTACCTCTGCTCATCCTTAGTCTCTAGTGGAGACCTGGCCAGCCAGGCCTACTCCAAAGAAGCCCCTCGCACTGCTTCAGTCATGTTCAGACTCCACAAAGGGTCTCACACTGGTTCAGTCATGTTCAGACTCCACAAAGGGTCTCACACTGGTTCAGTCATGTTCAGACTCCACAGAGGGTCTCACACTGGTTCAGTCATGTTCAGACTCCACAGAGGGTCTCACACTGGTTCAGTCATGTTCAGACTCCACAGAGGGTCTCACACTGGTTCAGTCATGTTCAGACTCCACAGAGGGTCTCACACTGGTTCAGTCATGTTCAGACTCCCACCGGCACCATGGCAGGAGAAATGAGTCAGCTTCAGTGTACCAATCTAAAATAAAAAAAATAATATATATATATTTAAAATAAAACAATCCCATACTCTTTGTAGTTGGCCAGGGTCGTAACCTTTTAGATTTACAATGCCACAGGACAGGCCACAGGAGAGTAGAATACATGTAGTGGAGAACGGGTAAAGCTTTTGACTAACAACTCTGCCACCTCACGGTTGAGAGACATACACACGCACACACACGCAACGCACACGGACACACATGCACGCACACACGCATGCATGCGCACACGCACGCGTGCATGCATGCACGCACGCGCACGTGCATGCATGCACGCACGCGCACACTGTAGGAACACTTCTGTAGTCGTATTGCCCCAAAGTGAAACACATGTTTCAATACTGTGAGTACAGGTGTGGAAGAGAAGAATGCAGCCTATTAGTGAGTGTTACAGGACATGGACACCATCGGGTCTCCTTTCACACCAGGTCCACACCACATGTCCACTGAATTCCCTTTTCCCCACGTGAAGAAATGTCAACCGTTTGAAACCTTCGGGGGCGATTAAGTGGTTACTGGCACTATCGTGGCACTATCTATGAATACATCCGCATAGTGCTACTATAGGAACCTTGGGGAATGAATGCCCAGTGATTATTACAAGGTAACTGATTTGATTCCAAAAGTTGAATGTGTGTGTTAGGGCTGCATGCATCCAAGGTCTGCTGACTCAAGAGGAGGCACTCAGGCATTTCCTTCCTGCGACAAAAGACAGAACAGGTTTTCATGAGAAGTGGGAGAGAGAGACAACCCAGCCTTTGTCCTTGTTTGTTTGTTTCAGTTAGGCGCTCACAAACCACCACCACCGCCGCCGGCGTCGTGCACCGGTCTTACCGGCCTCCGGCGGACGACGATTACCATGACGATGCCGGGCGATGACGTCGTCACATGTTGAGCAGGGGGATCTGCCAGACCATGATGGTGGGGGCACTGTCTTCGTGGCGCGTGGGCTTGCTCTTCCTGTTCACCCTGCGGTGACCCAGACCCCCGGAGACCACCAGCAGAGAGCTGATGTCCAGCCTGCCCGCGGGGCCACGGCCCTTCTGCTGCTGCTGGTGGTGGTGGCCGTGCTGGTGTTGGGCCGGGTCGTGGGGCAGGTCGTACAGGGCCCCGTCTTCAGGGCCGTGCTCCAGAGAGCCCTGGGACGGTGCCAGGCTGCCGCACGATGAGCTAGAGAGCGAGTCCTGGAGGGCCATGGTGGTGCAGCCCGCCTCCCCCAGCCACACGCCCCCTCGCCGCTGCTGCTGCTGCTGCTGGGCGGGAGCCGCGCCTGGGCCGGGCTCCGGTGACTCTCCGCTGTTCTCTCCGGCAGGGTTGTGGGCGGGGTCGGCCTGCGCGGGGTCGGCCTGGGCGGGGTCGGCGGTGGCGGGCCGGTCGGCCGACGTGCGGTTGCACACGGCGGCGGCCATGGTGAGGAAGCGGACAGGTCCGTTGTGGGCGTGGAAGGACACCATGCCTCGACCTACGGAGGAACCCGCGCACGTCAGTCACCTCACGGTGTCCTCATCTGAATCGTCTGCGCTTTGCACTCCATGCTTTTAGGGTTTTTGTTTAACCGTAATTATAATGGATGGATGTGTGTTTAGGAAACATTTTAGACTGGGAGTAAACCACCGTTGAGTAATGACGACATTCAAACAACCATGCATTACCGTCAACCCGCAGGGTCCGTGGGACGGCCGAGAGTCCTACATGTCACTTGTTCCCCTCAGGTGAAGGCATGGTTGGAAAAAGCAACTTTAGAAAAACATTCCTGAGCCAGGGCCTCCTTCCTGCTATGCGCAATTATGAATCCAATTAACCCTCTGAAACGTCCGAGCCAGGTTTTAAAAACAAAACCAAAACGAATGGAGGAATGTTCTAACAAGTGGGGGAGAGCGACTGAGCCTCCCCTTGGAGGAACATTGTAGCTCATTCAGAGCACTTCCACATGTATGTAGCTGTACCTGACCACCCCCCCCCCACCTGACCACCCCCCCACCCCACCACCCCCACCCCCCCCCCCCATCACCCAGGCTGGATTTGGCAGGAGAGAAGCAGGACTCCCATCTTACCTGTGACCTTGGGGATGCCCTGGAGTCTGGGGACCGAGAGGGCCACGGTCACCCCCAGGTTGGTGCCCACCAGGAGCAGGCCGTAGCACACCAGCAGACTGCTCACAGACACCCTCTGGTTCCCTGAGGACACACACACACAACAACATCGAAAGGCTTTTAAAGATGTTTAAGACGTCTCCTGGGGTGAATTTGTGTTTCCGCCGGTCACCTCTTGAGGGGGTCAATGGGGTACACCTAAGCTACCTGCAGCCAGACCCAGGTCCTTTACACTGGTCCACTGCAGAGTTGGGGCACATTGGGGGTGGGGGGGGGGGGGGGCACGTCAGCTCTTCATAAGAGCTGAAGAGACAACACCTTCTGTTGCCTCTTCACTTGATTGTTGTTTGACTTTGGCTTTGTCCACGGATTACATTTAGTTTGTCAGTGTTTATTTTATCACACACACACACACACACACACACACACACACACACACACACACACACACACACACACACACACACACACACACACACACACACACACACACACACACACACACACACACACACACACTTTGTAAGAGTGACTCAGCATCAGCAGGTCTGCACAACAATATGCCAGAGTTGGCGAGTATGTGGTGGCCAAGTGGAGCACACGTGTGCTGATGTCCACACGGGTCACCAGGTGTGAATACAGCACTACAA
>CM051016.1:12031607-12049107 GCA_027704905.1 Muraenolepis orangiensis | reverse complement strand
CTCTGATAAAAAACATAGGAATGACCTCATCATCGGAAAACAAATGTGTGAGGAGAGAGCAACACACGCTTTGTCTGCGTTACTCAGCATGCGCACTCAAAGAGATGGAACGCACCCCAAATCATGCCACGCAAAACTGCCACTTGTTGCCAAAGGGGGAAAAGTTAAATAAATCAAGCTGTTTACCAAGCAGTGGCGTATGTGTGTGTGTGTGTGTGTGTGTGTCTGTTTGTGTGTGTGTGGGGGTATTTAAAGTCAGGCAGGCCCTAGCAGACGGATTATTACAGTTCTTGGAGACTGATGCAACAGCGGCAGATTACATGTTCCGATACAGCTGTCCGCTCCGATGGGACTAACTGTCCCGGTGACGGGAGACACGCCGCTTGGGGAGTGGGACGTCCCCCAATCTGTCTGGCCGCGCAGAAACCAAGAGCCCCGGTGGAGACTAACCACGTCTTGTTCACCGCGCCAAGCCGAAAAAACAAACACACACACACACACACACACACACACACACCATGGAGCTTGGTGACAACCGTCACCATGGTAACGAAGTGGATAAAACAGCCAAGACAAAAAAGCTGCACGCTAAAAATGCGTTGTTTGCCGACGGCAACTTCTGCTCCGATATTTGAAGCCATTAGCACATGCGCCACAAAATCCTCATTGGGATGAATCCGGTTATACTGCATCACTTCATCTTGAAACCCAGAGGCAGTGCGTCGATTGAACTAGTTGAATTGGGAGTGCTGCTAACTATCAGTAACATTGACATACTTCATAGTTCTTTACTGGACTCATTACAGTTACTGCACTGAACTGCCCTGTACTCATGATGCTGCTGCACTACTGGCACTTTAACATTGCTTTTTGCACCATTCGCCATATGTATATACTGAATCATCCATAAGCCCCTTTGTTGTTCTTTATATTGTGAATAGTATGTAATAATAATAATAATAATAATAATAATACATTCAAATTGATCAGTGTACAGCACAAGTACAGTACAGCAAAAGGAATGTCTCTGCATTTAACCCATCCTCGTATTAGGAGCAGCTATTTACACAGCGCCCAGGGAGCAGTGTAGGGGGGTGCCTTGCTCAAGGGCACATAGGGCAGTAACCTGGTGTTTCGGGGACTTGAACTGGTGACCTTGCAAGATACAAGATACAAGATTTGTATTAGGCATTTGTAACAAATACATAGGAACGCTTACTCCCCATTCCCTCCCGCAGTATAAATCATAAAAAATAAAAATGATACATACAATAAAATAAACAAAAAAAGAGCAGCAAAGTGACTTAAATGATGAAATTGTTAAATTACAAAAATGTTGTATTCTCCTCCACTCTTGCGGCTCCCAAGCCAAGTCCTTACTGAGCTACTGCCCCCCCATATGTATATATATATGTTACAGTATAGTGCTATAGTATTGCATACTATACATATACTTACCTGTATATATATATATATATATATATATATATATATATATATATATATATATATATATATATATATATATATATATATACATACCTATAATTATGCACATATCTTATACAAACTCTATACGTCTAGTCTTTACATCTTATTTAACCACTGTAAATTATATATTACCATGCACTTTACTGCAACATTTGCACTCTGGTTAGATGCCAAATTATTTTCATAGTATAGTATAGTATAGTTTTGTTGTTCCAGAATCCAGATTGTCTTCCATTGTACTTGTTGCACACTTGTTGCACACTTGGTTGCACATCCATTGTACTTGTTGCACATGGCAAATAAAAACATCTTCAATCTTGAAAACATCCATTTTGCATCAGAGCCTCGATTCTCTAAACATTTCTGTTCCGACTTTCTGTTCCGATCACTTCACGCTCAATGACACGGCACATCTTGGCAACAGGTCGTACTGAACTCGTACTTTGAAGAGAGGGAATGTGTCATCGCAAATGAGTCGAACGGTGATTCAAGACAGACAGGCAGGCAGGCAGGCTGCAGTACCAGCGAGGTGAAGGGTGCGCCACTCAAACAAACAGACGCACGGCGTCCTGTCAGGAAGGTTCGGCACGGCATGTCAAGGCCAAATGACGACAACGCTGCTTGAATTAAGGCAAAACGAGCACTCCTAAGGTTTTCCGGCGTTCAGACGAAGGGCGCCTGGGACAGCTGACGGGTAGCCCCACTCCCCCCCTTCCCCATCGCCGGATGATCACCTAGCCTGATGTCAGCTAATTACAGACAGGCATCCGGTTAGACGGACGCTATTTAAAAACACATGAGCTCACAGGAAAACAAGCTCTCCCTGAGGCAGCGAACAAAGAGGAGGGAAGAGAGGAGGAAGTGCTGGAGTGTGTGTATGTATTTGACTGGACAATCAGAAGACATCAAGCATATCAAGGAGAGAGCGAGAGAGCGAGAGAGAGAGAGAGAGAGAGCGAGAGCGAGAGAGCGCGGCCCTCCGCCTGACTGTTCACCGTCAAACAGACGGCTCTTAAACGTTTTGTCTGTCAGCATTGCAGAGTGACATTGAAGGGCAGCGGTTGCTGGACCCTGTCAATACACACTTCTTCTTCTACTTCTTCTTACAGGGAGGTTCCCCATTACAACCTCAACTCATATTGCTTTGTTTTGCAGCCTGCCCGGCGCTCTCTGATGCGGCAGGCCCTCTCCTTACCGGCCAGCATGTTGTTGACGGGGGTGGCGATGTTGATGTCCTGCAGGTGCTCCAGGGTCTCCGTGTGGAAGAGGCGCAGCGTGGAGCCCGAGCTGAAGGCGATCCAGATGCCCACGCCGGCCACCACCATGTGGGACACCACCATGCCCTCCTCCTGGTGGGCCTCCAGCTGCCTCTGGAGAGGGGGGAGAGAGAGGGGGCAAGAGGGGGAGAGAGAGGGGGCAAGAGGGGGAGAGAGAGGGGGGGGGGAGAGGGTTAGGGGCCTGGAACCTCAACGGGTCGTTTGAGTCTTGTAAACACAATAGTAGTGCACCCTGAGCGCTCACAGGGCATGTAATTATGCAACTATTGTTTTTCACAATACACAGCGAGCCGGACCAAAAAAAACAAAAAACTATTATATAACTACCACTATAATAATTATTCTGAATGAAGCCAAACTGAAGAGGTTTATTTAATTTTTTTGTATATTGTCTTCATAGTACACCATACATAACATTGTCTGTGTTGACTGCATCTTCCATTTTGAATACAAAAATGAACTCTATTTCAAGTGTAAGTAGCGTACGTATGATGAATGAGCAGACACTTTGACTAAATACGATTAATATCCATTGACAAATTAACAGTGCTCCTAAGTCTAATGATAATTTCCAAGTAACAACGAGTACACCCATTAAAGTAACAAGTTCATTCCATTAGAGTAACAACAAGTACATTCATTACTGTAACAACAAGTTCATTCATTACTGTAACAACAACTTCATTCATTACTGTAACAACAAGTTCATTCATTACTGTAACAAGTGCATTCATTACAGTAACAACAAGTACATGTGTTACAGTAACAAGATCATTTGTTACAGTAACAACAAGTACATTCCATTTGAGCTGATGTTGATTGCTGTCACTCTTTGATTGGGGATTGAATGTTGAGCTGACAAATAACCAACAGGTCAGTAGACTGGTTGCAGAGGTTTATATACATTTCGGTAAATCCTACTGACGCTCAGTGAAACTGACATCATTATGTACTGGTGTGGGGGCTGGTGTTGTCCGGGGCGGACGACACACACACAACCCCCCCACAGCATTATTAGGCATGGCTTAAGACCCGACTTACCTTTCCATTCACCCACATGATTTGTGGTCGGCGCCTGAGGGAGCTCAGGGTTTGTGCCCTAACCGATGACAACAAAGCCTGATACCAAACACAATAGCCCAGCCCAGCGCTGGATAGGGCAGCTGGTGTGGTTCAGATTAATGACCGTGGGCATAGGAGTTATCCAGGGGCCTGATAACTGAGAACGAGGCTTGGCCCTGTGGGGATATCTAGTTTAAAAAGCAGGGCATTCACCCTAAAGTTTGATATGATCTGCTCAATTAATTAAAAATTTTTTTTGTTGAGGGCCAAGGACAGATCTACTGTTCAGTTCTACTGCTTTGTTTAAAAAACAAAGTGAGGTGAGATTGGGCCACGGCAGTGCTCTAACTGCAGCACCGTTACGCAAGTTTGGCTGTGGTCCATCCCTGCTACTGTTACGCAACCTCGCAAGCCACACTTCCCCAAAGTGGAGGCGGATCTGTGTTTGGCCAAGGAGAGCCCGAGGAGAGCCGGGGAAAGGCTGCTTGGCAACGGAGACACACAAGAAAACACACATTTACAAAAATGTGCCCATTTTATTGTCTCCTTATCATACTCAGCCACTCCTTATTTTCCCCCCCTCTCTTCTCCTCCACATGCACTCAACTCTATCCCTCCCTTCCTCCCCTTTGAAGGTTTTTCTCTCGATATATTCTCTCCCATGTTACCTTGAGTCACTAACCAGTGCTTGTGGTGAGCACTGGTAAGGAGGGCGAGAGAGAGGGAGAGAGGCAGAGAAAGAGTGACAGGCTAAGGCCGGTGGTTCATAATAACCTTAATGGAGCTAACCAGATTATGCGTGTGTGTGTGTGTGTGTGTGTGTGTGTGTGTGTGTGTGTGTGAGTGTGTGACCAAGGGGAGGAGGGATCATCTATTCCTGGTCCAGAAGGCTGGTGCTCCTGGACCCAGATGAGACTAGGGCACCAAGGGCATTACCATCGGTCCCGGGAATGCAGACAGAGCTCTGAACAAGTGTGTGTGTGTGTGGTGTGGTGTGTGTGTGTGTGTGGTGGTGTGTGTGTGTGTGGTGTGGTGTGTGTGTGTGGTGTGTGTGTGTGTGGTGTCATTAGGCCCCCAAACCCACAGGCTTCAGGGACCGTGGGTTTGGGGGCCTAATGACACAGGGAAGGAAGCCGCGAAGGGGGGCGATGGGGAGGAGGTTAGAGTAGTAGGAGGAGGAAGAGGAGAGGAGGACCGGTTTAGTGACCAGTATTACGGGTGAGTTAACGTTGTGTTTCCTGGCGTGTTTGGAGGAGAAGAGGAGGAAGAGGAGGTGCTTAAAGTGTGAGGTTGGCAGGTGAGGAGCAATTAGGTCACATAGCCCTAAGTAGTAGGAGTCCGTGCAGCACCAGGCTGGAAATCCGTTTGGTTATAATTTGGTGTTGAAAGCGGTCCGGTTCGTCACCAGCAGATCCACCGCTCTTCCTCCTCCATTATGACCTTGTTGCCACGGCTACAGCGTCTAATAATAAAGGATTCCTTAATGAAGCAGAAGTCTGTCCCAGTTTTCACACGAGGATGAACCCCAGGCTTTTTAATGAGCCTCTCAAGTTCACCACGTTCTCCCACCGAAACAGAAAGCAACATGGTCGGTTCAGATCATAAATAAATGTAATAAATGTTGAATATACGCAGTATATCGAGAATACTTAGAACTAGAATACTTTACCAGGTTCCTCAGAACTGTGAATGCGTGTTCAACCTTCATGTTCATCTAATCTTTGATTTATTTTTTTCCTCTTGCATATAGAGATAAAATAATTGGAAATATAACAGAGACCTCCACCAAATGAATGAGTGGTAAATGATCTGCATTTATATACAACTTTAAAAGTTATGCAGTTACACATTCACCCATTCATTCAGACCCCATCCTATCATGGCTAAAGCAATTTTCTCTTTCATGTTCTCTTCTTGGCAATACATATGCATACTTTAGCAAATCAAACAAACCTGTCGCTAGTTATTCTGCTTGTTGCGAAGCACACAACGTGGAGGTCGTCAGCTGCTTCCATTTCCTTGGGCTACAGATTTCCGATGACCTGGCGTGGACCCGCAACACGGAGGTCATGCTGAAGAAGGCACACCAGCGCCTCTATGCTCTGCGGTGCCTCAGAAAAAGCGGAATAGGTCAGAGGTGACTAGGGAACTTCTACCGTGGCACCGTAGAGAGCGTCCTGCAAGGTGGCGTCACTGTGTGGTACGGCAACACCACTGCACAGGACAAGAAAGCCACCCAGAGGGTCGTGAGGACGGCAGAGAAGATCATCGGGTGTGCACTTCCATGCATTGAGGAGATCTTTAGGAGCAGATGTCGGAAGAAGGCCATGTCCATCATAAAGGACTGCAACCACCCTGGGAACCATCTCTTCTCCCCCCTACTGTCTGGTCGCTGGTGGCGCAGCATCCGTACAAGAACTACCAGGTTTAAGGATAGTTTTTATCCACAGGCAGTGTGCCTACTGAACTGCTAGGAGTGCTGCCACTTTCACTTTCATGTCATTAACATTACACTTACATACTTTGCTGGACTTTCTAGACTCATCACAGTTGAGCTGTACACTGCACTGTATTCATGATGCTGCTGCACTACTGGCACTTTAAATGCTTTTGAAAGATTTTTGTAAAAATAAAAATAAAAATAAAAATATAAAAAAAATATGTAAATATAATTTAAGTCACGTTGCTGCTCTTTTATTTTATTGTATATATTACATTTATTTTTAATGGTGTTGTTTTAGAGATGTATACTGCGGGAGGGAATGGGGAGTAAGCATTCCTATGTACTTGTTACAAATGGCCAATAAGAATGTTGTATCTTGTATCTGGATCACCCTCAACTCCAGCTAGATCCCTCACTGTGCCCAAGGTTGGATCACAACTTTGTACTTTGTGCTGACTGCTACTGGGTGTATTTGCAGAATGGATCAGGATAGTGTTGTTAGGATGATCTCCTGCCAGCCCCAAAGGTTCTGGGTTAGATTCCCTAATGTTGTATTACAGGATGTAATCCCTACCTGGTCCTAAGTGACACGTGTCCACTGGATAAAAGTGTCTGCCAGATGACTGAATAGTAATAGTGAAGACAGATCCTTAAAATTTATATTTTGTCAATTGAGTCACTGGTGTACCAATTCTGTGGAACAAATATGCAAGACCTTGTCCTTTGCCACACACACACACACTTTAAATGTTAAAAGTGAGTTTTGCCAACCTCAAATAGGAGTTTGACTAGTAGCCACCCGTTTAGCCATCTGTTTGACTGACATTGACGTATGTACCTAGTCGGCTTTCTTTAAGCTTTACACAGCTAAATGATCGGACCCATGGCACCTGGACTTTGCCCACAGACCACACACACACACACACACACACACACACACACACACACACACACACACACACACACACACACACACACACACACACACACACACACACACACACACACACACACACACACACACACACACACACACACTGTGTGTGTGGACAGGGTTGTCGTGGTGTCTGTGTGGCCAGCCAGCCACCCAGAGTAAACAGTGCAGAGTGCTGAGGAGTGAGCGTATGACATACCTCCACGGCGTGCGTGTGGGTGCTGATGATGTAGACGTGTCCCCCGCAGGAGACCCACACGTGCTCCTCCACGGCCAGCATGGCCTTGACCGGCAGCACCCCCAGGCTGAGCACCTCGGGCTGCTCCCAGCTCCACAGCCCGTCTGCAAAAAAGAAAAATAGGAAGAAAATGAGCAACGTTTCGAAAGATACATCTTGTGTGTGATGTGTTGGTGTTTCATCAGTATCCGATTCAGGTTTGGTTTATTTGTCCCATGTATAAAAGGTAAAGTGGACTATATAGTATAGTATAGTATGTTAATCGCCAGCAATCCGAAGATGTGCCAAAGTTACAGAATTATAAGAATTGACAAAAATATATGAATATATGTATCTGTGAATCTGACACTAAACCAACCGTACAGTACAAATATACATATAAAGTGAAAAAAGTTTATAATTGTAGTGAAGTATCACGTATGTCTGCGATATAACCGTTGAAAAAAGGACTAAATTAGAGGGCCCTCAGTAGACCTCCGCCACACCAAAAAAGTCCCCTGGACCCCGGATTCAAACCTGGATCAGCAACAAAATCGAACCAACTGTTCCTTGGCCCATAAGTAATCTAACCACCAAGTTCCGTACATCACTTTTTGACAGGCAAACAGACAGCGGTGAAAACATAACCAACCGTCCCCGACCAAACAAGGTAACTTGTTTCTGTCAACAAAACACGGCCTGTAGGCCTGAAGTATGTAACAAATGAAAAAGAATAAAAAAAAATCTCTACTTTTGGGGGTGGGAGTAGTAACTGACTGACAGCGTCATGCTTCTTCAGTGAAGAACAATTCAATGTGTTTTTTTTACAACCAGCTGACGGAATAGCAAGAGGACCTCTTGGCTTTTGACGAACGGCATTGGCCATTCATTTTGCTGCTACACACACGGACACAGCGTCCGTTAACGAACACACCTACGGTGTTCCCTGTGAATACAACATGAGCTGAGAGGCCTTAGTGGTGAGCCCACCTACACACACACACACACACACACACACGGTGCATTAACTGTACACACACACACACACACACACACACACACACAGGCAAGAGCTTGGACACCCAGGGTGCTGAGCACCATGGGCTGTGTCAAACATTATAAACACATTTCTCCCAGACATCTAAATTGCTTCATGTAGAAGCCAAACGCGTGTATTGCATGACTAGCAATGGTGTAGGTTTGAGCCAATGGCAATTGCACACCAGTAGGACTATATATATATATATATATATATATATATATATATATATATATATATATATATATATAAACAGAGACCACATCAAAGCCAATGTCTGCTTAAGATTGGGCCGGTTGGGGAATAGAAAATGACAGGAAAACACAATCCCTGGGCACCTCTCTCTCTCTCTCTCTCTCTCTCTCTCTCTCTCTCTCTCCTCTCTCCCGTCTCTGTTGCTCGTCTCTCCCCCGTCTCTCTCTCTCTCTCTCTCTCTCTCCTCTCTCGTCTCTCTCTCTCTCTCTCCTCTCTCTCTCTCTCTCTCTCTCTCTCTCTCTCTCTCTCTCTCTCTCTCTCTCTCCTCTCTCTCTCTCTCTCTCTCTCTCTCTCTCTCTCTCTCTCTCTCTCTCTCTCTCTCTCTCTCTCTGAGCTCTCTCTCTCTCTCTCTGAGCTCTCTCTCTCTCTCTCTCTCTCTCTCTCTCTCTCTCTCTCTCTGAGCTCTGGCCGCTTCCCTAATGACTTCCCTGCCTCTGAATGGGACCAAGCTGGGCAGGAAGTGGTGAAGAAGCTCTTTCCCTCCACGTCTACCCACCACACACACACACACACACACACACACACACACACACATACACTACGTACACTATGCATGCATGCATTCCCCCTGCCTGTCTAATCTGGGCCCTGGTGTGGAAGTGAGTGAGGTCGGGGGGGGGCGCTGGGAGGCACAAAGACGCCCATTGAAGAGAGAGAGTACCCGGGACGAGGAAAGCCGAGCCTTTTCCGGAGAGAGCGGCGGTGACCGGGGAAGACCGCTAAATCTCTCACTTAGAGCAGCCCGCTTCTGATGGCAACACCCGCAATCTGCTGTGTATACGGTTGTAATAATGACACAGTGTGTGTGTGTGTGTGTGTGTGTGTGTGTGTCCGCTATCATCTTGTGTGTACTGTATGTGTGTGTGTGTTCAGATGATTATGTGACTGATGTGAGAGAGCTTAAATGTCAGGAAAAGAAGAGTGGACTTTACACAGTGATGTAAAAGCCGTGTTGTGTGTGTGTGTGTGTGTGTGTGTGTGATTCAGCTCTGCTGGAGAGAGAGAGAGTGTGTGTGTGTGTGTGTGTGTGTGTGTGTCTGTGTCTGGTTATGTGACATATAAACCAGAGCCAGAGAAGAAGAAAAAAAGAGATTTGCAGCAGTGCGAAAGGCGAAAACCAACACCAAAGTTAAACCTGTTTTTGTCAAAAACATAAAAGAAACAATTGAGGTTGTTTTGTCCGTGTGGTCCATCTGGTGGGGTGTGATCTCTCTCTCTCTCTCTCTCTCTCTCTCTCTCTCTCTCTCTCTCTCTCCTCTCTCTCTCTCTCTCTCTCTCTCTCTCTCTCTCTCTCTCTCTCTCTCTCTCTCTCTCTCTCTCTCTCTCTCTCTCTCTCCTCTCTCTCTCTCTCTCTCTCTCTCTCTCTCTCTCTCTCTCTCTCTCTCTCTCTCTCTCTCTATCGTTGCTGAAGACGACATGACGACATGGCAGACATGCCGACCACAGCAGCACAACCTGAGAGCTTCAACAGTGTCATACAAACAGCCATACCATTATTTTTCTTTTATTCAACACTAGAAATGTTCTAGTGAACATCGTGTCTCAAATAATTGGTCGCTTGGTGTGGATTGCGCTGTCAGGGGCCGTAACTATCGGTTGTGTTGACGGGCTGATGGTCTAGCTGCAGCTTCACATCCCAGTTGTAGCAGTTTCTTTTTTATAAGTTGGACTGATTGGCTGGTGAGGCTGCACACAGGCTGTGGGTCCTTGTCAATCAAGGCTCACAGGTTAGAACAGCCACCACACACTCGAGGAGGAGAGCTCTAGCGTGTTCCATCTGCCTTTTGTAACTCGCTGTTGGTAACTCACTCGCAGGCACGAGTCGGTTCATGCTTCATATGACAAACGAAGAAAACTATTTAGGACAACCTCATAAATCCTTTTTAATCTCAATGTCTAGCCGCTTTCCACACCTCATCCTCTAGGCCTGGATATTGGAAAAGCAACAATTCCAATGCAGTCCGCATCCTTGGGTAATCAATGTTTTAACTGTGATGCCGTGAACCCTGCCAGGGGCGGACTTCGGCACAGTCCGGGCAATACGAGGCCATGGGGATTTTATAGGCAATTTTCCACCGTGTCAACTCCACCAGATCTCCTTTATGTGCAAAGTGGAAGAGTGTGTGTGTGTGTGTGTGTGTGTGTGTGTGTGTGTGTGTGTGTGTGTGGGGCCGATGCAGGATGCTGTAGGGAGCATTAGGGAACGAGCCTCCGGTCAGCCGACCGCGAGGAGCCAAATGTCAGCCTCTCGTCTTCAGGACGACTAGGCGAGCGATGGGGGAAAAGAGCAGTGGAAACCAAGCGGCCTCAGGTCAGACTCGCTTCCCATCCGGGGACGGGGGGGACGGGGGGGACGACAGACGGACTAAGAGGACCACTGACATTATGGATTCATCCTCATGCATGGGAGCTAGATCAACGGGGGTTCAGTGTGTGTGTGTACAAGAGATACAAATGAATAGAACTCTTCGTATGTCGAGAAGGACTAAGCAATGAAGCAAAGTCATATAATAATAATAATAATAATAATAATATATGCATGCACAGCGTATATTCTTACACCGTTTTCTGCACTATATTTCCGATAGGAAATCTCATGGGAAACCAGACCGACAGCCTGGAGACAGGAATGTAGTGGAAGGAGACTCTTATAATAGGTGGACCAAACATTCCTATGTCTCATCCAGGGGAGAGAGAAAATAAATCTCCTTGGCTGGTGAGGAATAAGTCCCCTCTCTCCCCCATCCCCAAGCCCTCTCTCCCCCGTCGCTCAGGGACAGCCAAGATTTCCCTTTTCTCTCCCTCTCTATGTCTCTCAACCGCATAGGCCGATCGAGATGATAAAGGCAGAGAGAGAGAGAGAGACAAGGGAACACAGAGACACCACTTGTACGGCCGTAATAGCCGGCCACAGAGATGACAAAAACAACAATACAAAAACAAAAAAGAACATTTCACAAAGATGGGGGAATGGGGGAAACCGACTGTGGGAAGAAGTCCTAGAACCATCCCTCTGCTGTGTCCATTATCATCTGGTGTGTGTGTGTGTGTGTATGTGTGTGTGTGTGTGTGTTGAACTAGGTCAACGTCCAACCGAACGGCTTCTCCCGGACAACCGGTGCTATGGTGAACAGAACCCCCTAGGCCTCCCGCTCAACGGCTACCCTCGGGATATTGTCAGAGCCGAAGCAGGTGGTGTGTCCAATTCGGTCGGAGGGGTTGGGGCCCAAACCCACGGCCTCTAGCAGACCCTAGGTCCACCGTTTCCACCCCGCATCCCTCCCCCCCCCCCCCCCCCCCCCCCCTCTGAGCTTCAGGCGAACGTTGAATGATCAGATTCAAAGTGGCACCTCGGCATCGCTCGACCGCTTCTCATTGGATACCTTTCGTTATGTGGTTGTTGTGTTTTTCACACAATTAGAGCGATAGACTCTAGAGTGATCGTAATTGCCGTGAGTACGGCTTGTGAAATGTCAACACACTTCTGAAATGTCAACAATGATGTGATGGCAGACCTTTGAAATTGGTCCTTTTGAACATCCCACACACGGTGAACACACACACACACACACACACACACACACACACACACACACACACACACACACACCACACACACACACACACACACACACACACACACACACACACACACACACACACACACACACACACACACACACACACACACCTTGTTGTCTGGAGTAGATGGCCACCGAGCCGGTGACCAAGCCGGCGTAGAGACAGCGCCTCCTGTGCACCAGGCTGGTGACGGTGGACTTGTCCGGGGTGAAGAAGTGCTGCAGACGCACCTTCTTGGACCGCTGGCTGCTCCTGTACACGATGATACTGCGGGACACATTTCACCAGGCGTGAGACCACGCTGTGAGGTCTTCAGAATACACAATACACACCCTGCGGCGGCGGTGTTGTTGTTAATGTGGTGCACATTAAGGTTGGGTGGGCGCTTTGGATAAAAGCGTCTGCCAAATGTCCTAAATGTAAATGTAAATGATGAAACAACGACACTATGACCACCCCCCTAGAGAGGACCGAGGAGTCGTCAACGATCACAATGTGACCCCTGGATTGGGGAAAGACACACTGTGTTCGGAAGACACACGCCACAGTGTTACTTGTGTGCATACAGATTTGGTTGAATTATTTTTGCGGTCAACAAAAAGGATCTGAACAGACAACAGGAAACACAAAATTCAAATGAGCGGTTTCCTGAATACTGTTCTGCACTGTATTCACGATGCTGCTGCACTACCGGCACTTTGAAATGTACCGCCACAATTCCCCATATGTACCTGTATATATCATTCATCAGTCACGTCACTGTTCTTTCTATTGTGTACAGTATTGTCATAGTATAGTGTTGTATAGTATAAAGTATAGTACATAGTATAGTATACAGTGTTGTTGATAGTATAGTATTGTTAGTATAGTTTAGTTTTGTATAGTTTAGTATTGTATAGTTTGGTATCGTATTGTTGTAGGATATTCATACTGTGGGAGGGAATGGGGAGGTAAGCTTTCCATTGTACTTTGTTGCAAATTTAAAACCTCTTGAATCTTGAATGCCGGCCACATGCCACACCCCTTTTTCCAGAAACGGCGAGTGTTGAGCAGCAGCAGCAGCGACCTAGGCCCGGGTTCACAGAGAAAGCCTCTTCATAACCCCCCCCCCCCCCCTCACCTGCCCTCCTCCATGCCCAGGCAGACGGCGGGGGTGTCGCTGGACCTCCCTGGTAGAGGGGCCCCCGCGTGATGTCCCTCGGGCAGCAGCTCCGCGGGGACGAAGGCCATGCAGAGGATGCGGGACTCCACGTTGAAGCACTCCGTCACCTTGGGGTTGGAGCTCTGCATGGCCACGATGGCGATCTGGCCCATCTGGTTGGTGCAGCTCGCCACCTGGACACACCGATCGGATCGGTTCGTTCATGATATTGATATATACGATTTTGTACGATCGGTTTATGACGTAAAAAACGACAAAATAAGCTCAGTAGAAGCAAGCAGCTACACACAAAAGAAAAACGCATTACCCAAGAGCGACACAGCACTCACCCACTCACACATTGAACGGTAATGGTAAGCGGGGCTTCAAACATTCAGACACTCAAAACGATTGATTGTTTTGATTGATCCTGTGCTAACGGCTAAGTAGCGGTTTAATTATTCATTCAGCAACTACACCGTCGGGCAAAGTAGGTGTTATTTTACAAACCACAATACAAAATAAAGATCTAGGGGAGCAGATCATGGAAACGTAACTGTCAATACAATACTATACAATAGCCAGAGATGAGCCAACAAGAGAAAACAAAAAGCGTCATAGTAGTAGTGGAGTCGGACTGATTACTGGTGAGGCTGCACACCTGTGGCTCTTTGCTAACCAAGGCCCACAGGTTAAAGCAGCCTCCACCACACACACTCGAGAGGAAGAGCTCTAGCATGTACCATCTGCTCTGTTCACAATGATTCCGGATTCCTCATCACCCTGTGTCCTGTCTTCGGGAGCAGCCCTCAAGCAGCCTTTTTGAATGGCTTTTGGCAATCGTCGACTGCTACAATCACTTATACAGTGATCTACTGTATCAGTGAGTCTAAGTGAGCCAAAGCTTAAATGTGGAAAAGGACTGACCCAGACACAGCCGTGGCCCAGGGCGGGGCTATCCGCCGTGCTCTCCGTGTTGACGTGGGGCTCCGGGTTGTGAACCGCACACTCCACCTGGGGTCAGGTGGGACGGAGGAGGGAGACGGAGGAGGGAGATGGAGGAGGGAGACGGTGGAGGGAGACGGAGGAGGGAGACGGAGGAGGGAGACCGTTAGTCACTACACAAAGGCTGTCAGGTGTTTAAAATAATTAATCAATAACCTGCACTGCTCCTTTGACAGTACTGGTAGTAGTACATGTCTTTTCGAAAATGATAGCACATAATGTTCAACTAACTTGATTATGGAACACACGTTATGAGCAAATTAGCGCATCACAAAAGATTAAAGGCTAAATCAAATGTAAAGATTAGCTGGTCAAGCTATTGTAAAACATCCAATGCATTACTATCCTTTGCAGGTTTAACAATACCTCTTCATTACAACCGAGAAAACATAATAATGCATGAACCTGTTTTATCAGAACCTATTAAAAGAAAGTCATATTAAGCAAGCAAAAAAAGAATAACATGCTAGAGTTCAAACACTTTAAATCACCCCATCTTGATAAGTAATTGACTGCCTGTGTGTGTGTGTGTGTGTGTGTGTGTGTGTGTGTGTGTGTGTGTGTGTGTGTGTGTGTGTGTGTGTGTGTGTGTGTGTGTGTGTGTGTGGAACAATAGAGCAACCATGACCTTATGGAGCCAGGACTAGGAGGAAGAGGCGTTAGTGTGAGGGGGGGGTTTTATAAGTGTGTGTGTGTGTGTGTGTGTGTGTGAAGTGTGTGTGTGTGTGTGTGTGTGTGTGTGTGTGTGTGTGTGTGTGTGTGTGTGTGTGTGAATATTCACCTTGAACTCCTGCAGCTTGGACATGACCACTGGCATCTGCCGGAGCAGCAGTGGGTGTTTCTGCTTCTTGATCTGACTCACATCATCCTCTGCAAAGAACCAGCCCTGCACGTTGTCCTCCTCTGACACACACACACACACACACACACACACACACACACACACACACACACACACACACACACACACACACACACACACACACACACACACACACACACACACACACACACACACACACACACACACACACACACACACACACACACACACACACACACCTTTAATTTAGATATTTAGATCAGATAAGACCACTACATGCATCTTGGCCAACAATTAGTAATTGTATATGTTTTACAAATGACTAATCTTTCAATCGGCATACACAGCATGCCAGCTGGATTGCCAAACACAGTATTTCCATGGTGCCCAAGGCTCACCGAATGAGCTCTCAAATGAGCTCTCCATTTGAGAACAGCTCTGCATTTAGAAACAAAGCTGCCCCGGAAGGCCAGTCATCCCACAGACAGATATATAGGGGATGGCAACACCGCCCCTTCCCTTAGTGGAAGCAATGCAGTGGAAACAGCCAAGGCAATGCAGTCACATAATAATCAGTATGTAACTCCTTCATACGGCCCTTTTTAGGGCGGTAATCAGACAGGCATCGCATATGCGCATATGGTACTGTAGGTAGGTACAGGTAGAGAACCATCAGAGTCATATTTCTAAATCAAAATCTGGAGGATTGAAACCCGCTTTATTGGTCACATGCATGTACACACAGTGAAAGCTGTTTCTCTGCATTTAACCCATCCTAGCAGTGGAGTAGCTATTGTATATGCAGCTGCCCGGGGAGCAGTGTAAGGGTCTGGTGCCTTGCTCAAGGGAACTTTGGGCAGTGCCCAGTTGTTTCAGGGACTTGAACCGGCGACCGTCCTGTTCCCAAGCCAAGTCCCAACAGACTGAGCTACTGCCGCCCCCTTATTCACATTGTGAATATCATTTTGGACGAGAAAGTACCTAGCGCCAGCTTTGCCATCTGCAGGTTGCTGATCCACGACTGTTTGATGGCCGGGGTGAAGGTGTTGAACACTGCGTTGAAGTACGTAGGTTTGCCCGTCCTGTAGACGGACAGGACAGAAGAGGTGGTGGACGAAGGTGAGTCAAGAAGCAGTAGCTTACATCTACACCACTGTTCTATGAGAGGTTCCCGAGATCCCAGAAAGCTATTTTTGAGTATAGCGTAGAGATCTATCATCGGCATCATCTCCATCAGCATCACAATTACTACTAGTAGTTAGACAGCTGTATCCGATTTAGAATGATTCAAAACAGAGTCAAACTAATTAGTATCACGGCAACCAATGTATGGAACAGTATGGAAACAAGCCTGGTCTGAGCAGTGCAACAGGTGTGTGTGTGTGTGTGTGTGTGTGTGTGTGTGTGTGTGGACTTCAACATCTGCTCAGGTGATGACGATAAATTAAAGTCAGTGTCCAATTATTTCAGTACCATCTCATTTAGACACGGATTTAAAGGGTCTGTGTGTGGGAGTGTGAATGTGTGTGTGTGTGTAGGTGTGTATATGTGTGTGTGTATGTTTATGCATGCCAAGGAAATGGGGGGGGGGGGGTCCCAGCTGCTCATGGTTAGATGTGGCGTGGGTGGGTTTGGGATGAGGGAATGAAGGGAGACACAGCTGTGATGCTAAACATAACTGTGGATGATCCAGCTAAAACTGGCTACACTCGGCCACACTGGGCGGATGGGGATGGAGGGACCGGGGGAAGTGGGAGGAAGTGAAATCTGAAAAAGAGCCACCCAGAACCAAGCGGTGAAGGAGAGATGCAGACAAGAGATGAGAAGCAAGAGTGGCAATGATGGAGAGAAGAAGAGATGGAGAGACATACCACAGTACAAATTAGAAGAGAGAGAGCGAGAGAGCGAGAGAGCGAGAGCGAGAGCGAGAGAGATACTGTTACAGTGGGGGAGGCAGTGCAAGTTAACAAGTTCAAGGTGGACGCTTAGGGGCCATTGTGCAGACAATAACAGTGTGTGTGTGTTTGTGTGATTGAGAGAGAGAGAGTCTGTGTGTGTGTGTGTGTGGGTGTACGTGTGGCCCAGACACGTGTGTAAGTAACAGCTGTGTCGCCACTAGCCTTGGGACATCCATGAAGGAGGATATTCTGGTCCGTCTGTGATACGTGTCTTAGAATAGCACCGGTGGATGAAACGCCAGGTGAGACATCAAATCCAAAACAGGAATGACA
>CM051016.1:11979107-12029107 GCA_027704905.1 Muraenolepis orangiensis | reverse complement strand
ACACACACACTTAGTGGACAATAAGAAATCTGGTGGTTAGGAGAAAGCTGCCAACGTGTAACTCATTGAGAGTCAAATGCAAAGGAGGTGAGAAAAAAAACACTAAAACTGAGGCTGAACTGCCACATCCACCTATAGAGTAATATATTATTACACTCTATTATTATTTGTACTTATTTATTGTATATCTTATTTATTGTACTCTATTACACATGTACTCTGAGTATTCTACGTTGGTATTCAACCCGCCTGTACAGAAGGTACGGAAGGAAGGAAGGAAGGGTTAATCTGAAATGAGAGTTGAGGAACAAGACGCCTAGAGCCTCTGTTACTGTTCCTTCTGTTTGCTCTCGCTCTCCCTCTCTCGCTCTCCCTCTTCCTTGTTGTCTTACAATTGCCACTGAGGCTGCCTCAGTGTTCAGCACCATGGCAACGCAGTACCGCCCCCACCTCCCCCCCCACCTCCCCATGCATTAGAAGGCCGCTTCACAGGGAACTCAGGGAAACCTCCGTCCTGCCGGTAGTACCTCCATAACACACCACTTGGTATGCACCAGGTTCCCCAACTGCTGCACAGAGGAAGTCATTCTCCATAGACCTCCTCCTCCCATGATGGATGCTCAGACCTGATGGGTTTGTTTGCACGTGCACAGAAAGACACAACAAAAAACAACCTCAACCTACTACAACGTTTCGAGTTTGATGATGGACCTTTTTTTCCGTGTGTGAAGAGTGTGAAGAGTCGCTCCGCTGACTCAAACCACCCTCAAGCTCGTCGGCGCTTCGTCACCACATATTTCGACGATCACATTAGTATGTACTGCTGTTCAGTTTCTGCCCGGTGTGATTGAGGGCATGGAGGGATTGGTTTGAGGGGATTGATGGAAAAGGACTGCTGTGACCGCTCATATATTCTGATCGCTGATCAATTCCTCGGCAGGCAAGCTAATTAAGTTATCATAAATCTACACACAGGAATCCTCAACTGTTTTTGATACAAACAAAACATCCTCCTTTCTTTTTGGGGAAAAATGAAGTCTGCAATAGAGATATGGATATGGATATGGATATAGATATGGATATGGATATGGATATGATATGGATATTGGATAGGATATAGAATTGGATATTGGATATGGATATTGGATTGGATATGGATATGATATAGAATGGATTGGATATGGATATAGATATGGATATTGGATATGGATATAGAGATGGATATTGGATATGGATTGGATATGGATATAGAATGGATATTATATGGATATTGGATATGGATATGGATATGGATATGGATATGGATATAGAATATGGAATTACAATTTGACGAATAGAGACAGAAAGGCTCCCACACGGCCAGCGGGACAGGGCTACTCTCCCACCTCGCCTACACACACCACAGCGAGGCTGACTAGACTCCCCCCCCCGGCCCCCACAGGCTTGAGAGAGGGGCCCCTCTGTGGAAGTCATTTCACCCCCGGCTCCAACGTCCACAATGGCTCTTTGTGGCAGGCTCCAAACCTCCGCCTTTTCCAACTAAACCAGGCCAGAGAAGAACCTGTGGGACAATAAAGAGTCATCGCCGCCTCATCCCTCTGGTCCCCGAAGACACACATCCCACGACACATGACAGGTGAAAACAAACCGACTAAACTAAAGGCTTTTGGCGGGGGACAAAACAAGCACTTGGTCCAAGGCTGTCCGTCATCTGCAGTGAGGTGTATACAGGGTGGTGGGGGGGGGTGAGGTAAGCTTGGAGCTGTGTGGGGAGGTGACATCATGCTCAATGGCCTCTGAGTGGGCTAGTGGCCGGGCTGCTCTTGGCTGAACACTGCGGACCGTGTGTGGAAGCTATTGTTTTTCCACTTGTCAAAAGTTCCTGAACCGCCCACACACACACGCACACACACACACACACACACACACACACACACGTGTACACGTGCACACGCCCACGTGTACACACGAAAAGCCATTGTTCCTGTAGCACCCACTCAGCCTATATATAAACACAATTTGAAATTTGAAATAGCCTACTACTATATTTGTACATTGTTATGCCATAATGGCCATAACCCGCATGACAGTCATTACACGGTTGTCCTTGTGGTCACGTCAACTGCAACGTCCTAATGGGCGACAGTAGCTAGCTCAGGAGGTAGACCGGGTTGTAGGACAACCGGAGGGTTGCTGGTTCAATCCCCAGGCTCATCCTGAGCAAGACACTGCTCACGATGAGATGGCCGTCGCTCATGCTTTGCGGCCGTCGGTGGATGAATGTGTGTATGAATATGCGTATGAATGGGTGAATGTGAGACGTGACTTGTAAAGCGCTTTGGGTAAAAGTGCTATATAAACGCAGTCCATTTACCATTTACGTCCTCATCCACATCCACCAGACATAGCTCTACTATTAACTGGTGGGTGGAGGCGAGCGACGAGGAGGACTTTGCAGGCCGATCCGACATGCCTTCACCTGTTGGGACCCGACGGCTCGGGGGGCCGAGGAGCTGGCGGGCCGGTTCAGGCTTCCAGTCATCACACAGGTTCCCCCTGCCTGCCCTTTGCTACCAAAACGCCAGGACTGTTTTCCGAGTGACAGAGCGCAGCAGCCTGCTGCGGGACGGTAGCATTGCACCATGGTCAAATGCTAATTGTTGAGTTTAATGAAGAGCATCTCAGCCCGCTTACTTTGATTAACACACACTCGTCTCTCCTCTGTCTCCTATCGCCGCTTATGGGCTGCAGCCAATACAGGACTGGTCTCAACGCATTGGGAAGGACATAAATATCACTGCTCTTCCGGGACGCATAAAACGAAAATGGAACTCTGGCCACAGCACTCGGAGGGGAGGGGGGGGGGGGAAGAGAGAGAGAGAGAGCAAAGGAGCAAGAGTGAGTGAGTGAGTGAGCGAGCGAGAGAGATTTTGCGTGTAATTGGTCATTCTAGGCCAATAGAAAATGGAAGGCTTTGTCCTTGGCTCTGTCTGACCCAACCTGTAGATGAACCGTGTGCCGGGAAAAGACAAAGACAGACCACCAAAGCCGGCCACAGACTTCCCTTAACTTCAAACTGACACACACGTACACACGTACACACAGGTGTGTGTGCACAAAACACGAAACACGATTGAGCGTAAAGCCTAGAATAAAAGCCAGCCCACTAATTACTAGGTCCGGTTGAGGCTCTAGGGCTTCGCGTGGCGGGGTGGAAAGAATCAGGTCACTGATCTTGGGATGAAATGGGCTCACGCAGTCACCACCTTCAGCAGTAACCAGACGAAATCACTCGTCCACTTGCAGTTTCACATAGTCACTCTTAGCGGCGCTAAGAGTGGTTACGTCGCTTCAAAAGCTGTGTGTGAGCCAGTACGGGGATCGAACCCTTCAGCGACCTTGGCGTTATTAGCACCACGCTCTAACCAACTGAGCTAACCGGCCCGCTGTACACCACCCACGACACTACAGTGCTCAGCCAACCCCCCAAGACACTGTTATCACCTTATCTCAGGTTCAAGTTAGGTCTATTGTCACTTCACAGTTTACACAAGTATAAGCAATGTGTGAAAATCTTATGTGCAATACCCGACGACAGACAGCAGTTAAAAAACTGAATAGAATAAAAAGAAGTAAAAAAGTACAAAACGGTCTAAGTTAAATATATAAAAATGCACTATATCAAATGCAATATATCAGCATCTCTAGCAAGAGATAACGTTACTAGAAGATGTTGGGGGCAGCAGGATAGCTCAGTCAGTAGGGACTTGGGGCTAGGAAGGTCGCCGGTTCAAGTCCCCGAAACACCAGGGCACTGCCGAGGTGCCCTTGAGCTAGGCACCAGAACCCACCCCACACTGCTCCCCGGGCAGCTGTACTGTATATACAAAAGCTGTTCCTAATACTAGGATGGGTTAAATGCAGAGAAACATGTCACTGTGTGTGTGTGTGTGTGTGTGTGTGTGTGTGTGTGTGTGTGTGTGTGTGTGTGTGTGTGTGTGTGTGTGTGTGTGTGTGTGTGTGTGTGTGTGTGTGTGTGTGTGTGTGTGTGTGTGTGTGTGTGTGTGTGTGTGTGTGTGTGTGTGTGTGTGTGTGTGTGTGTCCAATAAAGAGGATTCAATCCTCCAGATTTAGATTCAGGTTAGAGAAAGTCCAGGGCCATGCAGATAACAAATCCATCCCCAGTCTTCAGGAAAGCTGAACCCTTGAATATCTGGAGCAAAATCCTGACTTTTACGAATGTGGACTTTTCCACCACAGTATCGAGGAGGCGAGGTGCTAGACACACATGCGGACGACTATATTTCACGGCGGACGGGACGGCGTCATACTTGGCTTGGCGTTGATGACCACCTTCTCCCCGGAGTGGTGCTGGTGGGCGGCCGGGTGGCGGCCGGCGTCCGGCACGTCCTCGCTGGAGCCGAACTCCACCACGTCCGCCAGGCCCAGGGGCACGCTCCACTTCAGGAGGAACTTGTGTCCCGGGGGTGTCCCGCTGACGCTCCCGCTGACGCTTCCGCTGCCGCTTCCCTCCTGGCTGCACCTTTGAGAGGAGCAGAGGCCTGTTAGCCAAACTACACCAGGGCGGCAGTATAGCTCAGGTGGCAGAGGTCACAACCGGAAGGTTGCTTGGTTCGATCTCCAGCTCCTCCTAGCAAAAACTGTCGAGGTGTCCCTGAGCAAGAAACCCTAACTGCTCCTGACGTGCTGGCTGACTCTGTGGTTGAATGTGTGTGTGTGAATGTGAGGCATGACTTGTAAAACGCTTTGGATAAAAGCGCTATATAAAAGCATCCATTACCATTACACCACACCTGGAGACACATTAGCTCCGGGTATTCTGCTCTGAGTTCCAGGGGTTGAGTTCCATTACTACCAAGATAGCACTATAAAAATGTTGTTGATTTTTCTCCCCGGTTCCAGAGCGAGAGGCTTATATTCTCCGGCCTGTTGTAATTACAAGACACACCGTGATGGAAACCCTGCAGACTTTTCCCCTGCTCTCTTTTCTTCCGTTTGTTCCAAGCCACACTTGGCAAATACATCTCTAAACACACAGTCGCCATGCGGTCATACACACGTATGGACAGGGGACGTGTGTGTGTGTTTGTGTGCGTGTGTGTGTGTGCGTGTTGGTGTGTGTGTGTGTGTTTATTTCCTGCAGATTACAGAATAGGCAAACCTTTACAAAAATATAATAATATTTTCTGCTCGTCACTGGATAAAGTGTGTGTGTAAAGTGTGGGGACGGGGGACGGGTGCATGCCCATTTGTGGGCGGGGTCTGTTTGGAAGGGGGGGGCAGGCGGGGGCGGGGCTTGTACCGGATGTTGACGTTGGGCGTGGCGCACATGAGCACGTCGTTGAGCAGGAAGAGGCGGCGCTCCTTGGTTTTGATGATCTCGCCGCGCTCGTTGTACACCGTCTCCACCGTGTCGTCGGAGCGGATCAGATACCGGCTGCCGTTGGTCAGGAGCTGGAGGCGGAGCCACGGGGATCAGGGTTCAGGGTTCAGGGTTCAAGGTGTTTCTATTTGCCATGTGCAACAAGTGCAATGAAATAATTACTCCCCATTCGCTCCCGCAGTATGAATTTCAACAACAATGCTATACGACGCTATACCATGCAATACTATATAGTATAGTGTATAGTGTTGTTTATAGTATAAACAACACTATATACTACCTACTATATACTTCACCGTGTACTATAAACAACACTATATACTACACTATATACAATAAACAACACAATATACTACCTACTATATACTATAAACATCACTATATACAACCTACTATATACTATAAACAACACTATATACTACCTACAATATACTACACAAAACACTACACTATAACAATACTACACACAATACACATACACAATAAAAAATAACCATTAAGTGAACGATGGACGATATATCCCGTACATATGGCAAATGGAAAAAGCAAACCGTAGTGCATACAGTGAAAGGGTCAGGGGTTCAGCAATCGGGTATACAAACAGTGCAGGCACGAACCCCGTGGCTCCTCAAACATCCCACTCACGGTTCTACCGTGTGTCTCCATGTATGCAGATTACAATACTATATACTACATATACAAATGGATAAGTGAGTGAGGTTTTTTTTTTTGCCGGGGAGAGGCGATGCAGTGTTTCTCAGCACACGGTGTGCTCTATAAATACCGCTACCATTTAGAAAAGCCACTTGGCAAAGCCTTGTGAAGCAGCGAGCGGTGATATGCCTCTCACACACACACACACACACTGATACGGGGAGGAGAATCTCCCTGAACCATTAAGCACCAGGAATTTGTGGGCCTACTTTGACGAACTCTGGGCGGCTTGTCGCTTCACAGAACGATGCTCAGACGCCTGTGTTCCGCAGCATAAGGACTGCCAAGGGTAGTTTTTATCCACAGGTGGTGCGCCTACTGAACTGCTAGTGTGTGTGCTGCCACTATCATTTACATTTACATTTACATTTACATTATCATATCATAACATTGTCATTAACATTAGACTGTCATACTTTGCTGGACTTTCTGGACTCATTACAGTCACGGCACTGTTCTGCACTGTATTTATGATGCTGCTGCACTACTGGCACTTTGAAATGCTTTTTGCACAAACCTACACTTGTACATATCATCCTTCAGTCACTTTTCTGTTCATTTTTATTGTGTTTAGTATGTTTTATAGTATTGTGTTTTAGAAATGCATACTGCCGTAGGGAATGGGGAGTAAAGCATTGCCATTGTACTTTTGTGGCAAATAAAAATCTTCAATCTTCAATGTTCAATCTTGATAAGTGAAAACATACATGGCTGGTAATAAAGAAGGAGAATAAATACTACGTGTGTGGGTGATACTACGATTGACTCCTGGTGTCGACAGGGCCTCATTTGACTGCAAAAGGAGATACTTGCACATGACAAATGCATCCATTTTCATTGTTATGGGGACTGATTAACTTGTTGGAGGAATGTTGGACATGAGTAGCACATTTGCACTTGTACAGTTTGAACAAAAAATATATTGGACAAATATATACACACATGCTGAGGACATATTCATGACGCAGATCATGAAAGACTGAACCGTTTGTAGATAATTGGGACATAGAAGTCATATTGGGAAGGAGTTTAGTAGTGGTGTGCTCTAGGAATGTGGCTGAGAGAGCAGTGGAGACCGCTTCTGTCAAACATTATTTTCTATCTTATCTTTTATCTGCTCGAACAGCATTAGTTTACCCCCCCCCCCCCCTCTACGTGTTTACCATAAGGGGGTGTGGTCCCAGGGGGAGATAGCGTTATACCATAGAGTGCATGCGTTACACACAGAAGAAGAAGAAGAAGGAGAAGAAGAAGAAGAAGAAGAAGAAGAAGAAGAAGAAGAAGAAGAAGAAGAAGAAGAAGAAGAAGAAGAAGGAGAAGAAGAAGAAGGAGAAGGAGAAGGAGAAGAAGAAGAAGAAGGAGAAGAAGAAGGAGAAGAAGAAGAGAGTCTATGAAGGGAACTCACAAGGCGTTTAAAAACAATACAACGTTTGGTGTTTGGTGTTTTGGTTTTTCCTAAATATTTTTTTTGTATTGAATGGAATAAACATAATCAATAAAAGGGCTTAGTCGTAGTCAGAGATTCCTTAGTGTGTGTGTGTGTGTGTGTGTGTGTGTGTGTGTGTGTGTGTGTGTGTGTGTGTGTGTGCGTGCGTGCGTGCGTGCTTGGCATTTGCTATTTTCCTAAATCATGAACTTATATTTGCGTACATAGTTTGTGGAAATAGCACAAATTGCACTGATGTATTGAATGGAATAAACATAATTTAAACTAAACTAAAAAAGATATTGATGGTGTGTGTGCGTGTGCGTGTGCGCGTGTGCGCGTGTGCGCGTGTGCGCGCGGGTGAGTGTGCCTGTGTGTGTGTGCCTGTGTGTGTGTGCTTGCGGGACCTTGTTGAGGTAGCGCTCGTTCATGGCCTTGGCGATGTGTCTGATCTCGCAGCGCTGGTCCGCCTCCCTCTTCTTCTCGTTCAGCTTCTCGGCCAGCGTCTCCAGCTCCGTCAGCGCCATCTGCAGGGGCAGCCGGTCACTGTGGCCCACTGGCGTGTTCTTCAGCATGTCCTGGTGGCACGCACGCACACACACACACACACATACAGATAAATACGTGCACATGCACGCACACACGCGCGCGCACACACACACACACACACACACACACACACACACACACACACACACACACACACACACACACACACACACACACACACACACACACACACACACACACACACACACACACACACACACACACACACACACACACACACACACACACACACACACAGCAGTTCACTGTATCAACTGCGGACTGAATATGATGTGGGAAATCTGAAATAGTTTGCTAGTATTTTGACCTTTAAGAGTAATAAGATCATTTCATCATCATTTGCTCAAGTCAACTACAGGTAAGGATATCAAAAGGTACGCATATTGAATTATTGAAGGAAGCAGGATAACAATTCTAAATTCACAGCTACACTACTGCTACCAACTTAACACTTTCAACTCATGTGTTAGGTGCTCCCCCTGCTGGCCATTGTGTATAGTACCCTGTGTGTGCTACAGACATTTAACGTGGCATCCTAGTTTAACAAGTGACCCCCACCCAGCACCGCCCCCACCCCCCCCCCCCCCCCCCAACCCCCCTGCCCCCCCCCTTTGTACCTGAAGGAGCAGGATGAACTGAGGGAATCTCTGGATGGGCTTCATCATCAGGCCGTACAGAGTCACGCGGTCACCGCTGGTCTCCTGCCGATGCTTGGGGGGGACAGAGAGAGAGAGAGAGAGGCTAAGGTTAGGTGTTTAAAGGTTAGGTGTTTTATTATGAGCAGTCAGCGTGGGGAATACACAGGGCGTACTGTGTACAGTACAAAGTAGATACAGGCGGAAAGGATAAACTTTTACCTCATTTGTAATCCCAATTAGTTGGAAAAGAAAATGTATTTGCCATATGCATATGTACAATGTACAAGTACAATGGAATGCTAACCCGTTCAAAAACAAAAACACAATACTACGACAATACTATACACAGTAAAAATGACAAGAACAACAAAGTGACTGATGGATGACATGTACATGTGTTGAATTGTGCATAAAGCATATAAAAGCATTTTAAAGTGCCAGTAGTGCAGCAGCATCATCAATACAGTGCGGTACAGTGCGGTAACTGTAATGAATGTTGATGGTGTGCCAACTCACCTTTGAACGAGAAAAAAGTAAATAAATGGTGAGCAGTGAGGGATTTTAGACCAAGCTACATAGTATGTGTGTGTGTGTGTGTGTGTGTGTGTGTGTCGGTGTCGGTGTGTGTGTGTGTGTGTGTGTGTGTGTGTGTGTGTCCTCTACAAGTGTCCTCTACGCTGACCTTGAGGAAGTCCAGGAAACTGGGCTTGGCGGCACAGGTCTTCCTCACCACCGCCATGGCTGTGCTGAAGTTGTTGACGTACTCGCTGTAGGCGTCCAGCACCATGGACTTGGAGAACTGGTCACACACACACACACACACACACATGCAATGCATACAGTATGTTTAGTACAACACACAGTGAATGGAAAATCTCAAAATCTATCTGTCACAAACTGTACATAAGATACAATTGTTGAGTACCAAGAGATGCCCTGCTACGAGTGACACACACACACACACACACACACACACACACACACACACACACACACACACACACACACACACACACACACACACACACACACACACACACACACACACACACACACACACACACACACACACACACACACATTGTGATTCCAGGTAAAACAATAAAGAGCACAGTTCAAGGCAGTGGACACCGGGGTCTGCATGCGAGTCACCACGTCCAGCAAAGTGGTCTGATGTGGCGCCAGGAGCCACAACCCCGGTGAGTGCACCGACGACCGGGCGGATGTGAAGCAACAGATGGCACTGTGGGAAGATTTTGTTGTGCTTTTGTTCTAAAGGGTCGACGGAGGGAGTCGGTGAGCAGTAGGGGGGGGTATGGGTTCCTATGAAGAGGATATGTGTAGCACCCGTGCATAAGTGCGTGTGTGTGTGTGTGTGCAAATGGGCTCACCGACGCCACGAAGACGTCCCCGATCATCTCCAGGTTGTCCCAGTCGGCCACGCGGCTGGCCAGGGCGATCTGGAACAGGAAGTGGCACTGGAGGATCTCGCGGACCCGGTAGAAGATCATCTTCAGCTTCCTGTCGCTCAGCAGTCTGGGCTCCAGCTGGGACAGCGGCTTCTCATACTGCTGTGGGGTGACAAGGAGCGGAGCAGGGGGGGGGATTCAACAAGCAACTCCACTAAAGATTAAAACTAAACAAAATAATTGGTTGGTAAAAACCAACAGCACCATCTCTGGTCAAACATGGTTACTGCAGAAAGACAAGATTGTCACTGTTTACATAGCAGTGCTTGATTTAAGCGTTCGTCCTCTCTTAAAACACCTCCTACCTCTAATATCCTCTTCAGGGCATCCAGGTAGTTCTTCTCGCTCTCAAGTATCGAGCCCAATATACACCTTCTCACCAGCTGCGGGAACGCAAAACAGCGATCAAGCAGACATCAGCATTCGAAAGAACATTTGTCGAACATGTGCCGTGCCGTTCGGCCGGGTTTGCGAGCGCATCTCCATGGTACCTGCTGCTGGGTCAGGTCCTCGGGGGCGGGGCTTAACACCGGCTCAACGTTAAAACAGTCCACCTCGATGAAGAGCTCCGTCTCCTCGTCCTCGAAGCCGGCCGACTTCCTCTCTGCCATACACACACACACACACAGGAAGAATACAGGAAAGCATTAAGCAATTATTACAATATATTCAGTTTATATGGCGCTTTACTAAATAACCAAAGTGCTTAACAGACAACAGTAAAACTTAAACTTTTAAACTTTTTTAAATGACATTACATACACAGTAAAATCATTTAATCGTTACAGATATAGATTAGAGTATAATTAAAATGTAGTCATGGGATATGGGGGAGGATGTTTAGCAGGGGGAAGCCAGTTTGAAGAGGTGGCTCTTAAAAGCCAGATTGAAAGGATGCATTATAACCTTTCATTGTATCATATGAAGATAATCCTGGTTATACAAACGACAACGACACTTTGTTTGCCATTCATTGCTCTTGCCACTGTTGTCCGGAGCAGGGCCAATACTGAATTATATTTTTAGCCTTAAACCTGTGAGGGGTGTAAGTGTATGCGTGTGGTGGCTGTGCCTACCGTGGCAGAAGGATTTGGTCTTGATGAAAGAGCGGCCCTTTTTAACCGCCGCTTTGGTCTTCTCAAGCCCATCTTTTGTGCCTTCCCTGGCAGCTTTCACCAGCTTTTGCATCTTCAGGCAAAACATAATATATATATATATATATATATATAAATAAAACAAACAAAGTGAGCTAAGAGCTGAGAATCAAAGCAAATGTTAAGGACATGTTATGACGGTGGATGTAAACAACAAGAGCTCGGAGGAGCAGGGCGTGACGTAGCGTGAATCCACCTGGAGCTCATCCTCCTCCACCACTCAGAGGAACCGCAAGAACCCAATGACACAACGTGTGCGTGTGTGTATGTGTGTGTGTGTATGTGTGTGTGTGTGTGTGTGTGGCGCAATACTCACCCGTTCTCGGCAGCTAGGTTAGACTGTGACACTACTTCTACTTCTACTGCAGGGCATTGGAATATGCTGCCCTTTCTAGTAAGACAATGGAACGCTAAGGCTAGCCCGCACCGCTACAAAGGGGGGTGTAGGTGTAGGTATTAGCTTTGTAAATTAGATGGACAAATGTTGAATTTAGACTTTATGAAATTGAACTAGGAAAGAAACGGCCATCACAATAAACTAAAGATGCAGTTTAAGCATGGGTTGATGGGACAGACAGATGCACAACACCACTGACGCACCACCACCACCACCACCACCACCAAGTCCACCACCATCACCATCACCAGCCAATCACATGAGAGCACGATGAGATCAACACGTCTGTGAGTAGAGGCCAGACGCCCACGTGGTGTTAGCCAGGCCGAGAGAGAGGAGAGAGGAGATAGAGATAGACATAGAGATAGAGAGAGAGAGAAGGGTGAAAGGGTGAAGGGTAAGGGACTACTTTGTGGAGCGCGGGGACACAGGTTAGCGGGCAGGCGGTTTACCTTCTGCTCGTGCCTCTGCTTGAGCTGCTGCAGCTCTACTGTTCCCACTGTATTTGCCATAAGATCTTTCATCTTTCTCTCATAGTGTTCTTTCAAGCGTGTCAGATCTTGAGAGAGCTAAACGGAAGCAAAGCAAGTGTTACCACCGGCAAAAGGTCACGTGTGTGGGCATTTGTGTGAGTGTGTGTGCGCGTGTGTCATTCGATTTGTTTGCTTTGATTACAACACACTGCACATTCCAATTACACAAAACGTAATCAACGAAATATGCAAAAGAAAACGGATCCATAACCCGTTAAGCCCATTCAGCGGTGTACAATGAAGAGGGTCTTGAAATGATATGTGACCATTCCTTCCCCATATCCCTATCTGAGCCGTGTGTGGAGTGCGGTGGAGGTGAACCATCCAATGCTTAGGGACCAGGAGTCAACAATGCAATCCTTGCGGTTCAGAAGGCCAGCAGCTCCACCGGTGTGTGTACACACCTGGGTCTTCTGCTGCGGCGGCTTGCCCCTCATGAAGGCATTAGGCAGGCCGTTCTCGGGCCGGTCCTCGCCGTCGCTGGCCTCGTCGTAGCTCTCGAACTCGCTGGAGCTCCAGCCTGTGTCCAGGGAGCTGGCCCTGCCACCCCTGCCTTCGTCGCCCAGCTCCACGTCGTCGTAGATCATGTCGTCTGGGTCTGGGCGCAACAGTTGTTGTTGATGTTGTTGTCGTTGTTGTTAGTGGTTACGGCTACATCCTTCTGTGTGTGTACTTTACTTGTTTAACCGTTACTTTACTTACTAACTAACCGCAGGGTTTGTTCCTGACTGGTGGAACTGAGTGATAACAATCGTTATTCTGACATTTTTATTTATATTTTAATTTCAGAATTTAACTTTTTTAGGGGAAGGGGGGGGGGGGAGATTTTGCCAAACGTCTGGTCTTAACACACACAACATGTGTGTGTTAAGACCAGTGGGCGTCTCAAATGGGCGTACTGGTACCCCCCTAGGGGTACTTCGAGGGATTGCAGGGGCTACCTGGAAATTAAATATTAAGCATCTGCATGTGACCTTCTGGGAATCTTTCCAATGATTGACCAAAATCCTAAGCAAAGCCCTGTGTTGTTTTTCACTAAAAACCAAAGTATCGCCCACACCCATTCAATGTCCATGTTCACCAAATCATATGCACATATATTCATTATATTCATTGACAGCACCAAAGATATAGCACGTGTTAGATCATGGGACAAAACAGCAATAGCACCTCTGTATAGATGTCTGCCGTCTGTGTGTGTGTGTACACGTATGCGACCAATGAAAGAGGAGTCAATCCTCCAGATTTAAGATTTAAGATATAACAAATATACTAATTCTGAATCAAAGCAAAAGGGAAAGCAAGTGGACACGGTGCGTCATAAGAGGAAGTGGATGAGCAGGGACGGGCTCAGCCTAGTAAAACACTGACCTGTGTTGGAGTCAGAGTTCTCCCGGGGCACGTCGTCATAGATCACATCACCTGGATCAACCACCGGAGGAAACACAACCAAAACACAATTAATAAAAATAATTGATAAAAAAACAAAACCCTACACGCAGACTGCAGTCTGTTCCCATAGCAGTGAAATGAAAACAGGATGTTCTCTGGTGGAGGAGACGAGACGCTACCAGTTCCCCCAAGAGGAGGAGAAGAAGAAGAAGAAGAAGAGGGAAGGAAGGAAGGCTTCCAGGGGGGGGAGGGGGGAGGGGGGGGGGGTGGAATTGCGTCAGCAGCAAATGAATGAAACTAGAATCTAAACGGTTCCTTGTTTTTCTTCGTCTTACTTTCCATCCAGGCCGTGTTGGCCGGGTCCGACACCCACTTAGCTAACACGTCCTCCTCCCTGATGGGCGGGTACTCCTCGCTGAACACACTGAAGAAGAAGAAGAAGAAGAAGAAGAAGAAGAAGAAGAAGAAGAACAAGAACAACAAGAAGAGCACCATTATTAGACAAGCACAATACATGGGAACATGGGAACAATACGATCCATGGGCCGCAATCACGGCAGGATGTTTGCCTTATACATATTATAAATATGTCTTGAATCTACTACACCGGTAATCTGCCTATTGTTACAAATGCCGTTACATTGGAGCTTATACCAGCAGCATTGTTAAATACTTGGTCATTGACCACCATTGACCAATCCTGATGGGTCAATGACATTCCCACGCCTCTGCCTTTTTTCAACAAATCAAATTTTTGCAAATCAATGCCTTAAGAATCTAACCTTAAGAACAACGGTCTGATTTAACTTTCGTGCTAATTACTAGCTCTGCTAAATGTGCGTCTGTAAATGATCTTAGTAAATCCCTTGAATTTGTGCAAACTCCTTGACTCTCCTTGACTTAGAGTAGTAGAACGTAGAAGAAATAGGCTCAAAGCACCAGGAAGAATGCTTTTAATTTTTCTTTTAACTGTAACATTTGAGATGGAAGATGGACTAATATCTAATCACAGTGGGCAACTGTGGCATCAGCGGAATACACCACTTCGGGGTATTTTGTGTAAGCGGGGGCTCATGTTTTATTCCTCACGTAGTTGACGTACCTGTCAACAGATGGGTTTCCCGTTGCCACGACAGTAACTAGGAAAGAAAGGAGACAAAAAGTTAGCCGCCGCCATCACACACACACACACACACACACACACACACACACACACACACACACACACACACACACACACACACACACACACACACACACACACACACACACACACACACACACACACACACACACACACACACACACACACACACACACACACACACAGTACTGCTTCTGAACGACCACCAGGGGGCAGTGAGACGACCACAACAGGAGGAACTTTAGAATTAACGAGTGGAGATTTGGATTGGGATGCTGGATGTTTGGTCGGTCTCCCTTGAACCACGTCACAGAGGCGGGTTGCATTCAAAAAGGCCCTTCAAAAAAACATCTGTTTGGCACAGGCAAAAACTGTCACATTTAATACAGTGACGTTTTTCAGTTATCAATCAATGTGGACCGTCGTTCCAGATCAGTTCCATTTTTTGCAAAAAAAAACACATAATGAAGGAGCATCCAGATGGAGCCCGGGAGGAGCTGGGGGGAGGTGAGGGGGGGGGAGGTAATGACAGAGTGCTTTCGGACCCAAGGCGTGCCAAGCCACGGCCTTGGAGCCCGCAGACTGGTGGACTGGTGCAGGGTGAAAACAGGAAGATCCTCACAGCCACCATGGAAAGTAGAGCTAAATATAACCCCCTTCCCCCCCCACCTTCCCCCCCACAGAGAGCGCTTCCTTGTGGCGAGGAAGGAATCCCGGTAGAATGAAAGGAAAGAGGGAAAAAGAACAAGAGGAAAAGGGGGGGGCGCTACGAGGGCATGTGTCACATCACAGCCTGAATGTGCTGTGTCGGTCCAGAGAAAGAGTGTGTGTGTGTGCGAGTGCGAGTGTGAGTGTGTGTGTGTGTGTGTGTCTGTGAGAGACACAAAGAGGGAGGGAGATTAGAGAAAAAAAGGGGATTAGAGAAAACAGGGCAAAAGGGGGGAATTCCAATGCCGTGATCAATGCAATGACTAAGGCCCATGTGTCTATTGTGTTCGCTAATGGCCAGTCAATTCAATTCAACTCAAACTAAAGTCTTTCCTTTAAGGGGGGTTTGTTCGCATTGGTAGACTTATGCTGCACTACAAGGGGAACGGGTGAGACGGACACCATACATACAAGTACAAGACAGCAAACAAGTTCAAGTGTCCACGGCTGGTCTAAAATGTGGTGCACGGCGCTCTAGCAACCCCTACAAGGTGACTTTGCAGTAACTGCATTGTTCTGCACTGTATTTATGACCACTCCTGGCCCTTTGAAATGCTTTTTTAAAGCTTTTTGCACAATTCAACACACATATATATCGTCTATCAGTCACTTTTTGGTGTTTTTTTATTGTGGTTTTTATTTTGTACAGTATATTTATTTAGTTTAGTGTTGTATAGTATAAGTTTAGTCCAAAGTATAGCATATAGTGTTCAATTGTAGAAAACTCATACTGCTCATACTGCGATTGTACTTTAATCTTCAATCTTGAAAACCAGGTGGTTCAAAAACGGTTAATTACCTAAAAACAACTAAGGAGTTAAGTCGCCTCACAATGTGCTTCACCCTACCGACCTAGTGATGAACATGCCATACTAAACCAATGACGTTTCTAAACCATACGTAACGTGAAAATTACGTGAAAATGTTTTAACAGGGGGGGTATCTTCCGGTACCTTCCTCGTCCACGGAGAGGTGGCGGATGATGACGGGCGTGGTGTAGGCCGGCGTGATGAGCGGCACGCCGGACGGAGTGGCGTAGCCGCACGGCACTGGGATGGCGTAGCCCGAGGAGACGCCGCGAGGGCTGCTGGGAACCTCCTGGGCCTCTCCCACCGCCGCCGCCGCCACCACCGCCGCCACCTCCCGGGGCTCGGCCAGAGGGGAGGAAGGGGCGAGGCCAGGCGGAGGAGGAGAGGAAGGGGCGGAGCCGAGCGGCTGCTCCAGCTGCTGCACCTGGAGCGGGGCGATGTCAATGACAGAGTAGGGGTTGACCTTCCCCCGGGGGGCGTGTCCAGGGGCCCCCGGGAGGGTGGCGTCATCAGAGGGCAGGTCAAGGCCTCCTGGCAGAGGGAAGGGGAGGAGGAGGAGGAGGAGGCCAAAGGACAAGGAGTGTTCAGTGACAGGACGTTCCAGTCATGATCAAGGTAATGTCACGTACGTTATGGTCCTGCCGTTTTACAGAGATGAGATGACGCAACAAGACATACTGACAAGGGGAAAACTCAATAACAAACCACCACTTATGAGTTCCACATTTAGAACATATTTCGATTTTTAGGGGAGGGGGGGGGGGGGGGGGGGTGAGATAATCTGAAGGAATGAAGTGACCCCGCTCCCATGAAATTCAAATTTCCAACTAATCTTTCCCATTCATATTTATCATTCAGTATTTTTTATTGGGTCTGAGAGCAGTCCTAGAATAGCTTTTCGAGCCCAGCTGGAGCTGGAGGCCTGCTTCCCTCTGTGAGATGGGAGTGTTGGAGGGGGGGGGGGGGGGGGAGAGGTGAGGGAGAGAGTTGAGCAAAAGTACACACAACAACAGCTGGTGACCAGAGCAAGACTGAGGTGTGATTGACAGTAAACTGTGACTTTCACTGCCTCCACTATAACAAAAATCAGCTTGTGTGCCTGATAGCCTCTGACCCCTCCACTCTGAGGGGTACAGCGTCACGCCTCCCCACCCCCCTCCTCCTCCCCCCCCCCTCCTCCTTACCTCACCGTTAGGAGCTCCAACACTCACTCACTGACTAGACTGAGATATGAGGGGAAAAACTGCCCTGCTAGTCACACGGACGACTACAAAAAGGCACCGAGCAAAGAGGGGCCAAGCCCTAAATCACACGGTTCCCGTTGGATTATTATATGTTTGGGAGACAGAAGACACCTCAACACCACAGGGCTCAAAACAGAGTTTTGCGGCTCATTTTGCTCTGACGAGAGGTGTCACCGTTGACAAGTCAAGTCTAGTTCAAGTCGTAGATTTCACCAGACAGCGTTTGATAATTACAGCCTGGACTGGACTAGGAACCAAACTGAGCTAATGGAGGGCCTTATGCCGAGGAGAAAGTTTAAATTCACTTGGTGGTGTTCATTAGAAGCCAATTAATACCAGTAATTATGCCACAGCCTTGTTGAATACTTGATTCTGATTGCGCAATTACATTTCATTATTTAATCAGTTCCAAATCAATTCGGTGCAAACGCAAAATCCATGAAAACAACGGCCTAATGGAAAACATCGACCAGATGTTGCTTCACAACGCAAAAAACAATATCCCAAAACCATTGTTGGCAAACTGTGTGGATCCGGAACAAACCACTACGGGTTGTCCCGCTATTGTAAATAATGCACAACAGCTTTCTAATATGGGCACAACCGTTTATTCCTTACATCAGTTCTACATATGAAAAATATTTAAAAAGAGTAGAAGAAAAATAAAACGTTTCTCCACTACATTAGAAGCGCCACCCGACTGAGTAGCGCCACTACACGAAAGCAGCGCACCCTTGAAACCCTGCCACCCAGTGTCTTAAAGAGAATCAAATCACTGTCAATGTGTGTAAGAAGGGAGTGGCATGTGTGTGAGTGTGAGGTTGAGTGTGTGTGAGTGTGAGTGTGTGTGTGTGTGGTTGAGTGTGTGTGAACTTATGTGTGTGTGTGGCTTATGTGTGTGTGTGTGTGTGTGTGTGTGTGTGTGTGTGTGTGTGTGTGTGTGTGTGTGTGTGTGTGTGTGTGTGTGAGCATGTGGTGAGCATGTGTGTGTGTCTCTGTGCCAAGCACAGGCTGAATGATAAGTGCTGCCCACCCCTCCACTACGGCCCACAGTAAGTGTGTGTGTGTGTGTGTGTGGGGGGGGGGGGTGATGGTAGGAGTAAACAGAGCATAGACCACCAGTGTCAGGGCGGTGTGTGATGGAGGCCAGGTCCTCCGTGCAGCAGCAGAAGGCTGAATATAGACAGTGTTCCCCAGAGCCAGGCAGGAGGACCACCACTCACACAAACACAAGGAAATCATTCCTCCACCCCCAGTGGGAGACACTAAGGCAGGCAACAATGGCAAGGATGGCAACGGAAAAGCTGCGTGTTTGTGTCGAGATTCGACAACAAAAGATGGATACATTCCAGTATAGACTCCTAAACATGTCAGGAATCAAGACATCAGTCATCGGGTTCATCAGGCTTTTAAAAAGGTTGTCTCACCACTCACTGAGAGGTAGGTCTCGCAAAGGTATGTCTCCCCCCCCCCCCCCCCGAACAGAACGAGAAGCGATGCAATCTTATCCCCCACCCCTAGAAGGCACAAACGAGACTCCTCCCCCACACCGACCTGTTCTTCTGTCCTCAGTGGGGGGAGGGGAAGGGAGCGGGGGAGGAGGGAAGTCGCTCTCCTCTTCGCGGGTCGCCTTGGACACCGACGTGGTCCGCGCCGCGACCGCCGGCGCGTCCTCCGTCACGCCGGGACCCCCGACACGTCCGACCGCAGCGATGTCCGAGGGGGGGGCCGGGGGCGGCGGGTCAGCCTCCGTGACCTCGTCGCCGCTGTCGTCAAACGCGAAGGCCTCCCCCTCGTCTTCGTCGGCAAAGAGGCCGCCGTCTGCCAACACTGGGACACAGAGAGAGAGAGCGAGAGCGAGAGAGAGAGAGAGAGAGAGAGAGAGAGAGAGAGAGAGAGAGGTTTTATTGACATGCGTGACGAAGACAACAGGAATGCAGGTGTATCAGGTGTCGAGGCTGAAACGTAAAACGGCAGCAGTCGTTCAAAAAAAACCCCAAAAACAGCCATTCAGACCACAACCAGACACCGACGTGGCTAATGTTAGTTTTTTTCATCGAAGGCTCAGTGAAACGCATTTGTGTGTGTTTTCAAAGCCGCGGCATTGAGGAAGAAGGCAAGTAAGCGTAGTGAGGAAGTAAGCTGCACAGAACCTTGTGCTCTCGTTTCCATATATATGCGGTTCGGCGTGAGGAGCTGTGACACGTGGAGCCGGAGGTGGCTCTTTACTGGGTTGAGGGTTCCGAGACACGAGGCCTCTGCTCGCTGGGCTTGTAATTAAGGGTGGAGTCCCCCCCCCCCCCCCCCGGCCGAAACTGCAGTTCACATCAGATGCTACTTTATGGATAGTTTCTATCCACAGGCGGTGCGCCTACTGAACTGCTAGGAGTGCTGCCACTATCATAACATTGTCATCCATATTACATATTACACGATCATACTTTTGCTGGACTTTCTGGACTCATTACAGTGACTGCACTGTACTGCACTGTATTCATGATGCTGCTGCACTACTGGCACTTTAAAAATGCTTTTAAAATCAAATCAACAAATGTACATCAGTCAATTCTTTATTGTCGTTTTTATTGTGTATAGTATTTGTACAGTATTGTGTTTTAGAAATGTATACTGCGGTAGGGAATGGGGAGTTAGCATTCCATTGACTTGGCAAATCAAAATCTTGAATCTTGAATGTTACGGCGTGTAAAATAACCACAGGGTGTCATAGCCCCTGTAGTCACGCGTCACGGCTGGTGGGAGTTGTCTCGCTGTGCTTCCAGACAGGAAGGGGAGACGCACACACGTTTCGGCCAGTTTCCACACTGAGATTAGGCCAGCAGGAAACTGGGAAGTCACTCCCTCCAGAGACCGGGAATGTGGCCAGAGATCCCCCCCCCCCCTCCTCCCCTCCTTCCCCTACAAGCAGCCAGGCAGGGCTGTGGATTATATGAATGGGGTCTTGGTGAGCCAAACTAATTGAGGGTCAAGATGTAGAAAGAGATGTAAATGTCGTGCAGGCCTTCAAATATGGGGGCTGGTTTTTGGCCTTTTTTCCACATTTTGGTTCAATCTTATTAAAGCACATGAAAAGTATGCTTTAATAAACAGCATTAAGCATTAAGAGACACCCTTGACGCTGTTCATCTTGTAAATGTAAATTCTATAGAATTATATAGTACAGAGAGACAAAAAAAAAAAAGGTAAAACTGTCCATCCAGCCATCCATCGTCTACCGCTTATCCGGGTCGGGTCGCGGAGGTAGGAGCTCCAGCTCCAGGGGACTCCAGACTTCCCTCTCCCTGGCAACATCGATCAGCTCTGACTGGGGGATCCCCAGGCGTTCCCAGGCCAGCGTGGATATATGTAATAACCCTACCTGTACCTCGGTCTGCCCCGTGATCTCCTCCCAGCTGGATGTGCCTGGAAACCCTCCCTTGGGGAGGCAAACCAGGAGGTAAAACCGACCAGAAGGTAAAACTGTAACTAATAATAATGAGAAATGCTGGGCAGTCATTTCACCGAAACCAAAGCCTGCCTCAATTGGAAGGAGCAATCCAAACCCCTCCATTAATGCCCTGCTCTATTTTTACAGCAACAGGCCATAATGTTCTCTGTTATAAGCCCACCGGGTTCAAAAGGTACCGTAACTCACTGTGGTTGCCACAGCATGACTGTGAGAATGACTCTCTACATGCTGGTCTTTTTCTAATTTTTTTCATCTGGCAAACTTGTACTTTTAACCAAGCATTCCAGCCATTCCTTTGTGTCAGTGGTCAAAGCCAGATTGTATTGGGCTCACAGGCTGAACTCTTCTCATATCCGCACTGCGTTTCTCAATGGAATTCTTAGGTTCCCCCCCCCACCCCCCCCTTCCCCTAATTTCCTTGCGTGTGCTGATAAGAGCAGAGGTAATGGACTCCACCCACTCCTACTCATAGCCCCACAGCCGAAATAGCTCAGTTGGGAGAGCGTTAGACTGAAGATCCAAAGGTCCCTGGTTCGATCCCTGGTTTCGGCATTTTGACCCCCCCCTTGTAAAGCAAATCTTGCCCCAGGTAGAGTCTTCCAAGTCCTCACAGTGCTTTAGTAAATACTAAGGGACACTCATTTCAACAACTTAAGTTACACGTGTTATTAAAAGTTAAATGTTATGCCACTCTACATGGGTTCCACTTCATTTGACCCAATGTTGACATACATACAGCCTTCTTCTCAACATAACTGAAATATACAAAGAAATGCCAACGTTACCCCTTTACAAACTTTAATGGTCAACGAGTGAATCATACTGTCACCCCCCCTCGGCTCTAAACACTTAGAAATGAAAATGACAAGTCTACCTTACTGGCAGAGCACTCTGTGGCCGCCTCATAGACTTTGAAGCCTCCAGGAATCAACAAATCATTCGCGGATTTGCTCCCTGGGGTCCTGACAGCTAGGTGTTGCACCCACCCTGTTGTCAGTGTGTGTGTAGGGGGGGGCGTTCCCCGAGGGGGGGACAGCTACGCCACAGGGAAACACCGTGACCCCACCGTCCTGTTGGCAGACTGCAGTAGGAGGAGGCTGAGAGATGCCATCTCTACTCCTTCATGTGCAGCCGTCAGTAACCAACAGGGTCAGAGGTGAAAGGGGGGAGTTGTAGAGATAAGGCACAGCCCCACGACTCCCGTTCTTTCGCACTTGAATATTTATTGGTGTTGGTGTTTAGCTTATTATGCACCCAAATCTGTTTGTGCATCGTTTTAATGGGAAGCGCTGCGCTGGGATGTGTGAAACACAAGCTCAATCAGATCAGACCTGGCCAGCTCGCTCAATCGGTCCAATAGCACTGGTGCGAGTGCCGTTTATTAGCCAGACATTACAGGACACACACACGTGCACAGACACACACACACACAAATCACAATATGGATTCTGTTCTCTTGGAGCCTTCTCCACTCCACTCTTGTCACATAACGTTCTGTTCACCGGCTTACAATCCGCTTCGGCATCGCCCTGGCAACACCGCCAACCGGCCGCCCAGCTGGGGGAGAAGCATTTCTATGGCCCGGGTCTGTCCCCTGAGGCTCTGTGTGTGCGTGTGTGTGTTTGTGCGCGCGTGCGTGTGCGCGCGCGTGCGTGTGCGTGTGTGTGCGATGCTGCAGCAGAATTCTGTCCAGTACTGGAGGCACATTGTTTGGGATTCACAGCGGCCCGGCACATCCCCCCCCGCCTGGTTCCTCTGCCCACGCTCTTCAGAAGCGAGGAGGAGAGGAATGTGTTGTTTTCACATGTCATTTATTGTCTTTCCCCGGGCTCTTCACTGAGCTACAAGTGGCAGCCACCACTGGCTGTTTGGTAGGCAAATCACCCGGTTACATGACAATACAAAGGCAATTTGCAGCCATTGGCTGAGCCATCAAACATGCTGTATATACTGTACCCTGATTGCTAGAGAGGTTTGGAAGATTCATGGTTGCATCTTAAATGCTGTGTGATATTTGGTTGTTTTTTTAGGATTAACACCAGCACAAATATATGTGACACATATGAAAATCCATAGGGTCAAACGATCCCTTGCTGATCAAAACACCATGGCCAGTATGGGTAACGAACACACAACCGTGGCGTTATTAGCAACACGCTCTAACCAACTGAGCTAACAGGCCTGCGTACCTCTTGGGACATTACTCTCGTCTAGTGGCATGCCGCCAAATCCATGGCTGTATCTAGACCACCACTAGGCTACCTGTCTTTGACAAAAAATGTGGTCATAAAAGTACCTGTTTACTGTGTAGCACTGTTTACCTTTACCATGCATGTACACTCTGTATGGAAGATTTTAGAACAAGCCGAGTCACTCACACTTACCACTGATAATGGAAAAGACCAAAACTGAGACAAAAGTCCCAACTGAATTCAGTATTGTTTAATATGTTTGATATTTTGCTATAAGATAAGCAATTAATTTATAAGCTATTTAGAGACTGATTTTACATTTTGGCCTGCTTTGATATATATATATCCCATTATTTCTCTACTAGAAGCGGAACCTTGACGTAAAGGAGTAGTTTTCAAGGTAACAACAATCATTGTTGAACAAAATGCCAAACAGTTTGGTAAAAATTTGGCCAAAATTTGGTATTGGCTTCAGAAAAATATTCTGAAGCCAATACCAAAAAAACAATGTACTGCCGAAACCAGGGATCGAACCAGGGACCTTTAGATCTTCAGTCTAACGCTCTCCCAACTGAGCTATTTCGGCCATGGAGGCATAGGTGCGGGGGAGGTGTCTGTGTCCCGGTCTGAGTCTGATCAGCCAGGAAACCAGCTCACAATGCTCCACCGATCAGCAATCTCAGCCATAACCAACTCCCCCCTGTGAGGAAAAACATCTATTGGGCCAATGACATTCTGAGCCCCTTTGTGGTTGCGAGGTGGTGGTTGACTTTACTTTCGGGCGGAGGAGGTGGAAAGTCTTCCACGTCCATGTTAGCCAGGCGCTGATCTCTGGTGGGTGTCTTCACACTCTTCTCCCCCCCCGGCGGTGTAGTGGAGCTCAGCTAGGCCCGCGCACATCCCTGTGGGTGGAAACACACACACACACACACACACACACACACACACACACACACACACACACACACACACACACACACACACACACACACACACACACACACACACACACACACACACACACACACACACACACACACACACACACACACACACACACACACACACACACACACACACAGGGGGGAAGATGTCATTTAAGAGACACAGAACAAAAGGAGGCAGAGGCAGAACTCCATCGGCATGGTGGAGAGTGGTTGAGGAATGTTTCCATACATCAACACTTAGGCATTCATGTCCTGGGCCTACATGAGCCCAGTCCACACAGGAAGCATTACTCCATGCTACTCCATCTAGAATGGCAGGAGTACAGGGGATGGTGGTACATGGGGCCTGTGGGGCCTGTGGATGTTATGGTCCAAGGGGAGCCAGGGGCTTTTTGTGTGAACAATTAAGTGTTTTTCAATGCAGAACAATTGCCAACAAATTGGCATGTCTAATGACTAACCGAAGCCGTCACGGCTACACCCTTCGTGCTGCTGTAAAACAAACACACACACTGTGTGTGTGTGTGTGTGAGAGAGAGGGGAGTGTGTGTGAGAGAGGGGAGTGTGTGTGTGTGTGAGAGAACTTTCCACTTGATAACCGGTGGCCTGATTAAGGATTCCGCGCAGGTTCGTACCGAGGTTTGAATGCAGTTAACCACATCAATATGGTAATTGTTTCAAGGAAAATTAGCATCAGCTCTGCTTCGTTTCTCCAGTTTCACAGCTGTGAAGTTGTTTTAATGAGCACAGAAACCGGAAGGTTGTTTCGTTCGAATAAACAAGCTTGCATCCACTTTTGCAAACGGTAATCTCTTTTAACACTGCGGTAGAGCAACGCACGGCGCGGAAAGAACCACTCAACATCATCATCGTTGCCGTCATCGTCTCTCGGGAGATCACAGCTATATCTCAGGGGGTCGAGACGACTGGCTTATTGGTCACATCACGTTTCAGCGGCGCTACATGCCGGTGTCCCCAGCATGCCAAGGCAAGAGGACCTTCCGACCTGCACGGGCATGAGACAAAAAAGGTAGAATTCCCGCAGAACACGCAGAGTGTTGTTTGCTCGTGCCGTAGCCTACAACGATGCCATAAGCACATGTGACAGCTCCTGTCAGCCAGGGACTACTCTAGACTCTAGACGGATAGCACAGAGAGAGCCTACTTCCTTGGTTGGCCCTCTCCACTTGGATGGAGAGAGATTGGATGACACAGCTCTGACGCTCACGCTATAGCATGAAGTGGCCCCTTTGTTTCTGGCGCGGATTCTTCTTCTTCTTCTTCTGCTCCCAACGTTCTTCGCTCTCATTCAACGGCGGCCACAACCAGAATAAGTGTCGTCACAAGCGGACAACAGTGGCGCAGCACACCGCAGCTTAAAGATGTCCCCGGTACGCGTCTCAAAGGTTGTTTTGTCTGCCCGTAACGTGGAATCCTCCGCTTCCTTTGTCTACCTCCCCGTTGGCAGGGCTCAGGGCCAGAGCCGTGTGTGCTGCGTGTGCGTAACCACACACACACACACACACACACACACACACACACACACACACACACACACACACACACACACACACACACACACACACACACACACACACACACACACACACACACACACACACACACACACACACACACACACACACACACACACACACTTGGATGAATAACTACTGAGAGACAATGATTGCACAACAGACAGGTAAAATATCCATCGCCATGGGGGTGAAAACTGCATAATGCTCAGAGCGCGAGAGAGAGAGCGAGACCAACCACACATGCTAAACGGAACATTTACTTGAAACGGCAATACATGGTTAAGGCAACGATGAACTTGACATGAGGTACTGCATACATGAGGTACTGTATGTATTCTCACTACATGTGCGAGAACGAGAACCTGTGCCTCATCTCCTTCCTCGGCAGAAGAGATGCCAGGAGGCGAGGGATGTGGGGGAGGGAAGGACGGGATACAAAAAAGAAAAGCCAGGTTAATGTGTCTTTAAGAGCTTCCATAAATTACACCACTACACAGAATCAATATCGGCGCAGGCGCTAATCTTTCGCATCAAGCCTCTCATCTGAAGTGAACTTGACAGCGTTCCTAAAAAAACGCTAAGCCCTGAAAAACCACCAAGAAGAGAAAAACGTCCTTTTAGAGGCAGAGTTGTATCAGCAACACTGGTTCGACTTTGCCATGTAGCCCCTAGTCTTGAGGAGAGACCCTCCCTCCCCCTGTAATTACTAGTTAGTGATCAGTTCTCCTTAAACGCTAGAGTAGGCACACCCACCTCTCAAAAAGGACACCCTGGATGGGGATGTGGTATGTGGCTCAGAAGGTGTGTTCCTCCCCCCCACACCCCCCGGGACCACCTGGCTCAGCGTGGAAAGGCTTCACCCCGTGTTTACAACCTCTGACGCTGACTGTTGGTCGGCAAACGCTCACCGCATTCCGACTTGTTGCAGACGCAGCGAAAAAAAATTAAACTGGAGGCTGCTAAAGCTAAACGAGGAGGCTTATGACTTATGAATGATCGAAAAGACCCAAGAGCGTTACAAGTTGTGACTACTCGATATTGCAGAGACCGTTCCCAGGGTGGTGACAGGTTAAAGTCTTCAGCGGGAAGAAAACGGAAAAGCTCAATTTAAATTTTTTTTAAAGAAGGAAGGAGGGAGGGGAAGGGGAGGAGGTCGACTGGGTCTTTGATGAAGGGAAAACCGTGTCCAACGTGCCTTTACACGTCAAGTGTGAGGTCGAGTTATTTTGCCTCGACAGGAAAACAAGTCAGTCAGTCATCTGGCTTTACCAGTGAGGAGAACGGAGAACAGTCTGCTTGCGTGTGTCTGTGTGTGTATCATGCAACAACGTGACGACAGAACCACACTGTAGCTGGAATAATCTGACCCACCATTAATAACAGGGGCAGGTCATACATGGCGTCAACACCTCCATATGTCAACCTATATGCATGAGGCATAAAGACAGTGTGTGTGAAATAGTTGGTGGCAATGCTAGCTTAGTCCGACTCATAACTAAAGGGATGGAAGTGTGTTTTCTATCTGTCTTTCATCATTAGTAGTACAAACTTAATATTCAGCCATACTAAATAATAATGAAATGGGACTTCTGAACTCCTCCTAACGACAAGTGGGGCTATTAACAATAGCCTGGAGGCGAAGATGCATTACACACACACACACGCACACGCACGCACACACGTCTGGGTCCAGAACTCTGTGGCTGGTGGTTCATCCATCATGTTGGCATTGTGACCTGAACTTTTGGCACCACCAAAAAGCCATTAGGTCTCTGTTAAAAGTCCCTGACAGATTCACAGAGAGCCACAAAAGAGTTGCATGGGCGGAGGTGACAGTGGGGTTTTACTGGACAGGTCAGAGTGCCATGCTCTTCACCATGCTAAACATCTTGTTGTCTCACCTCCATCATAAACAATTCTACACCAACGTTATTATTGTTAGGATGGGAATTACAAAATTCTAAATGGACAATCATACAATTGCTGTATTTTTTACCCTTTTCTGGACTCCTGCATAAACACTGAAACATTTCACACTGGGACAACATTATAGATTCATGGCTATTTTATGCCAGTAGTGGATTGATATATTGAAGGTCCACAATTGAAGTAGACCCCCTCTAGATGGTGCAATGATCAAAATAAACATGTGGCCAGTACAGGTATCGAACTGAACTGAGCTAACCGGCCATGTAAACACCCTAGAGTCAAAAGAGGTCTGCAACGAGAGGGGCTGAAGGCGTGACTGGGTTAAAGGCAGCGCTGCTATAAATAACACACCAACAACCGTAGTAGAGACAACACTAATCTACAGAAGACAATGGTTGGCTTAGGCTGGAACGACCAACATAACGTGTGTTCTCTCTGTACAACCAGCTTCTAGCGGTGTGGTAAAATTAAAATCCAGTCCAAATAACCCCTTGTTCGTTTAGTCACTTGATCCATAGAAATACAGCCGATGATTACCCTCTGACTGAACAAAATGACAACAACAACCACACTCAGAGATAATCTATGTCAGGGCAATACACTTTAAGTCCATTTCAGAGGACGACGTCGTTGTTGGGCGTCATAGGTTGTATTGCATTTTTTTTTGTTGCCAGCTCAATCAAATAGAGCTAGGGGGCTAATTTCATACTCACATTTAACACTGTCTGTGACAGACCGTCCACACCAGTGCATGGCGTTGAAAGAATGTTAATGGTGTGCTCATAGCAACAACAACAACAACACACCAATCATCCAGCACTTACTTGGGCTATCAGCCATACTTGGCCTTGTCCCCATGTCCCCCATTCGCCATTCCATCGTAGCTGCATTCGTTGTATGATATCTACTATAGGCCTGCTGATATATATATATATTAAAAACACCAACACCCTTCATCAACGTATTGTTGTGGAAGACCGCCCACATACGTACGGACACAAATGCACAGAAGCTGAACTACGTGCTAAAACATCATCCAACATCGTTGATGTATCTGGAGAAATGTCACACAACAGGCCCACCAAGAGGAAGCGCTGCAGTATATTTGGGGATTGAAGAAGGAAGCTACGAGTATCAGAATGAGTAGAGATCTCATTGGGAACTGATTGAACATGTGGGCAACCCCATGCTCAGGCAGTCAGGCAGTGCTGTGCTATTTGTTAAGCAAATAACCGGCAGTGAGAGAGAGGGATAGGTATGGGCGTTTTCCAACAAGTCCCTGCTGTCGAGGGAATCTACAGGTCGCACCAGCCACACACAAAAGAAGACCAACATGGCCCTTATCTAAAACAAAAACAAAATCAACATGTTTAACTTGGCGTACATACAGAAGTGAACGCACACCTTTGCGTTTGGGGTCGTCTGAGCAAGTTGTTAAAACGGTCCACTAGATACTCCAGGTGAACGGTTCAGCCCTAGTTCCGCCCTGTAGCCATGCCATGTTTTTTTTAAACGAACGACCATATGTCCCACATGTCAGGTGTTTGCAGGACGAGCATACCGGTGAAAGACGAGCGCACTTGACGAACCAATGCATGCATGCATGCATACATGCATGAAAGGGGATGTCAATATGTGTGTACCTGCATACAGAAAGAAGAGCTCTGATCTCTCCAGTCTCCATTAAGACGAGTTAATTCATGTTACACCCATCCAGTATATGTTGACATGTTACAATCTAGTATGTTACATTGCCGTTGCAATAACAGCGACGGATTTGTACAAGACGCGTCTAAAATATGATCCTCTTCTGTGACCAGCTAGGATCTGATCGCTTAAATGGCCAATTGTCCCTTTTGTTGATGACAGCTAGTGTCGGAAACTTCGCAAAGACAACGAGCCACGTTATAGACCTAAAAGACAAGTAGTTTGAAAATGAAAACATTTGTTTTTTTAATTAAAGAAAGGATAGACATCTTAATTTAAGTTATGGAAATATGAACAGGGGAAAAAGTTGTGGGCATTTATACTTCACGTTGGAAAAAAAGGTGTTACTTACCATTTGAAAACTCTTCCAGTAGTAAATTAGGTGTCCCTTTTGAAATTCTTGGCTGTAGGGCTAAAAACAAACGGCGTTTTCTTACAAAAACATAACCCCGGCCACATCAAATACTAACTTTTCAATACAGTCGCTTCCACTCGACGCAGGCTGACTCCATCCAAGCGAAACCTTCAGGACTCCTGATGGCTGATTGGTTGAGGTTTGGGGATAGATGCTGTGATTGGCTGAAGGGACCGTCAATCCAAATACCAAATTCCAAACTGCTCACGTGACATGTGAGGTGGCTCCTCAGAAAACAGCTGTCTGGTGATGGATGGACTGGGCACATCCTCCGTAGACATTCTGCTAAATGACTCTAACTACACATATGTTGGGTGGAGGCAACATTGAGGAATTCTGACTATATTCCAGATCGAGAAGGTTACTTCAGTAAGGACCCCATTGAAATACAAATTACAAATACAAACCATGAAACAGTTACGCTGCCATTGTGTCATTTAAAACCTTTTAATATTGCAGACAATACCTTTTAATATTGTAGACTACCCTACAAACATTTTTTAGTCATAATAAAACAATAAATCTCGCCCCACCGGGTTCAATAAAAACTAAATGCAATGCTGCCATCTAGTGGCAATATGTTCTTGCCACTAGATGACTAGATGACTACCGTCACTGCAGAATTAGTGCGAAATACAATTCTACTGCCAAAAAGAGGAAAAAAGTGTTTTATGTCGAACGAGCCCGTTTGTCCTGGTTGTCCTGTTCCGCAATCACTAGAAAGTCAGTAATGTAACCATTTATTCTAGTAGATCCAATTCCTGTATCCCGAGCTCAGTTTCACATATTTCCCCACAAAGTCAGTAACATTATACAGTGCACAAAACAATCGTACTAATAGATTCAGTAATGTTAAAATAATAATTTAAGTAAAAGATAAGTAAAGTAAATAAGTAAAAGTTGTTTAGTGGCTTTAACAGTCAGAAAGCCTATTGACAATTGCAATGAGGAGAAATACTACTTATCAAAGCCAGGCAAAACAAATCAACACTATAAAATACTTCCATCACTCAAATGAGAATACTTAGTTCCTTATTTCAGAGATAATACAGTCACTACCAATGCCACAAATTACAAAATGTTTTAGTTCACATGTTAAAAATGTGAAAATGCTGTTCAATGTCTTTTTAGCAGAACGGAGCCTGCGTGGATAAGCCCAATGATCCAGGAAGTACCTTCAATGCGTATGTGTTATTCTTGTTATCGGACATATTAGCTATATAATACAACCTTCTACTACAATTGATAGACCAGCAGCATCACCAAAAGGACCCCTGGCTAAACAGGTGTAAAACGGTGTTACAGGGATCTCAGATTGGACAAAGCACTACTCTGCTCTTGTGCTTTCTCCTGACACCCGTCTGTTGCCTCGTTCCATGTCCCTGCACATAACGTGTTGCTTGGTACTCCAAGTCCACTTGTCAGAAGTGTTATTATTAAATGATTATATTATTGAACTCCCATCATAAGAAAATACATAGCTTTCAACAAGAAAGTGTAATTAATACATCTGGATCTGGAGTCATAAAGTGGCTCGCCACTATTCGTTGCAGATGTATAAGTAAAAAAGTAAAAGCAAAAGCATTTTGTCCCACCACTTCCTGTTAAAAGGTCAGACTCATGGAGAATCACGGTTTGCTTAGCCCTGCTCTCAGGGTAAACCAAAAAAAACTAAACTCAAGCAAGTGGAAAGTGGTGCACAAATCAAGGTTGTTCAGAGAACAATGACTTCAAATAAATGTAAAAGTACAGATTCAATAAAATACCATTTCCCAATGTCTTTTATTCCCATTGCCCAATACAAAAGGGAGCTCATGGAGTTCCATGACTCGAATACCCTAACAACAATGCACTTTTCTTGTCAGCACACATACACCCACCGGCACCCACCGGTACGATTCCAGCGGTCCAAAGGCCCCGGTGGGTTCAGCTGGTGTGGGGTTTAGCGGGGCGCCCCGAGTGCTCCTCCGGCCCCCCTGCCGCGGAGCCATTGGCCACGGGCGCGTTGCCGAAGTTCCAGTCCACGGGGTTCAGCAGCTGCATGGTCTTCTTGTGAGTCCAGATGGGGTTGATGAACAGGGTGAGGAGGGCGAACCCTGTGAAGAAGAGGACGCGAGGGACCAGGGGAAAGACGGCGTTGATGGCGCCCCAGTGGCTCCAGCACACCCACCAGAAGTAGTAGGTGACCACCATGCGACAGTGGAACATGTGAACCATCACCCACTGGTTGCATCTCCAGAACACGCTGCGTGCCCAGCCGGCCTGTGGGAAAAAGGATGAGGAGAGGTGGAGTCAAGTCAAGTTTATTGTCACTTCACAGTTTACACAAGTATAAAGCAGTGATGTGAAAATCGTATGTGCAATACCCGACGACAGACAGCAGTTATAAAAATAAGATAAAAAATTGAATAAAAAAAATAAAAATGCAATTTATAAAATGCAAAATATCGGCACAGAAAAGAGCAATATGTATATATAAATCAATGTAATAAAATATACATTGTTATATGCTATACGCCCTTGTTCAGCAGCCTGATGGCCTGACTGTGGAAGCTATCTCTAAGCCTATTTGTACGGCACTTGATACTGCGGTATCGCCTACCTGACGGTAAAAGTGTGTACAGTTCGTGGCTGGGGTGGGCAATGTCTTTTATTATTTGTTTGGCCTTGGCCACGCACCGCTGATGGTAAATATCCAGGAGGGGGGGGGAGCTCACCTCCAACGCTATACTGGGCCGTCCGCACCACCCTTTGAAGCGCTCTGCCCTCGAGTGCAGTGCAGTTCCCGTACCAGGCGGTGATACACCCTGTAAGAACACTCTCCATGGTGCCGTTATAGAATGTTCTCAGGATGCGGGGGCCCATGCTGAATTTCTTCAGACGCCTGAGGAAATACAGGCGTTGTTGGGCCCTTTTCACCACGTGTGTGGTGTGCGTGGACCATGTGAGGTCCTCGGAGATGTGCACGCCGAGGAACTTGAAGCTGCTGACCCTCTCTACTGCAACGCCATCGATGGAGATAGGGCTGTGCTCTCCCCTCTGCCTCCTGAAGTCCACGATCAGCTCCTTGGTCTTCTTGACGTTGAGGGCGAGGCTGTTCTCCTGGCACCACTGCTCCAGCGATCCGACCTCCTCCCTGTAGGCTGTCTCGTCGTCGATCAGGCCCATCACTGTCGTGTCGTCAGCAAACTTGACGATGACGTTGGAGCTGTGCATAGCCATGCAGTCGTGGGTGTAGAGGTAGTAGAGGAGAGGGCTCAGCACGCATCCCTGGGGGTCTCCCGTGTTGAGGGTCATTGGCTCTGATGTGGTGCTGCCCATCCTCACCACCTGGCGGCGGTCCGACAGGAGGTCCAGTATCCAGCTGCACGTGGATGGGGGCACGCCTAGGCCTCTAAGCTTGGTGTCGAGCTTGGCAGGAACTATCGTGTTGAACGCTGGGCTGTAGTCCACAAACAGCATTCGCACATAACAGTTCTTTCCCTCCAGGTGGGAAAGGGCAGTGTGGAGGGCCATGGCAATTGCGTTGTCCGTGGATCTATTTTGACGATATGCAAATTGCCATGGGTCCAGCGTGGCAGGTAACACGGAGCAAATAAAGTCCTTGACCAACCTCTCGAAGCATTTGCTGACAATCGAGGTGAGGGCTACAGGTCTATAGTCATTCAGGCATGTTACCTTGGGTTGTTTAGGGACAGGCACGATGGTGGACATCTTGAATACCGCGGGGACAACAGCCTGAGACAGGGAGAGGTTGAAGATGTCTGCAAAGACTCCTGCCAACTGGTCTGCACATGCTCTGAGGACGCGGCCCGGGATGTCGTCGGGGCCTGCCGCCTTACGGATGTTCAGCCGCTTGAAGGTGCGGTGCACATCCGCCTCAGAGATGTTCAGCAGGCTGGTCTCCTCAGGCGGCGCTGGCTTCGGCGGGCTGCCGTTCACGTCGAACCGAGCATAAAAAGTATTTAGCTCTCCTGGGAGGGAGGTAGAGGAGTTCTCTACACAACTGGTTCTCCCTCTGAAGTTCGTTATCGTCTGCAGCCCCTGCCAGATACCCCTCGCATCGTGGCTCTTGAATTTATCTTCCACTCTGTCCTTATACTCCCGCTTGGCAGTGACGATGGTCTTACGGAGGTCGTAACGGGCTCTCGTATATTCCTCCGTGCCAGTCAGTGCGAGGTGGAGTGTGATAGTATATATATATATATATATATATATATATATATATATATATATATATATATATACACATATATACATATATATATATATATATACATATATACACACACACACACACACACACACACACACACACACACACACACACACACACACACACACACACACACACACACACACACACACACACACACACACACACACACACACACACACACACACACACACACACACACACACACACACACTTAGATATCTGGTTTTGTTAGAAACTTAAAAAGGGCTTTCTCTCTGTAATAGGCAAGTCACATTTGTGGTGATTTATGAAACTTGTTTTTTGTAACTTCCTCTTTTTAAAAGTGTCATGTGCGTTGACAGCACATAATGATCACACTGTGACAGAGTAATAAAAAAACAACGGAAATAGGCATGACCCAAAATGTATTACTTGTGTCCGTGCTTTTGTTTTTGCAAGAGCCACTCCTTACCTTGAGTAACACCCAGGAGATGGCGGTGAACGGCGTGCTCACTTCCAGCAAGAGTGACACCATGGGCAGGTAGTGGCCCACGGAGTCGCAGGCGACCACGGAGACGAGGACAGACAGGGAGAAGAAGTGATGCGTCGCCAAGGGTAGATCGAAGGACCGAAACGTCACACTGGACAGGTGCAGCGCCACGTTCTCGAACGCGAAGAACCCCGTGGCGGTGAGAACGTGAAACCACGAAAAGTCATCTTTGCCCACCACGTGGTCTCGGGACACCACCGAGTCCCCGGTCAGAACACAGAGACCCGCGGCGGTGCCCTGGAGGCCGAACACCGCCCTGGTAGCGGCCAGGTTCCAGAACACCTTCTCCTTGGCGAGGAGGGAGCGGTACGCCCGAAAAAGAGACACGGACAAGAGGTGGCAGGTGACAAATATAGCCGCGTAGAAGGCAGCACCAAGACATACCAGTTGAACCCGCACGTCCCACCCCGGGCTGTAGTGGTCCTCCATGGTGGACTGGTCAGGGCCGGTGTTGTGCCGTAGATTGAAGGCTTGCCGTAGATTGAAGCCTTGTTCGCGGGAACGCGCAAGAGTGACGTCACAATATACGTTTTTTTTTTTTTTTTTTAATCTTAAGCTAAAAGAGCCAAAGTAAGTTACTTTCTCTATATTGAATGCTTCTCTATATTGAATAGATGCTTTTTCTATTGAATCGATTTTTGGATCCATGTCTAAGTGCAACATTTGGTGAAAAGGTCAAAACTTTCCTGTAATGAGAAACAACTCCGATACTTGCTAATGACAAACAACTTTTATCTTTCTGGTTCACAATGTTTTTCTTATAGGACTATTTTTTTGGTTTTGCTGTTGAGAAATGACGTAGGCTTTTTTACTAGTTCCGAGTAGTTCAAATAAAGACCTTTCATTAAGTAGTTTTCGTATAATGTAAATAATAATGTAAGGCTTTGATAAAGTCAAAGAATAAAAAAACATAACTCTGTACATTTCACCTTTATTTTTTATTTTATGAATCCAGGGAAATATAATCAGGACATGCATATTAATGATTATTAAAAAAAACAATGTCAACAATGATGAATACTAATATTAAGAACAATACAAAAGTATTATTGGTCTTAATATTGTAATTAGCTTTTACAAACCAATTTTAATCGAGTGTACAAATGCAGAAGATACCAAAAATGTAGAATATTTGAATGAGGGTAAAAGTTTCTCTTCTTCTTTTGTGTTCATACGAGGGAATAAAGAATGTGTGCGCTGTTGAAAGACTTTGAAACACTTGAACTTATAAAAGCAGGGATTTCTCATTGCCAGGAAAAAAGGGTAATTATATTCAGATAGTACAACAGGAACAGAGAAACGACTTTGTCAGCATGCAAATACAAGGTCTTAATTATCCTCTGTAATGAGAATCTGCTCCGCCGGATATGGTAGCCCCCCCATCCGTTTTTTCACCTGATGAGCCCAGAGTAAAATGCTTTTGTGTGCACCAACTAGAGGGGGACAGCAAACACCAGTGTGATTCTGGTGACAATGTGACTATCCTGGACAAAGTTATAGGGGGGGGGGGGAAATCCGGCAGCAGGAAAAAATGCTCTTTAGATATGGAAGCCCCCCTCCCCCCTCCGACAGCAGCAACACCAGCTCTTGTGAACATGGGCTGTGGAGAACAGTGCAGATCTTCCTTATTGACACCACCATTAACCTTCTCTAAAAAAAGCACAGATATAATTACAATAATACATTTAGTTTGAGAGCACCTTTCAAAACATTCAACGTCACCCTACAATACACAAATAAATAAAATATGAGTGGCATTACAATACGAACCACAGATAACAATTAAACTTAAATGAGCAATTAAAGTGAGTATTCACCCGTTTGCTGTTTAATTTGCTCGAAAAAGCATTCAATAGAGAGAAAGTAACTTGCTTTGGCTCTTTTTGATAAAAAAACTTGAAAAAAACCCCCGCCTGTTGTGACGTCACCCTTGCGCGTTCCCGCGAACAAGGCTTCAATCTACGGCACAACACCGGAAAGGATGGCATTCTATTGTTATGCAAGCAGTTGTGGATGGAGGTCTTTTCTGGGATGCAAGATATTTTTATTGGCCAATTACCACAGGTACATTGTAATGCTTACTCCATTCCCTCCCACAGTATACATCTCCAAAACAATACCATACAAATAAGATATACAATCAAAATAAAAAAAATAGAAAAATTAACAGCAAAGTGACACGTAGAAGGATATGTACATGTGTTAAATGTACAATGTTTTTTTTTACTAAAATCTTTAAAAGCATTTAAAGTGGCAGTAGTGCAGCAGCACCATGAATACAGTGCAGTAACTGTGATGAGTCCAGAAGTCGAGCAAAGTATGTAAGTGTAATGTTAATGACTATGTTATGAAAGTAGCAGCACTCCTAGCAGTTCAGTAGGTCACTGCCTGTGGATAAAAACTATCCTTAAACCTGGTAGTTCTTGTACGGATGCTGCGCCACCAGCGACCAGACGATAGGGGGGGAAAGAGATGGTGCCCAGGGTGGTTGCAGTCCTTTATGATGGACATGGCCTTCTTCCGACATCTGGTCCTATCGATCTCCTGAATGCATGGAAGTACACACCCGATGATCTTCTCTGCCGTCCTCACGACCCTCTGGGTGGCTTTCTTGTCCTGTGCAGTGGTGTTGCCGTACCACACAGTGACGCCACTTGCAGGACGCTCTCTACGGTGCCACGGTAGAAGTTCCCTAGTCACCTCTGACCTATTCCGCTTTTTCTGAGGCACCGCAGAGCATAGAGGCGCTGGTGTTACGCTGCCATTGTGTCATTTAAAACCTTTTAATATTGTAGACTACCCTACAAACATTTTTTAGTCATAATAAAACAATAAATCTCGCCCCACCGGGTTCAACAAAAACTAAATGCAATGCTGCCATCTGACTAGATGACTACTGTCACTGCAGAATTAGTGCGAAATACAATTCTACTGCCAAAAAGAGGAAAAACGTGTTTTATGTCGAACGAGCCCGTTTGTCCTGGTTGTCCTGTTCCGCAATCACTAGAAAGTCAGTAATGTAACCATTTATTCTAGTAGATCCAATTCCTGTATCCCGAGCTCAGTTTCACATATTTCCCCACAAAGTCAGTAACATTATACAGTGCACAAAACAATTGTACTAATAGATTCAGTAATGTTAAAATAAGAATTTAAGTAAAAGATAAGTAAAGTAAATAAGTAAAAGTTGTTTAGTGGCTTTAACAGTCAGAAAGCCTATTGACAATGCAATGAGGAGAAATGCTACTTATCAAAGCCAGGCAAAACCAATCAACACTATAAAATACTTCCATCACTCAAATGAGAATACTTAGTTCCTTATTTCAGAGATAATACAGTCACTACCAATGCCACAAATTACAAAATGTTTTAGTTCACATGTTAAAAATGTGAAAATGGTGTTCAATGTCTTTTTAGCAGAACAGAGCCTGCGTGGATAAGCCCAATGATCCAGGAAGTACCTTCAATGCGTATGTGTTATTCTTGTTATCGGACATATTAGCTATATAATACAACCTTCTACTACAATTGATAGACCAGCAGCATCACCAAAAGGACCCCTGGCTAAACAGGTGTAAAACGGTGTTACAGGGATCTCAGATTGGACAAAGCACTACTCTGCTCTTGTGCTTTCTCCTGACACCCGTCTGTCGCCTCGTTCCATGTCCCTGCACATAACGTGTTGCTTGGTACTCCAAGTCCACTTGTCAGAAGTGTTATTATTAAATGATTATATTATTGAACTCCCATCATAAGAAAATACATAGCTTTCAACAAGAAAGTGTAATTAATACGTCTGGATCTGGAGTCATGAAGTGGCTCGCCACTATTCGTTGCAGATGTATAAGTAAAAAAGTAAAAGCAAAAGCATTTTGTCCCACCACTTCCTGTTAAAAGGTCAGACTCATGTAGAATCACGGTTTGCTTAGCCCTGCTCTCAGGGTAAACCAAAAAAAAAACCCAACTCAAGCAAGTGGTGCACAAATCAAGGTTGTTCAAAGAACAATGACTTCAAATAAATGTAAAAGTACAGATTCAATAAAATACCATTTCCCAATGTTTTTCATTCCCATTGCCCAATACAAAAGGGAGCTCATGGAGTTCCATGAGTCGAATACCCTAACAACAATGCACTTTTCTTGTCAGCACACATACACCCACCCACCGGTACGATTCCAGCGGTCCAAAGGCCCCGGTGGGTTCAGCTGGTGTGGGGTTTAGCGGGGCGCCCCGAGTGCTCCTCCGGCCCCCCCGCCGCGGAGCCATTGGCCACGGGCACGTTGCCGAAGTTCCAGTCCACGGGGTTCAGCAGCTGCATGGTCTTCTTGTGAGTCCAGATGGGGTTGAGGAACAGGGTGAGGAGGGCGAGCCCCGTGGAGTAGAGGACGCGAGGGACCAGGGGAAAGACGGCGTTGATGGCGCCCCAGTGGCTCCAGCACACCCACCACATGTAGTAGGTGAGCACCATGCGACAGTGGAACATGTGAACCATCACCCACTGGTTGCATCTCCAGAACACGCTGCGTGCCCAGCCGGCCTGTGGGAAACACACACACACACACACACACACAATTAGATATCTGGTTTTGTTAGAAACTTAAAAAGGGCTTTCTCTCTGTAATAGGCAAGTCACATTTGTGGTGATGTGATTTATGAAACTTGTTTTTTGTAACTTCCTCTTTTTAAACGTGTTATGTGTCATGTGCGTTGACAGAACATACTGATCACACTGTGACAGAGTAATACAAAAAAGAACGGAAATAGGCATGACCCAAAATGTATTACTTGTGTCCGTGCTTTTGTTTTTGCAAGAGCCACTCCTTACCTTGAGTAACACCCAGGAGATGGCGGTGAACGGCGCGCTCACATCCAGCAAGAGTGACACCATGGGCAGGTAGTGGCCCACGGAGTCGCAGGCGACCACGGAGACGAGGACAGACAGGGCGAAGAAGTGATGCATCGCCAAGGGTAGATCGAAGGACCGAAACGTCACACTGGACAGGTGCAGCGCCACGTTCTCGAACGCGAAGAACCCCGTGGCGGTGAGAACGTGAAACCACGAAAAGTCATCTTTGCCCACCACGTGGTCTCGGGACACCACCGAGTCCCCGGTCAGAACACAGAGACCCGCGGCGGTGCCCTGGAGGCCGAACACCGCCCTGGTAGCGGCCAGGTTCCAGAACACCTTCTCCTTGGCGAGGAGGGAGCGGTACGCCCGAAAAAGAGACACGGACAAGAGGTGGCAAGTGACAAATATAGCCGCGTAGAAGGCAGCACCAAGACATACCAGTTGAACCCGCACGTCCCACCCCGGGCTGTAGTGGTCCTCCATGGTGGACTGGTCAGGGCCGGTGTTGTGCCGTAGATTGAAGGCTTGCCGTAGATTGAAGCCTTGTTCGCGGGAACGCGCAAGAGTGACGTCACAACAGACGGGTTTTTTCTTTTTTTTTAAGTTTTTTAAGCTAAAAGAGCCAAAGTGTAGTATAATTTCTACTCGGTGGAATAAGAATCTTTCTCAGAGGTCCGGATACTAAGTTCAAGGTGTTTATTGAACAAAGCATCAAATTCATCAGTTGCAACGAGATGGAGCCTGCCGTGCCAATTCGCAGAACTGGCGACGCGCTCCTTTACCAAACATTATATAGACAATAGCATCATAAAACATCCACTACTCCTAGTGGTCAAAGTAACAAACATCAACTTAATACTATTGGTCTGAGAGGTACAACCAGCACTCTGGTTGGTCACGGTGTCTTCATTGTCACACACAAGTTTACGGCTCAAACCCCCAAGGGGGGTCGCATTCCTGGCCCTATCTGCTGGTCGCATCTCTGGCAACCCCAGGGGGTTGCATTCCTGGCAACGCCTTTTGGTCACCTCAACACGCATGGCCCTTACAATGCATACAGTATCACAGATAGTGTTTTAGTTTTATACTTAGTGTATAAAAATACACTACAAAAATAAGTTACTTTCTCTCTATTGAATGCTTTTCTATTTTTTATTGAATAGATGCTTTTTCTATTGAATAGATTTTTGGATCCATGTCTAAGTGCAAAATTTGGTGAAAAGGTCAAAACTTTCCTGTAATGAGAAAAAACTCGGATACTTGCTAATGACAAACAACTTTTATCTTTCTGGTTCACAATGTTTTTCTTATAGGACTATTTTTTTGGTTTTGCTGTTGAGAAATGACGTAGGTTTTTTTTACTAGTTCCGAGTAGTTCAAATAAAGACCTTTCATTAAGTTGTTTTCGTATAATGTAAATAATAATGTAAGGCTTTGATAAAGTCAAAGAATAAAAAAACATAACTCTGTACATTTCACCTTTATTTTTTATTTTATGAATCCAGGGAAATATAATCAGGACATGCATATTAATGATTATTAAAAAAAACAATGTCAACAATGATAAATACTAATATTAAGAACAATACAAAAGTATTATTGGTCTTAATATTGTAATTAGCTTTTACAAACCAATTTTAATCGAGTGTACAAATGCAGAAGATACCAAAAATGTAGAATATGTGGATGAGGGTAAAAGTTTCTCTTCTTCTTTTGTGTTCATACGAGGGAATAAAGAATGTGTGCGCTGTTGAAAGACTTTGAAACACTTGAACTTATAAAAGCAGGGATTTCTCATTGCCAGGAAAAAAGGGTAATTATATTCAGATAGTACAACAGGAACAGAGAAACGACTTTGTCAGCATGCAAATACAAGGTCTTAATTATCCTCTGTAATGAAAATCTGCTCGGCAGGATATAGGAACCCTTCTCAAATTAGAGGGGAACAGCAGTGTGATTTTGGGGAGTGTATGACTATCCTGGACCAAGTTATAGGGGGGGGGGTGCCAAATCCGGCAACACCAACACCTGCTCCGCCGGATATGGTAGCCCCCCATCTGTTTTTTCACCTGATGAGCCCAGAGTAAAATGCTTTTGTGTGCACAAACTAGAGGGGACCAGCCAACACCAGTGTGATTTTGGTGAGTGTATGACTTTCCTGGACACAGTTATAGGGGGGACGGGGACAAATCCGGCAGCACCAACACCTGCCCTGCCGGATATGGAAGCCCCTCTTTAGTTTTTCACCTGATGAGCCCAGAGTAAAATGCTTTTGTGTGCACCAACTAGAGGGGGACAGCAAACACCAGTGTGATTTTGGTGACAATGTGACTATCCTGGACAAAGTTATAGGGGGGGGGGGGGGGGGGAATCCAGCAGCAGGAAAAAAAAATGCTCTTTAGATATGGAAGCCCCCCTCCCCCCTCCGACAGCAGCAACACCAGCTCTTCTGAACATGGGCTGTGGAGAACAGTGCAGATCTTCCTTATTGACACCACCATTAACCTTCTCTAAAAAAAGGAACATTAAGAGTGTGAGAGACGCACAGATATAATTACAATAATACATTTAGTTTGAGAGCACCTTACAAAACATTCAACGTCACCCTACAATACACAAATAAATAAAATATGAGTGGCATTACAATACAAACCACAGATAACAATTAAACTTAAATGAGCAATTAAAGTGAGTATTCACCCGTTTGCTGTTTAATTTGCTCGAAAAAGCATTCAATAGAGAGAAAGTAACTTGCTTTGGCTCTTTTTGATTAAAAAACTAGAAAAAAAACCCCGCCTGTTGTGACGTCACCCTTGCGCGTTCCCGCGAACAAGGCTTCAATCTACGGCACAACACCGGAAAGGATGGCATTCAATTGTTATGCAAGCAGTTGTGGATGGAGGTCTTTTCTGGGATACAAGATATTTTTATTGGCCAATTACCACAGGTACATTGGAATGCTTACTCCATTCCCTCCCACAGTATACATCTCCAAAACAATACCATACAAATAAGATATACAATCAAAATAAAAAAAGAATAGAAAAATTAACAGCAAAGTGACACGTAGAAGGATATGTACATGTGTTAAATGTACAATGTTTTTTTTTACTAAAATCTTTAAAAGCATTTAAAGTGGCAGTAATGCAGCGGCACCATGAATACAGTGCAGTAACTATGATGAGTCCAGAAGTTGAGCAAAGTATGTAAGTGTAATGTTAATGACAATGTTATGAAAGGAGCAGCACTCCTAGCAGTTCAGTAGGCACACTGCCTGTGGATAAAAACTATCCTTAAACCTGGTAGTTCTTGTACGGATGCTGCGCCACCAGCGACCAGACGATAGGGGGGGGGGAGAGATGGTGCCCAGGGTGGTTGCAGTCCTTTATGATGGACATGGCCTTCTTCCGACATCTGGTCCTATCGATCTCCTGAATGCATGGAAGTACACACCCGATGATCTTCTCTACCGTCCTCACGACCCTCTGGGTGGCTTTCTTGTCCTGTGCAGTGGTGTTGCCGTACCACACAGTGAGCCACTTGCAGGACGCTCTCTACGGTGCCACGGTAGAAGTATAACTCCGGCCACATCAAATACTAACTTTTCAATACAGTCGCTTCCACGCAAGCTGACTCCATCCAAACGAAACCTTCAGGACTCCTGATGGCTGAGGTTTGATTCAGATTCAGATTCAGATTACTTTATTAATCCCGAGGGAAATTAAGGTGCAACAGTTGACACAGGGGGAATAAATGCACACACAAAAATACTAATACCTAAGCTAAAAAACAAAACAACAACTAACTAAATAAAACTATTATAACCAAAATATAAGAATAAATAACTAAAAAGTAAGAGGGGAGGGGGAGCAACTGTTGCTGGCTGCCGCTCGTAGCAGCGCCGGAAAGGGGATAGATGCTGTGATTGGCTGAAGGGACCGTCAATCCAAATACCAAATTCCAAACTGCTCACGTGACATGTGAGGTGGCTCCTCAGAAAACAGCTGTCTGGTGATGGATGGACTGGGCACATCCTCCGTAGACATTCTGCTAAATGGCTGTAACTACACATACGTTGGGTGGAGGCAACATTGAGGAATTCTCACTATATTCCAGATCGAGAAGGTTACTTCAGTAAGGACCCCATTGAAATACAAATTACAAATACAAACCATGAAACAGTTACGCTGCCATTGTGTCATTTAAAACCTTTCAATATTGCAGACTACCCTACAAACATTTTTTAGTCATAATAAAACAATAAATCTCGCCCCACCGGGTTCAACAAAAACGAAATGCAATGCTGCCATCTAGTGGCAATATGTTCTTGCCACTAGATCAGTGGTTCCCAACCTGGGGGGCGCGCCCCCCTTGGGGGGGCGCCAAAGATCGCAGGGGGGGCGCCAGGCCTCAGATGATTTGAGGCCTAATATCATATTTCGATTTTTTATTATTTTTATTTTTTATTTTTATTTTTTACATATAATTGTAACGCAATACATGATTGTCGCTAAAAGCCTTGTCTCTACATTACAATAAAATATAGAAATTTATTGATTAATTAATTTTAATAAAAATTCTACAAATTAATCTGATACTCCTCCGATTCGCGCCAACATTGACGTTACTGTGTCAGCTTCCGTGGTAGTAACAGTTTGCTGTGCTTGCTAGCTAGCGACCAACTTCATAAGGTGAATATTTTGTCTAAAAATGTCTGAAAAACGTAAAGGAGATGACAGCTCATCTGCAATCAAAAAGAAAATGAGGACCTACCTAGAGAGCTATCTTAACTTAGGTTTCATGGAGGGAACGGACAAAACCCGCCCAGAGTGTGTGATATGCAGAGAGAAGCTAGCCAACGACAGCATGAAACCCTGCAAAATGAAGAGACACCAACAGACCATGCACCCAGAAACGGTCGGGCGTGATCGGGACTTTTTCATAAAGAAACAACAGTTTGTTAGGGCTGGCAGCGATGTACAGAAGGCCACCGAGGCCTCTTTTGAATGTGCACTTTTAAAAGCAAAGGCAAAGTCCGGGGGGGGGGGGGGGCTCAAATGACTCCAACAGGAGTCATTTGGGGGGGCTCTGGGTGAAAAAGGTTGGGAACCCCTGCACTAGATGACTACTGTCACTGCAGAATTAGTGCAAAATACAATTCTACTGCCAAAAAGAGGAAAAACGTGTTTTATGTCGAACGAGCCCGTTTGTCCTGGTTGTCCTGTTCCGCAATCACTAGAAAGTCAGTAATGTAACCATTTATTCTAGTAGATCCAATTCCTGTATCCCGAGCTCAGTTTCACATATTTCCCCACAAAGTCAGTAACATTATACAGTGCACAAAACAATTGTACTAATAGATTCAGTAATGTTAAAATAATAATTTAAGTAAAAGATAAGTAAAGTAAATAAGTAAAAGTTGTTTAGTGGCTTTAACAGTCAGAAAGCCTATTGACAATTGCAATGAGGAGAAATACTACTTATCAAAGCCAGGCAAAACAAATCAACACTATAAAATACTTCCATCACTCAAATGAGAATACTTAGTTCCTTATTTCAGAGATAATACAGTCACTACCAATGCCACAAATTACAAAATGTTTTAGTTCACATGGAGAAAATGGTGTTCAATGTCTTTTTAGCAGAACAGAGCCTGCGTGGATAAGCCCAATGATCCAGGAAGTACCTTCAATGCGTATGTGTTATTCTTGTTATCGGACATATTAGCTATATAATACAACCTTCTACTACAATTGATAGACCAGCAGCATCACCAAAAGGACCCCTGGCTAAACAGGTGTAAAACGGTGTTACAGGGATCTCAGATTGGACAAAGCACTACTCTGCTCTTGTGCTTTCTCCTGACACAGGAGATGTATAAGTAAAAAAGTAAAAGCAAAAGCATTTTGTCCCACCACTTCCTGTTAAAAGGTCAGACTCATGGAGAATCACGGTTTGCTTAGCCCTGCTCTCAGGGTAAACCAAAAAAAATAAACTCAAGCAAGTGGAAAGTGGTGCACAAATCAAGGTTGTTCAAAGAACAATGACTTCAAATAAATGTAAAAGTACAGATTCAATAAAATACCATTTCCCAATGTTTTTCATTCCCATTGGCCAATACAAAAGGGAGCTCATGGAGTTCCATGAGTCGAATACCCTAACAACAATGCACTTTTCTTGTCAGCACACATACACCCACCGGCACCCACCGGCACCCACCGGTACGATTCCAGCGGTCCAAAGGCCCCGGTGGGTTCAGCTGGTGTGGGGTTTAGCGGGGCGCCCCGAGTGCTCCTCCGGCCCCCCCGCCGCGGAGCCATTGGCCACGGGCGCGTTGACGAAGTTCCAGTCCACGGGGTTCAGCAGCTGCATGGTCTTCTTGTGAGTCCAGATGGGGTTGATGAACAGGGTGAGGAGGGCGAGCCCCGTGGAGAAGAGGACGCGAGGGACCAGGGGAAAGACGGCGTTGATGGCGCCCCAGTGGCTCCAGCACACCCACCACATGTAGTAGGTGAGCACCATGCGACAGTGGAACATGTGAACCATCACCCACTGGTTGCATCTCCAGAACACGCTGCGTGCCCAGCCGGCCTGTGGGAAACACACACACACTTAGATATCTGGTTTTGTTAGAAACTTAAAAAGGGCTTTCTCTCTGTAATAGGCAAGTCACATTTGTGGTGATGTGATTTATGAAACTTGTTTTTTGTAACTTCCTCTTTTTAAAAGTGTCATGTGCGTTGACAGAACATACTGATCACACTGTGACAGAGTAATACAAAAAAAGAACGGGAATAGGTATGACCCAAAATGTATTACTTGTGTCCGTGCCTTTGTTTTTGCAAGAGCCACTCCTTACCTTGAGTAACATCCAGGAGATGACGCTGAACGGCGTGCTCACATCCAGCAAGAGTGACACCATGGGCAGGTAGTGGCCCACGGAGTCGCAGGCGACCACGGAGACGAGGACAGACAGGGCGAAGAAGTGATGCGTCGCCAACGGTAGATCGAAGGACCGAAACGTCACACTGGACAGGTGCAGCGCCACGTTCTCGAACGCGAAGAACCCCGTGGCGGTGAGAACGTGAAACCACGAAAAGTCATCCTTGCCCACCACGTGGTCTCGGGACACCACCGAGTCCCCGGTCAGAACACAGAGACCCGCGGCGGTGCCCTGGAGGCCGAACACCGCCATGGTAGCGGCCCGGTTCCAGAGCACCTTCTCCTTGGCGAGGAGGGAGCGGTACGCCCGAAAAAGAGACACGGACAAGAGGTGGCAGGTGACAAATATAGCCGCGTAGAAGGCAGCACCAAGACATACCAGTTGAACCCGCACGTCCCACCCCGGGCTGTAGTGGTCCTCCATGGTGGACTGGTCAGGGCCGGTGTTGTGCCGTAGATTGAAGGCTTGCCGTAGATTGAAGCCTTGTTCGCGGGAACGCGCAAGAGTGACGTCACAATATACGGGGGGGGGGGGGGTAAGTTTTTTAAGCTAAAAGAGCCAAAGTAAGTTACTTTCTCTCTATTGAATGCTTTTCTATTTTTTATTGAATAGATGCTTTTTCTATTGAATAGATTTTTGGATCCATGTCTAAGTGCAAAATTTGGTGAAAAGGTCAAAACTTTCCTGTAATGAGAAAAAACTCCGATACTTGCTAATGACAAACAACTATTTTTTTGGTTTTGCTGTTGAGAAATGACGTAGGTTTTTTTTACTAGTTCCGAGTAGTTCAAATAAAGACCTTTCATTAAGTTGTTTTCGTATAATGTAAATAATAATGTAAGGCTTTGATAAAGTCAAAGAATAAAAAAACATAACTCTGTACATTTCACCTTTATTTTTTATTTTATGAATACAGGGAAATATAATCAGGACATGCATATTAATGATTATTAAAAAAAACAATGTCAACAATGATGAATACTAATATTAAGAACAATACAAAAGTATTATTGGTCTTAATATTGTAATTAGCTTTTACAAACCAATTTTAATCGAGTGTACAAATGCAGAAGATACCAAAAATGTAGAATATGTGGATGAGGGTAAAGGTTTCTCTTCTTCTTTTGTGTTGATACGAGGGAATAAAGAATGTGTGCGCTGTTGAAAGACTTTGAAACACTTGAACTTATAAAAGCAGGGATTTCTCATTGCCAGGAAAAAGGGTAATTATATTCAGATAGTACAACAGGAACAGAGAAACGACTGTCAGCATGAAAATACAAGGTCTTAATTATCCTCTGTAATGAAAATCTGCTCGGCAGGATATAGGAACCCTTTTCAAATGAGAGGGGAACAGCAGTGTGATTTTGGTGAGTGTATGACTATCCTGGACCAAATTATAGGGGGGGTGCCAAATCCGGCAACACCAACACCTGCTCCGCCGGATATGGTAGCCCCCCATCCGTTTTTTCACCTGATGAGCCCAGAGTAAAATGCTTTTGTGTGCACAAACTAGAGGGGACCAGCCAACACCAGTGTGATTTTGGTGAGTGTATGACTTTCCTGGACACAGTTATAGGGGGGGGGGGACAAATCCGGCAGCACCAACACCTGCCCTGCCGGATATGGAAGCCCCTCTTTAGTTTTTCACCTGATGAGCCCAGAGTAAAATGCTTTTGTGTGCACCAACTAGAGGGGGACAGCAAACACCAGTGTGATTTTGGTGACAATGTGACTATCCTGGACAAAGTTATAGGGGGGGGGGGGGAATCCGGCAGCAGGAAAAAATGCTCTTTAGATATGGAAGCCCCCCTCCGACAGCAGCAACACCAGCTCTTCTGAACATGGGCTGTGGAGAACAGTGCAGATCTTCCTTATTGACACCACCATTAACCTTCTCTAAAAAAAGCACAGATATAATTACAATAATACATTTAGTTTGAGAGCACCTTTCAAAACATTCAACGTCACCCTACAATACACAAATAAATAAAATATGAGTGGCAATACAAACCACAGATAACAATTAAACTTAAATGAGCAATTAAAGTGAGTATTCACCCGTTTGCTGTTTAATTTGCTCGAAAAAGCATTCAATAGAGAGAAAGTAACTTGCTTTGGCTCTTTTTGATTAAAAAACTTGAAAAAAACCACGTCTGTTGTGACGTCACCCTTGCGCGTTCCCGCGAACAAGGCTTCAATCTACGGCACAACACCGGAAAGGATGGCATTCTATTGTTATGCAAGCAGTTGTGGATGGAGGTCTTTTCTGGGATACAAGATATTTTTATTGGCCAATTACCACAGGTACATTGGAATGCTTACTCCATTCCCTCCCACAGTATACATCTCCAAAACAATACCATACAAATAAGATATACAATCAAAATAATAGAAAAATGAACAGCAAAGTGACACGTAGAAGGATATGTACATGTGTTAAATGTACAATGTTTGTATTTTATTTAAAGTGGCAGTAGTGCAGCAGCACCATGAATACAGTGCAGTAACTGTGATGAGTCCAGAAGTCGAGCAAAGTATGTAAGTGTAATGTTAATGACAATGTTATGAAAGGAGCAGCACTCCTAGCAGTTCAGTAGGCACACTGCCTGTGGATAAAAACTATCCTTAAACCTGGTAGTTCTTGTACGGATGCTGCGCCACCAGCGACCAGACGGTAGGGGGGGGGGGAATAGATGGTGCCCAGGGTGGTTGCAGTCCTTTATGATGGACATGGCCTTCTTCCGACATCTGGTCCTATCGATCTCCTGAATGCATGGAAGTACACACCCGATGATCTTCTCTGCCGTCCTCACGACCCTCTGGGTGGCTTTCTTGTCCTGTGCAGTGGTGTTGCCGTACCACACAGTGAGCCACTTGCAGGACGCTCTCTACGGTGCCACGGTAGAAGTATAACTCCGGCCACATCAAATACTAACTTTTCAATACAGTCGCTTCCACTCGACGCAAGCTGACTCCATCCAAACGAAACCTTCAGGACTCCTGATGGCTGATTGGTTGAGGTTTGGGGATAGATGCTGTGATTGGCTGAAGGGACCGTCAATCCAAATACCAAATTCCAAACTGCTCACGTGACATGTGAGGTGGCTCCTCAGAAAACAGCTGTCTGGTGATGGATGGACTGGGCACATCCTCCGTAGACATTCTGCTAAATGGCTGTAACTACACATATGTTGGGTGGAGGCAACATTGAGGAATTCTGACTATATTCCAGATCGAGAAGGTTACTTTAGTAAGGACCCCATTGAAATACAAATTACAAATACAAACCATGAAACAGTTACGCTGCCATTGTGTCATTTAAAACCTTTTAATATTGTAGACTACCCTACAAACTTTTTTTAGTCATAATAAAACAATAAATCTCGCCCCACCGGGTTCAACAAAAACTAAATGCAATGCTGCCATCTAGTGGCAATATGTTCTTGCCACTAGATGACTAGATGACTACTGTCACTGCAGAATTAGTGCGAAATACAATTCTACTGCCAAAAAGAGGAAAAAAGTGTTTTATGTCGAACGAGCCCGTTTGTCCTGGTTGTCCTGTTCCGCAATCACTAGAAAGTCAGTAATGTAACCATTTATTCTAGTAGATCCAATTCCTGTATCCCGAGCTCAGTTTCACATATTTCCCCACAAAGTC
>CM051016.1:11946607-11971607 GCA_027704905.1 Muraenolepis orangiensis | reverse complement strand
CAATTGTTATGCAAGCAGTTATGGATGGAGGTCTTTTCTGGGATAAAATATATTTTTATTGGCCAATTGCCACAGGTACATTGTAATGCTTACTCCATTCCCTCCCACAGTATACATCTCCAAAACAATACCATAAAAATAAGATATACAATCAAAATTTAAAAAAGAACAGAAAAATGAACAGCAAAGTGACACGTAGAAGGATATGTACGTGTTAAATGTACAATGTTTTTTTTAAACTAAAATCTTTAAAAGCATTTAAAGTGGCAGTAGTGCAGCAGCACCATGAATACAGTGCAGTAACTATGATGAGTCCAGAAGTTGAGCAAAGTATGTAAGTGTAATGTTAATGACAATGTTATGAAAGTAGCAGCACTCCTAGCAGTTCAGTAGGCACACTGCCTGTGGATAAAAACTATCCTTAAACCTGGTAGTTCTTGTACGGATGCTGCGCCACCAGCGACCAGACGGTAGGGGGGGGGGGAAGAGATGGTGCCCAGGGTGGTTGCAGTCCTTTATGATGGACATGGCCTTCTTCCGACATCTGGTCCTATCGATCTCCTGAATGCATGGAAGTACACACCCGATGATCTTCTCTGCCGTCCTCACGACCCTCTGGATGGCTTTTTTGTCCTGTGCAGTGGTGTTGCCGAACCACACAGTGCCGCCACTTGCAGGACGCTCTACAGTGCCACGGTAGAAGTTCCCTAGTCACCTCTGACCTATTCCGCTTTTTCTGAGGCACCGCAGGGCATAGAGGCGCTGGTGTGCCTTCTTCAGCATGACCTCCGTGTTGCGGGTCCACGCCAGGTCATCGGAAATCTGTAGCCCAAGGAAATGGAAGCAGCTGACGACTTCCACCCGGTGTCCCATCCAGGCTGATGGTGGAGTGGGTGCCCCGGTGGCTCCTGAAGTCCACGATGAGCTCCTTAGTCTTGCTGACATTTAGTGCGAGGCGGTTGTCCTGTATGGGATGTATGTGTTGGCTTTCCAGGAAGTGTGCACAACGCAAGAGTACTACGTCAGTCACAATTGTGGGAAGTCTTAAGTGGCGGGGAATTACTAAGCCAAAACAAAGTGACCATCTCTGGCTGTGATGTTGGACATTACCTGATCAGTGACACATAGGCTCATGAAGCCCTTTTCGGACACTGGCAAACTGGCACCTGAACAACACACCTACAATTACAGGCTGAGCAGTGCACGATCAGTTGTGAAGATGTGTTTTGGGAGGCTAAAGGCCTCCATCGTCCTGGAGGTGCCTCTTAAAAAAAAAAAGGACGAGAGAAGCTGGAGCAACAAAATGGTGCTGACCTGCTTTGTGCTTCATCACATTTGTGTGGGACATGGTGACAATTTCACAGAGGAGCACCCAGACAGGCTCCTGTTCAGGCATTACCCGAGCATGGTAATAGAGAAGGAACTGACATTAGAGCTGCATTAATGGAGAACAATTGCACTTTTCTTTCTTCAAAACATCATCTTGTATTGAGTATTATGGGCAATGTCAATAAACAAGGCCTTGACACTTGAACTCAAGTGTTGTTGATGTGCAGTCATTTATTAGGTCGAGCCTCCATCACTGTCACCATGCGCCCCATGAGCCCAAGCAAAGCACTTGTATCTGCAGCAATTTTCCGCAACAAGGCGTTATTCATGTCCCTGCCGTGCTCCAAGAACCTCTCATCTGCCCTCTCCAGATAGCGCAGCAGCTCCACATTATCGCCCCGTTTCCGCCTTTTTCCTGTGTACAAACAAGAACAATACATCACAGTCACCAGAAGTCAAAAGGGCATTTCATCTTCTTTTCAAGTTAAAATATCTAGTTCAAGTCTCCAATAACTGAACCAGTGCTCGGGTAGAAGTACAATAAGTTCAGGTAAAAGTGTAAGGGAAAGGTACAATAACACTGTCATTGTGTAGTCATGCCATTGCAAATAATTGTTCTCTGCAGGGAATGAAGAGAATGCTCCTGCCATATGCTGGTCAAATATTGTCTGTGGCAGGTCAATTTAGCTTTTTAGTTTAGCTTGTTTTAAGTAATGTTATTTCTCAAAGCAATTTGAATGTGGATTAAGGTTATATTCTGTATCACACATACATCTACTAATCGGGTATATTTGACTGGTCTCATTTGTTAGTATTTCTAAGGGTTTCTCTATGTTTCGTTGTTGATGATGATTCAGAGGTGCCTAGCAAAAGTAATAGAATGTCCACCAGACGAATATATGATTAAGTAATGGTACTCAGCGTTTGGTCTGTATTAATATAACATAATATAAGAATATATCTCAATGTTTGCTTAGCGTCTGGTGTGACAGACTACTATATACACCCAGCACATCAACTCTTACCATGTCTGTCCTGTTGACGAGAGGAAGACGAGGAGCCTTGAGCTCCTGAGCTGCAAGACGTTGCGGGCGATCTGCAGCCCAATGCGGGCGCGACCTGCAGCCCAATGCGGGCGACCTGCAGCCCAATGCGGGCGACCTGCAGCCCAATGCGGGCGATCTGCAGCTCAATGGGGGCAGTAGCTCCGCATCCATATCGGCGAGGGCTGTGAACAAAAATAAGAGAAAATGTGCACGTCTCCACTGTTTTTCGAGACCGGCAGAAGCCTAGCAATCATACAATCTATACATCTACACTCGTGTCTGATGACACGACCACAATAACAACATGGATGTGAGACACGAGTAGCTCGCTAAACAGCCTATAGCAATCATAGCTACTCATGGCTGATGATACGAACATAATAACATTGGTAACAGTGAGAAAGGAGTAGCTCGCTAAACAGCTTAGAAATGCATAGCTGGTGATTTTAAAGAGGATTTAAAAAAAAAAGTCAAACTTACCAGGATCAGTGTAACTCTTCAGCAGCGTATCATCCACCATAACCTCAAGAATGGCCGTGGACGGGTTCATGGCCTCGGCGATTCGGCACGCCGGTGTCCCCTCGCCGAGGACCGAGTCGAGTATCTCGAAATGGGGATTTATCCGCGGCCGACCGTTGGCGCTTAGCACGGGTTCCTTCTTCTTTTGGTCCCTGTAGTCCTTCTTCAGCTTCTTGAGTTTATTGTTGATCTGCTCGACGGTCCTGTCGTACCCCGCCGAAGACATGTCGCGTTGTATATGCTCAAACACATGTTTCGTTCTCGAAGCTCCCTCGAGTTTACTCTGAATGTCTGCCGAGGACCACACCGCAAGGAGGCAGTTGGTTTCATCCAGGGACCACTGCTGCTTCACCTTCACTTCCATAATGAATCTCTTTTGTTTAAAAATGGCGGTCACATATTTTTTGTTGGTCTGTTGGTCACCCCGCCCCCAGCCCCTGACGTAGGCGGTTCTTGGCGCTAGAGAAGCACCCGGAGGGTGCCACCCTCCTGGAACCTGGCCGAGAGCCAGTAGTCTGTACTTCTTGCCTTCTAAGCTGTTTAGCGAGCTACTAATTCCTCACGTCAATGTTATTATGTTCGTATTATCAGAAATGAGTAGCTATGATTGCCAGGCTTCTGTTAGCCGCCGCTAGCATAGCCTTGGTAACAACAGCTAACGTTAGGACGCCTCTTTCTAAAAACAGTGAAGTGTAGTGTAGTGGAGACATGTTTTTAATGCACTTTCCTCCTGTTTTAGTTGTTTATAGAGTCGTCTGCCCTCGACGATGCAGAGTTACCGCCACCAGCTCGCCCAGGAGCCTCCGCGGAGCCTGCTTTATTGACATTGCACATACGCACTGCACTCTACACTTTTACATTTTGTGATTATTGTATATTGTGTATTTTTCTGTATTTAATGTTTTTTTTTTAAATAAAACAATTGTCCAAATATAAATGTCTGCTTCATTATGCTTTATCAACCGAGAAACGTAATACAATATAACAGTTTTGAAGAAAAGGTCAATGGTCCCTTCTGTACTCCATTAATGCAGCTCTAATGTAATGGCCGTCCATAGCATCAAGCAGCAGCTCAACGCGTTGTTCCAGCCGTGTTTGTAGCCTCAAAACCAGGAGCAACACTTGTACAGACAAGTACAAGTGTTGTCCAGTGTCCAGTGTCCAGTGTCCAGGTGCTAGACCCGGTTCGCAGTTGGTTCAACTGGCGAACCGGCTCTGGCACCAGCCCAGAACTAGAACTAGGTTTGCGTTGGTGGAAACGAGGTGACATACCTTGTTTCCACCAAGGCCGGTTCGGAGCCGGTGCTTAATCTCGAACCAGTTCTTCGCGTTTCGACAGCCAAAGAAGTTTACAGCTGTGACACCAATGTAGGAGCACCCCAAGGCTTCTGGGAACCAACATAAATAACACAACACACCACACACACACACACACACACACACACACACACCACACACACACACACACACACACACACACACACACACAATGTGATGGGGAAATTACAGACCACCATACAAAGTGTTAGAAAGAAGTGCAGTTTGTTTGTGTGTGTGTGTTTAACAATAATGTTATTCTTTTATGGACACAAGATATCTCCAGTTGGTGACTGTCTCCGGCACATCATCCAAACAGAGGGTTACCGTGACATATACAGTAAACACTCACACATATTTGGACACCACACAGTTAGAAAACAATATTTGAACCATACCAATCTGGGTTTATGAAGATATACATTGCACGTATCACACACACACACACACACACACACACACACACACACACACACACACACACACACACACACACACACACACACACACACACACACACACACACACACACACACACACACACACACATTTGAATTATAGTGTAACTCCTCACAAAGCTAAAATCTAGCTTGATCTTGGCTAAGAGAGAGATCATTCTGAGCTCGTACAGCGGGGATGGATATTAACATGGCTAGTCAATAGTTTCAACATCATGGAACTTACTTTCAATAAGTATGGACAGATTTGACTGTGACATTTTGAAGTCATATTAAGTTGAATTCTAAATGATGCTATTACAGCGTAATAGCATAAACTCTCTCGTGGTTCACCTACATATAACCTTTTCTTTAAACTTGTGCACAATATAGCTCAGAATGATCCTTACTGCCATATCAAATATATCACACAATAGCCTGCTTGGTTTGCCTGCTCTGGAGGTGTCCACAATCAATCTGGACTTTCATACGTTTGAAACAACGCGCTATTTCAGTCCTCAGTTATTTTACAATTGTGTCAAATCTAATACTCACCTACATTGATAGCCGACTGATCAAACGACAGCACATCTTGGTATTTTGATCAAAAAAGCACCCCATACACAACATTTTCCAAACGTTTTCTTCCAAAAATTTAATTGCAGAATTATGTATTTACACTGGATGTCCTCAGCAATGATCAAACAACTTAGAGAGAAAGAAAGTAAAGACCGTTTTAGAAGTTCCTTGGGAATCAATGACTATAGGAAATAGATGTCTTTTTCCAAAAATAATAGTCTGATAAATTTACATTGCAAAAAAACAACAACCCCACAGCGCAGATAAAACACATTGTAAAACGATTTGTGATAAAAAAATAAATAAACAACAAAACAACAAAAAACGGCATCATGGTTAATAATAATATCCATAAATCATGGGTGTACATTCAGAATCAGTAAGTTGCATGCCATCATAACAGCTTATAAGAAACCATAACAAAAGGAACGGGTTGATTAGGAGCAAGCGTGAGCCAGAACATAAAATAGTAGTCTCAAATGAAGCATATATTATATATTTATATATCTATATATATATATCTATATATATATATTTCTTTACAAATAATGAATATTTGGCATTTATATTAATCCTCACTTTAGATATGATATACAAGAGATGAAAATATTTTATTTTTTTTCTGCTAAAGAACTACCTTTTTGAATCTATATAGTAATTATAGCTGTTTCACATTCCAACTCTGAGGAATTGAAACCTCTCTCTACTCTGTGATCCTCTCTCTCTACCGTAGGGTCGGGGGAAATAACAGAAAAGTCATCTTGTGAACAAACCCAGTGCGATGAATTATGATTTACACAACTATAGTAAAGTTGAGCAAGAATAGAGTGAGTGTGTGTGTGTGTGTGTGTGTGAGTGTGTATATATGCAATGCAACAATGTATATGCTTAGATCATCCTCAGTAGAAAAATTGCACTTGCACTGTTGCCCTTATGAAAGTGAAATATATGCATCTTCCATGTATTGTGTTGAGAGGAAAATATATACAGTACCAACAAAAATGACCTCTGACACCCATAGAAATAATGTCCAATCAACCATCATCTGCTACTCACAAACTCATTATTTGACTTTTGGCACTGATTACTTCTCCCTTTAAAATATCCACAGTCTCTCTGGGGGAAAAAAAGCTTTACATTGAAACAATGAAACAAGCAGGCTTGTAGGGAGTGTTTAAAAGCTTCAAACCTGTACGAATGTACTTGTTATGGCATAGTGCTTCACACAAATCACACAGTAACCCCCAACTTCCCTGATCAATTTGCATATGAGACACACTTCAGCTACTTGGATTACGCACACACATCCGCAAAGCCCAGACCCGCAGAGCAAATTAAATAACAAAGCGGTTGTTTCTGTGTCCTGTAGCCCACAAGAGCATCCAAACAAAGCGCTTATCATCAATGCTTTCACCAAAAAGGGAGTCTTGGAGCCTGATTTCTTGATCTCAACCAAGGCCCCCAAATCCCACACACGCCACGCTTAGCTTCATTCAGACAACAGAACTTTGATCTCGTCTTGTCGGGGACTGACAACATTGTCTCGGTTGACTCATTGTTCACGCCGATGTCCCGATCAAATGTGAATTGGGGGGAGAGGAGGGAGGGGGAGGGTTCACAGGCTACAACTAACGACTAACGACTTTAGAGAGAGAGATGCAGAATGTTCAGTCACGTAAAGAGAACAAAAGACTAAAGACAAACACTACCGCCTCTACAATTCTCAACAGGTTCAAACCGGGGCGGCACAACACAACAAACACCAGCAGGCTGGTGCCGGTTCCAAGCCAGCATGTGTCAGCCAGTGAGAGGCGGTCTGCCTGGCTGTGTGCGAGTCTGTGAGGAGAAAACAGCCGTGTTGCTGTTCTCTCCTCTGCCAAGGGGCCTGGGCGCCTGCAGACACACTGTTCGCACGGCCCACCATGACAAACCCACAGTGACACTTTGCTAGGATGAAAGAAAATGAAATCAAAAGGGCGCCTCACGTCACAAAGAGATGGCAAGTGCACTAGGGGCACTAGGGTGTGTGTGTGTGTGTGTTTGTGTCTAAACAGCAACTAGGATGTGAACTATGCCAAGTGTGCTTGCTGCCCCCCCCACAAAGTACGAGGCCAAACACCAGGACGATGACCCTACAGAGAAATGGGAGGTGATGAGAGGTGTGCGGGTCCTTGCCGATAAAGGGTCCTTCTGTCGTTCAGACACTACAATGATGTATTCATCGTAATCTACAGCTCGAATACAATGCCAAATGGGTTTCATTACTTCAGACCGACGCATGTGAATAACGAAATGGCAACATAGGGTTGGTCAGCCAAGCAATAAGCGTAGGCTTGCTATGATATGTTGAGGTTAAACCCTTGAAGGACATATCAAAATACTCCAAAGTCGATTGGGGAGTATCGTGTTTACAAACAGGCCGACAAATCAGAGAAATAAGTGAACCATTGAAGAAACCGGTTTTGTCCCTTTCACACTGAGGCATGTCATATGCTATCCTAAATTCGGGCCGTGCTCCTCACACCAACTCTGCCAAAATAAACGCGATCAATTTAAACCTGTAGACTATAAGCGCTGTGAGGAAATCGGTCATCTCACAGCGCATTGTGTTGCATTGATTGTTTGCCTCGTTACCGATAATCGAATAAAAAAGGGAGCACCATGTGGTCGACTATCCAAATACTTAACTAATAAAGACAATCCCAGAATATGGGTAGAATCCATCATTCTACGACTTATGTGACTTATTATATAGGCCAGTATTGACGAACTGACTGCTGCTCCAGTTCTAATTGTAGCTCTGTCTAAGTTCACACAATGCAGAGGGAATCAGTCGGCCCATGTGACAAATAGATGAGGTCAAGGGGGGGGCCAAAATACGCACAGCCGTACACACATGCACACACACGCACATGCACAAACACACACACACACTCACTCACACATGCACAAACACACACACACTCACTCACACATGCACAAACACGCACGCGCACATGCACAAACACACACACACACACACACACACACACAGATGCACAAACACACACGCACACACACCTGTCCATCCAAGTGACTCGTTCTACTTTCCCACGTGTTCTCTGTTGGCAGGGGGGCTATAGGAGACTGTGTGGAGCCCTCGAGATGTTGCTGCTTTCCTGCCTTTCTCTGAACGTGGAGGCTGCGGCCCAATTTTTCTGTTCCATTTGATTTCATCCTTCAGGCTTGGTTTGGATAAAGGGGGGGGGGTTGGGGTTTATTTCGGGCCTATAACGGAAAGTGTATTTTTCAGACAATTATGAATCCATGCGGTTCTCAGAGAGGGATCAGGTGAATTGGAGCATGTTTGTTCATAAGAGTCTTTTCCCAACTCGCTAATTGGCTATAGCCGAGGCTGTAGATTTAGAAAGCCCCGAGATGTGACAAATACATGAAAAGCAACATTTAAATAAATAAATAAATAAATAAATATATATATTGTAAGGTTACAGTAACGGCTGTGTTAAGATACAAAGACGTGGAGGGCGCACACACACACACACACACACACACACACACACACACACACACACACACACACACACACACACACACACACACACACACACACACACACACACCCACCCACCCACCCACCCACCCACACACACACACACACACACACACACACACACACACACACACACACACACACACACACACACACACACACACACACACACAGAAGTCACTCCCTGCTCAATACAACAGGACAGCTGTGATGTCGGCTATGTACATTTCCCTTTGGAAAGAGAGGGAGATTTAGAAGTGCTTGAGTGCATTTTGTCTACACATATATGATCTGACACACACACACCACACACACACACACACACACACACACACACACACACACACACACACACACACCACACACACCACACACGCACACACCACACACACACACAAAACATCCCAATTGCATTCACACATACACACAGTGATGCAGTGGTTACAATGCGACGACAAAAATAGAATAAAAAATAAAAATGTGTGTATGTGACGTGTACCAAGTAAATGCCGGTACACAGGTTTACAGACGGACACACACACGCAGGAAGCCAGTGGACTGACTGTCCCCCCCATAAGATGGTTTCCACCACAGCATCAGCAGAATGAATTGGACTCCATGGGCGAACAGGAAGCGGCCAATGTGCACGGCATTGAGGTATTTTCAAGCATTGGCACTTTTCAGCGATTTTCTACATCGACCGTTTGTTATATTTCTCTCTCTCTCTCTCTCTCTCTCTCTCTCTCTCTCTCTCTCTCTCTCTCTCTCTCTCTCTCTCTCTCTCTCTCTCTCTCTCTCTCTCTCTCTCTCTCTCTCTCTCTCTCTCTCTCTCTCTCTCTCTCTCTCTCTCTCTCTCTCTCTCTCTTTCATTGTTTTACAGTTTAACCCAAAGGTTTGAATCGAGACAGTCTCAGGACAAACAGACAGACATACAGACGTCGTCAACATCTCATCGTCAACAGTGTTCAAACAAATACAACAGGGGTTATTATTCAATTTGCACAAATTCTCCCTTTCATTTTATGTTTAAACAACCCATATTAAATATATCTTCTCTGGCAAACTCTTTTAGCTGAAACATCTGGTTGCTGGTAGTGTTATTTTTTTCAAAGCTGCACTTTAAAAAAAAAATTAAATGGCACTTACAGCAAAAAAAAAAAGAAGTGAAATGCTGTTAACAATGTAAACCATGTGGTATGAGCTGTTTGAGGTTTTGGGCATGGCGATCACCAGCAGACCGATGAGAGAACCCTAAACCCACAACAGAGAACTAGCTAACCATCCCTCACTCCGACCGCGCACGAAGAGGCCAACGGTGCATCCTTACAGGCCTGGCCCAGCCGGGGGGGCCGTGGTGGGAGGTGGACCATCGATTGGGAGTTCACATGATAGTGAGGTGGTCAAAAGGGACCACAGAGTAGAGCGAGAGAGAGAGAGCATGTGTGTGAGTGTGTGTGTGTGTGTGTGTGTGTGTGTGTGTGTGTGCGTGCGTGCGTGCGTGCGTGTGTGTGTGTGTGTGTGTGTGTGTGAGAGAGAGAGAGAGAGTCTTAAAAAAAAGAAGGCTAGTTTCTAAAGTTGTCCAGAGAGAGAAAAGGAGCAAGGGAAGAGGAGCTCCTTGATCACCCATCCCCCGCCCCCCCCCTCCCCCCCACCCTCCCCACACCCTGCGCCTCCTCCTCTTCCTCTTCCTCCTCTTCCTCCTCCTCTTCCTCCACCCCACCCCTCCTCCTCCTCCTCACAGTCTGGTCTGAGCCTCTGGGATGTAGATCTCGATGCTGTCCGCTCGCTCCGACGCAGAGTTCTGGCGGAAGGAGGCGGCACGCTTGGCCGCCATGAGCCGCCGGCGGGCCTCCTGCCGGTGGCGGTCAGGGAGGTCTAGGGACTTCTCCCGTGTCACCATGCTCCTCTGCCTGATGGTCTTCTTTGGTACGGGAGCTTGTGGCTGTGAGTAGAAGAAGGACCCCCCCCACACACACACACACACGCGTACACACACACACACACGCACGCGTACACACACACGCACGTGTACACACACACGCACACGCACGCGTACACACACGCACACACACACACACACCCATGTGTGCGGGGAGACACAGACACAGAAACGTTATGAAAATCGCTCGCTAGCGAGTTTTACACATATTTTTTGTTCTGTATTTTTTCACCTGCTTTGGTTTTTTTTAAATAAAAATGCGATAAAAAACGGTGTTTTTGTAATCTTCATTGGTAATTCATATTGCTTACAGCGTCGAGGAGAGGCCCATTCAATCTTCTGTATTTACTCCTAAAACAGAGCATATCTGCACAATTCCCTCTACACTAATGCGTCCACATTGGGATGCTCCCGACAGTTCAGTGGCTGGACCCCGAGCAGATCTGAGTGCAGAAGGGGAGCACCGACCTTCTTCTCCGGGCTGTCCAGAGTTCTCCAGTTGTTGTTCTTGATCTGCTGCAGCTGGTCAAACTTGACCGTGACGTCGTCGATTGACAGCTGCAGGAGGTCCCAGAAACCGGCCAGGTCCTGAGAGGTGGGCCGGGGCATGGCACTGGGGTCCTGGGACAAAGCGCACGCACGCACGCACGCACGTACGCACGCACGCACACACACACACACACACACACACACACACACACACACACACACACACACACACACACACACACACACACACACACACACACACACACACACACACACACACACACACACACACACACACACACACACACACGCACACACGCACACAATGTGATGGGAAATTACAGACCACCAACAACAACATCAAGGATGAGGTAACGGTATGCGCCACCTCGCTGAATAAGATTCAAGACAAACTGCAGTTGCAGTTCTGGTTCAAACCACTAGATGTCCTCATCAGCTTTCCCCAAGAGCGGTACACTCCCCAGACATCTCCCCGGCACCCTTTCCTTTGCGTCATTCTTCAGGCTTTCTACGCTGTGTTGACTATGAAATATTTATAACATCCTTTGATATCGCCACACATGAGATCTGAATGAGTAAAGCTGATCCCCGGTATCATTTGGTCCTACCCCCCCAGTCCCCGTCCCCCTTTGGTCCATGCCCCCCGCCCCCCCCCCCCCCCTGTCTCAGAGGCTGCTCTGCCGGGACCTTGTACCAATACTTTGAAAGTGCTCACAGTGCACTTCAAAGCTGGAGGCTAATATCTAATGAATGAAACCCGAGAACGTGCCCGGGCCTTTGAATTCCCCCTTCTTTCCTAGAGGATGTGCTTAGAGAGAGAGAGTCAGTAGTAAAAGGGAAACATCAGTAATTGTTTTTGCAATGGGTTTAACTGCAACATGCAGTTAAGTGCCTCAGGCCTGACAGATAATGGTTTCTATTCAAATCCTGTTGAAACATTAATTGCCGGTGAGGTAATTACACACACTTTTCAACCTTATCTCTATCTATCCGCCTATCCAAAAGGCACCGCAGCTGTTGGTGGTACTCTGTGTGTCTCCCGGGCACAGCTCAGGGCAGATGCAAAAATCGTATTCATCAACTTGGAGTTGATGACGGAGTTGGGGTAAGATGGCGGACGTAAACATTGTTAATTTGCATATACTACCGATATTGAAATGATACAAAGCCGGTTGAAAAATGGTGAAAGTTTCCCTTTAAGCACTATTAACCTACTACCTAGGGACAGCAGGATAACTCAGTCTGTTGGGACTTAGCTTGGGAACCAGAAGGTTGCCGGTTCAAGTCCCCAAAACGCCTGGGCACTTCCGAGGTGCCCTTGAGCAAGGCACAAGACCCCCCCTACACTGCTCTCCGGGCAGCTGTATATAAAATAGCTGCAAACTACTCCAAATACTAAGGATGGGTTAGACATAGAGAAACACATTTCACTGTGTGTGTACATGTATGCGACAAATAAAGAGGATTCAATCCTCCAGATTTAGATTCTGATTTAGGAATAAATTGCATAGATGCAACCATGAATAATGCTATAATAATAATAAAAATAAAAATAATAATAATGCTAATAATAGATAGATGGGTAAATTTGACAGAATTTACATTGGGAACTTGCAAAGGCTTGTGTGTGACTATGAGGAACCATTCAAACCACTGTAGGCTATATTCCCCATGCAAAAAGAGGAAGCTTTCCTCAGCTCCTTTTCCCGGGCCCCCAGTCAGAAAAGCCTCTGTGTTAATAGCCTGCTTGTGTGTAGAAGCCGAGAGGCCGCGCTCTCGAGAGGCCCCATGACCAATATCACCTCTCTCGCGCCCCCGTGTGCTCGGGAACAATTGGGACAGGGAAGACAATACAATAGCTTCCAAGTCACCTCTGGAGTCTGGGCCCCCACCTGGGCCCCACACAGAGCTCATTCGCCTTGTGGACTCAGAGCCGGTCAAGACAAACCAAACACACAGAGGCAGAGAAGGCGCTTTAGGTGGGGTCGTCCTTCTGGCAGGAACGAGTCAGTGTAAATGTGTGCAGAGGCCCCCGGCTTTGGAAAAGGCTGAGACGATAACGCACAGGGTTGTCGCAAAAGCGCCAGGGGGGGGGGGGAGAACGCCATGGCGGTGCCGCCGTGGTTTAGAAAAAATGGGACTGGAGTTTTGTTGTCAAACTTTCTGCAAAGCTAGCGGTTTTGCACATGATTAATGATTTTCCTGCACTGGCCCTCTTTACGGGATGACATGATTCCATTAACGGCCCGGTCGAGCCGGAGACAGGCCGGTCCACGCTGCTGCCTGCTACCATGAGGTTCTGTTCAAACATGTGCTTCACTCTAACCTTTAACTATTCAAGAAAAGGTAACATAACACAAAACCATCACCTTCTCAGCTTGTGCCCTTTGAAATTAGAAATTATTGTACAGGTGATAATGATATAAACATTTTTTTTATAGATATATATATATATATAAAGTCAATGAAATATTATGCACTTATGCCATATTATAATTGTTAATAATAATAATAATAATATAATAGTAATAATAATAATAATAGTAATAATAATATATTCCTATTTGGGGTCTGTCCCAACAGACTTGGCTTGGGTACCAGAAGGTCGGCTGTCCCTCAACACCTGGGCACTTGAGCAAGGCACCAGATGCCTACACTGCTCCTGTGTATACAAAAGCTGCCCACTGCTCCTAATACTAGAATGGGTTAAATGCAGAGAAACACATTTTACTGTGTGTGTGTGTATGTGACCCATAAAGAGGGTTCAATCCTCGAGAGATTTGAGATCTTCTAGGTATTGGTACAGTTAATTAAGTGATAGATATGTATGGCAATGCTACCTTAGCCAACCTAGTCTTCAACATCGGTTTGGGTCTTCCGAAGATAACCTTAATTAAGCAGTCAAACCTGAAATATGCTCACGGGATCCTATAATCTCTGAGGAATCATTCGAATTATTTGTCACCCATCCTCCCGCCGACTGCAGCCGTTTTACTGTTCTTCAAACTCTTGGAAGTAAGCTTGAAGCTTACCACTACAGACGCTTGGTTGTATCTGAAGTTATGATCTTGGAGGGTTTTAAGCCTTGCTTGTGTTGTGTGTGAGTGTATAAGTCTGTGTGTGTGTGTGTGTGTGTGTGTGTGTGTTGTAAAACCATCTGGTTCCTCCCATTTATACAGTTTTATCCTTCACAGGGCTGTTTTTAGGTCAGGTGTGTTGTGAGAGTGGATTCCAGGGGTAAAGCGACGCAGACGGCTTGATTAAACTAGACCTCTCTGTCAGCCTCAGAGCTATGTATCCCTGTGTGTGAAATATCAAATAGCTCCACGTTATGCACAATGTCATCTCAGATCCTGAAGTTCCACTATGCTTTAGCCAAACCAGGTGTGCAGCACCTGGGCTGGAAACCAGAAGGATTGAGGGGGCGGAGTTACGCTTGTGTTTCCTGTTTTGTGAGAGAACGTGAGAAGAGGCTTTCAGGTGATTTTAACAAATGTTTTTCTACAGTGGCCAGTCTACTACACAGGTTAGTATTTTCTCACAAATATATGGTAAGTGGACCCAAACGCTCATCCCAGAATACTGGGACACGGAAGTGAAAGCAAAATGGAATTTTGTTTACTGAATTCCAAAAATATGTTTTATGTGTTACAATATAAAGCTGATTAATACTAGGTTTGGATTCTCTCTCTTCAGACCGCTTCGGAGGTGGTCCTACATGCATCCATACATGCACACATTCCCCCCACACTTGGGTCTGTGTATCAGTGCACCCAAACCAGACCAGGAAGGTAAAGATGGCCTAAGGTCTAAGGACCAACAGCCAGGTTGGCTCCTCACCAGGTTTTGCTGACACAGCCAGTAGAACTGCTGGAATTTCTGGGACATAAGCAGCTGAGCACTACCCACTGCACTCCGGATCTTTCCTAGGACTGGAGGAAACACACACACACACACACGCACACACACACACACACAGACACACACAGACACACACCGTCATTCAGTCAATACAACAGGTACATGTACACAGTGTCAGAGAGAGAAATGTCACACTGATTTCCCTCCTAGGCGGCTTCAATGTGTTAAAAACAGCATAACCTCCCCTTTCCCCGCAGTTCTGTTCTGTCCTATTTTACTCTAACGAGACGCATCTTTAACCAACGAAGAAGAAAAAACAATCATAATACACTCCGGCCTCCCAGGGCACCACACACTTACTCTCCTCTGTCAGGTCGTGCTCCTCCGCCTCCGCCTCCATCTCCTTGCACCAGCCCTCCATCCTCTTGGTCTCCGTGTGCAGGAGCTGCATGAACCAGCTGCCGTCACGCCGCAGCGAGGGCGACGCCCGGCCCGACTCGCCGCCCGCCGACGGGGTGGCGCCGTCCCGGGGAGGCGCCTTCGGCGGCGGGGGGGGCTCCAGCCGCCAGCCGGACGCCTCGCCGGACGCGGCCTCCCGAGACCCGGCCAGCTGCTCGGCGGCGGCGGCGGCACGGTAGTCCTCGCGGTAGCTGAAGAGGCCCTGGGTGCGCACGGTACGCACGGCCCCGTACGGCGTGGGCGTGCTGGGCTCCGAGTGCCGCTGGAAGCCGCCGCCGAACTGCAGCCCTTTGTCCTCCATGATGGGGAAGCCCTCCAGCTCCAGGTCGGCCTGCACCCCGGCCGTCACGCTGTTGGACCGCTTGAAGCGGCCCTGCCTGTGGGGGGGAAGGGGTCGCACATACACAAACAGACACACACACACACACACATACATACACACACACACACACACACACTCATGTATGCACACACACACAAACTCACATGCATACACACATGCAGACATACGCATACACACACAAACACACACACATGTATCCATGCACACCCACGACCCGCGACGGCCCCCCACACATATGCATTCACACACACACACACACACACACACACACACACACACACACACACACACACACACACACACACGCTCATGCATGCACACACACAAACTCACATGCATACACAAATGCAGACAAACGCACACACACACACACAAACAAGTAAATAACAAACGCGCTGAATGTATGACTATTACCCTCCATTACGACAACACAGCCCACTGTGTGCACACACTACATTGAGGGGAAAAATGAAACAAGCTCCTCTAATGGGACTGCAAATACCCGGGGCCTCTCTCTCTCTCTCTCTCTCTCTCTCTCTCTCTCTCTCTCTCCTCTCTCTCTCTCTCTCTCTCTCTCTCTCTCTCTCTCTCCTCTTCCACAGCTCACCCTTTTTTGGAGTCTTCCACCTGGACCCCAACAGAATGGTATTCCCGGGAGCCTTTGCTTTCCGACTCCGAGTCTGTGGCCGCCTCCACCTAGCGCCCGGGGAGGACGACAACACAAAACACAACAAAAGCCCCTCATTACAGGCCTGCAGAGGATGGGGGTGTGGGGGTGTGTGGGAGGGTGGGGTGTGGGGGGGTGGAGGTTAGCGGCTCTGGCCTCAGCGCAGCGTGGCTAGCTCCATGCGTACGCCACCTTCTATGATTAATGGAGACTGTCGGGGGGGGAGGGCAGCGATAGCAGCAGTGTTCATTAGGAGGGCTTTACGCTTCAATGGAAGCGAATGTGGAAAAATGGGCACTTTATATATATATATATATATATATATATATATATACGTATATATATCTATTTATATATATATACGTATATATATATATATATATATATATATATACGTATATATGAAACAACATCACCGTCCGCTTAAAGTAAAGCCCCAGTGAGCCTCTTGCAGGAAAGGAAGGCCTGGCTGTCGAGCAAACGCCGGAGGCATAATTGCGATATAAATAAGCAATCCCCACGAGGGGATTGTTCTCACTTGGAAAACTTTTAGGACGGTTTAGGAACATTTATTGTGCTTTTCAGGTTCACGGCGAGGGTTGTTGAACCAGCAGCAGACCTCCAATGGCATTTTCCCACACACGTGCTCCGCACACACACACACACACACACACACACACACACACACACACACACACACACACACACACACACACACACACACACACACACACACACACACACACACACACACACACACACACACACGCGCGCGCGCACACGCACGTGTGTTCCTCCCCACAACCAAGCGACCGGAGCGCCGCTACCTCAGAGATTCAAGATGTTTTTTATTTGCCGTGTGCAATACTATGCTATGCTAAACTAAACTATGTAATACTATACTATAAATAGCGCTATATACTACATAATATATACTTTACTATAACCTATAAACAACACTATATACAACCTACGATATACTATACTGTATACTATAAACAACACTATATACTACCTACAATATACTTTACTGTATACTATAAACAACACTATATACTACCTACTATATACTATAAACAACACTATATACTACCTACAATATACTTTACTGTATACTATTAACAAGACTATATACTACCTACTATAAACTATACTATATACTATAAACAACACTATATACTACCTACTTTATACTATACTATAAACTTTAAACAACACTATGTATGACCCACTATATACTTTACTATAAACAACACTATATACAACATACTATATACTATACTATACTATACTATAAATAACACTATATACTACCTACTATATACTATACTATATACTATAAACAACACTATATACTACCTACTATATACTATACTATATACCATCCTTAGGCGTTCAAGGTATTCAGAGAAGACCCTGGAACCCTCAGATGAAACAAAAAAAAATCGAATTAATTGTACTAATAAAATTAGATAAAATTTAAATAAAATGAATAAATGAGAATCGTATCTGTGTTGTTGATCTGTTATAATACAGTTTTAGTTGATTTGTTTGTCTTTCTCGGTCCATGCACTACGCATTTGAGTGCAACCAATCACATATTTTTCTGGGTTGCTGGGAAGAATATCCTTCAACCAAAGTATTCGCGAATGCCTTGTCCCTTAAACTTAATGAGAGCGTACGTTTGGATTGACAATTTGATCAACCAATCATATATTGGCTTGTAGCCAATGGGCGTATTCTTTCAGATTTCCCCACAGTTCCATAGTACGCTAGAAGGTCCCCGTCCCGTTACTGGCTCGAGACAGAGGATCTAGCTTAGTGCTACGTTGGTTTTTTTCTACGTAGGTTTTTTACGTTGAAATGGCAACAGGTGAAGATGATGTACCCTTGTTGTACCCTTTTCAAGACGACCATTCAGTGAAAAGATTGACATTATAAAAACGTTTTAACGATCCCCGTCACCACTGCATCTGTGGAAAGGACATTTTGTGCCCTCAAACGGATAAAAACATATGGAGGAACAGAACAGGACAATCCCGACTCACTGCATTAGCTTCCATAGCTATTGAAAGGCAACTTCTTTTGGATCTGAAAAGCAGTGATCAGCTTTATGACCGGGTTATCGAAACATTCATCCAGAAGGACAGGAGAATGGATTTGGTCTTTAAGTGAGACTAATTTGTCTTTGCTGGTTTTGGCGCAGTGTTGCTTTCTTGGCATTGAGCTGGTTGCATTTTGTTTCCACACACTTGTTGAATGATTAGTTAATGGCTGTCTTGAGTTTGTTAAGGGTTAGTTGTGCATTTAAATTGAGAGTTTTGACTTGATCTTTCTTTGCATCGCTTAACGTGAAAAGGCTTAACATAACTAAGAGTTACAAAACCGCGATCAATAATCACCTAATTTATCTGGCATATGTCTTGTCATGAGCACTTTCACCTTTCAAAATATCTCAACTTAAATCCTACCATTATGGACATTATGTCAAATTAAGTGTTTTCCTCTCTATTGAGCCAGTAAGGAAAAGTCTTAACGCAGCTTTATGAGAGGAAAACACTTAATGTAACATTACTTCCATAATGGTAGGATTTAGGTTTTGATATTTTGACAGGTGAAAGCTGCTAATGAAAAGACATATGCCAGACATTTGGTGATTATTGACTGTTTTGGAACTTTAAGCTATGTTAAGCCTTTTCACGTTAAGCATTTTAGACTGTCCTGTCCTGTCATGTCATCGATAGCCTGTGTGTGGTAGTGCTGTGCTGTTACTTCACTACATTTCATACCTTTGCCAACTATGGTCAACTTGTAAATTGGCTGCGACAATCTTATCTGCCTAAATGAGAAGGTCCAGTTGTGATAGACGATGGTTCGCCACTGCTATATACATACTTTTAACAACACTATATATTACCTACTATAAACTATGCTATATACTATAAACAACACTATATACTACCTACTATATACTACAATATATACTATAAACAACACTATATACTATACTATATAGCATATAGTTTAGTATATAGTAGGTAGTATATAGCGTTGTTTATAGTATATACTATAAACAACACTATATACTACCTACTATAAACTATAATATACACTATAAACAACACTATATTCAACCTCGTATAAACTATACTATAAACAACACTTTACTATAACAATACTATACACAACAAAAAGAACAATAAAGTGACTAAAAGATGATACAGTATATACATATGGCGAATGATGCAAAAAGCATTTGTGTGGAAAGGCTGTGCGGTGACCATGGTAACAGAAAGAGAGAGAGAGAGAGAGAGAGAGAGCGAGAGCGAGAGCGAGAGCGAGCGAGAGAGAGCGAGAGAGAGAGAGAGAGAGAGAGATCATGGAAGGGGCGAGACCTGATTGATCCTAAGCCTACTCTAAATCTGCAGGAGGGCAGTCCTGAGCCCCCTGAGCAAAAGGCCTTCAAAATGTATGTGTTCATCAAACCATGCAGCGTTGCCAGTGTATATATATATATATATATACACTGTTTTTAGTTAGCTTACTGTCCAAGTATTATTTTGGTTTCCTATGCTTTAAGCCTAAATTCGTAGATCATTTGCTGTACCTTATATTCCTCAGCAGCTATCTCTCTCTCTCTCTCTCTCTCTCTCTCTCTCTCTCTCTCTCTCTCTCTCTCTCTCTCTCTCCCCCTCTCTCACCCCCTCTTCCCCTCTCTCTCTCTCTCTCTCTCTCTCTCTCCCCCTCTCTCACCCCCTCTTCCTCTCTCTCTCTTTTTCCCCCTCTAAAAGTCAAAAGGAAGCGTGACTTTATACCAACATAACATAAAGTTAGCTCATAGATCCTCCTTCCTTTGTGGCAGGCTCTTGATCAAGGTTACATCTAAATAGCTTTTCAATGTACTCTATCAACTGTTTCAATAAACATCTGTTGACACAGATGTTTATTGTTATTGTTATTGTATTGTCCTATTGCAAATTCCTACTGATGTTTGCAGTGTTCCCTCTGGGATGAAGAACCCATCCGTCTTATCTTTCAATCATTGTTGCTTGCTTGACCTTGAGTGTGTGTGTGTGTGTGTGTGTGTGTGTGTGTTTGTGTGTGTGTGTGTGTGTGTGTGTGTGTGTTTCCTGTGGGACAGCCATTTGCTATTCAGTCAACTGCGTGAACAAAGTAATCCATTACTTTGTGTGTGTGAAAAGAAAGAGAGAGCGAGAGAAAGAGAGAGAGGGAGAGAGAGAGAGAGAGAGAGAGAGAGAGAGATGAGTCGCTCGTCTGACATGAGACAGGGACGCAGGCAGCATTCGCATCAGCACTTTGCGAATTCACGATTCAAAATCAATACATGAAGACATCGAACGACAGAAGGCACTGTGTGTGAATCCAGGGGCAGCTCATTATCACGGTGTGTTATCGTCACCAGGGTCCCGAGCATATAGCTCTACGGCTATTCTACGAGCCCCGGCTTTCCCCCCACCCCCTTTAGCCAATCCCCATGGCTTGGAGGCCCGGAGTGACTGACGGCACATGGACAGGAAGGTGTCAAGGCTTGGCTGACTCCTCCCCTTTAGGCGGCTTACTGTCATAAACTCAGGTCAGGAATCTTGTTCACACTTTTCTTTCCCCCCCTGCATGAGCGCCATAATATTATCGTTATATATCTATCATTAGAGTTTACTGTATAAATGTGGAAGATTTTAATTCTCTTAATTGGTCACACACACACACACACACACACACACACACACACACAGTGAAATTGGTTTCTCTGCATCAAACCCATCCTAGTATTAGGAGCAGTGGGCAGCTATTTTAAATACAGCTGCCCCTGGGGAGCAGTGTAGGGGGTCTGGTGCCTTGCTCAAGGGCACCTCGGCAGTGTCCAGGAGGCGAACAGGCAACTTTTCCCAAGTACCAGTTCTCACTCTCTGTCTGCTCAGTCTGTCCCAACAGACTGAGCTACTGCCGCCCCCATATTTATATATATATATATATATATTATATATATATATATATATATATATATATATATATATCTATATATATATATATATATATAATAACATTTACAATTCTTCCTAGTTTTCTTAAAGTAACTTTTGTCACTAGGAGGAAGATGATAGACTCATCCCCATGGTCTCTCTCCCCACCCCCTCGCCCACGTTTGACTCTCTGGAGACCTCTTTCCTAGTCCAAACCATCGTAATCAAAGACACATTGTACTAAAATTGAAAATCACTGGAGCCCTATTTCATATACTTCCTTCCTGTTGCATTCTCTCTACTTCCTTTCCTCTCCGTTTGCCCTCTTTGTCCTTCTCCCACTTTTTTCCCCGTGTTCTTTTAGTGTTTTCCCCCCCACCCCCACCACCACCCACCACCACCACCACTCTCTCTCGGGGCGGACCGCAAAGGCCGCAAAATCAGAGAGGGCGCGCTTGGTTTGATTTTCATAAAAAAACGTCGTCATAGCGATTGCACATCGCCTCCGGGGGAGTTTTGGAGGACTGCCACGAGGATGTTTTTTTTTTTTGGTCGCTTTCTTTCTCCTTTGTTACTCTGCTCTGCCGCCTTTGATGAGCGTCAATCAGCGGGGGGAAGGGAAGGTGGCCAGCCTGCGACGGTCGACCCACCCCCCACCCCCACCTTTCCCCCCCTCCCCCACCCCGGGGGTGGCGTGGGCGACTGCTGATTGTGTCCTTGAGTGAAAAACGTCAAAAACAAAACGTCGCAAAACGTTCGCCCACCCGCCCAAACGTCAAAACGCCTGTAGGCGTTTTGACGTTTGGGCGGGTGGGCGAAATGACTAACGTGTGTAACGGAATGCACGCGTGGTAGTTTGAGTATGCGATTGTGTGGTGTGGTGTGTGTGTGTGTGTGTGTGTGTGTGTGTGTGTGTGTGTGTGTGTGTGGTGCAAAATGTGGAGTCGAATGGATAAGCTCTACCTGGCGACAGAAGCAGACCTTTCAATAGGCTGCCTTTGATTTCTCATGACATAGAAAGAACATTCCGGCCCGAACTAAGCACAGCACAGTGAATCGAGTGACTTTCAAAAGAACATTTACTGTTTGGCTCGTGTCCAGAAGGCAGGGCTGTCTGTGTGTGTGTGTGTGTGTCCACTATCGGCTTCAGTGAACCACTACCATAGAATTGCCTCGGGGGTGATGTGCAGCAATCACTACTCAAAGATATATTAACCCCCCGTGGTAACCCTGGTGTAATCCTGGTGGTAAAGTTGGTGGTAACCCTGGTGGTAAAGTTGGTGGTAACCCTGGTGATAACCCTGTTGGTAACCCTGGTGTAACCCTGGTGGTAACCCTGGTGTAATCCTGGTGGTAACCCTGTTGGTAACCCTGGTGACCTGGTGGTAACCCTGGTGATAACCCTGATCTCACCCTGGTGTAACCCTGGTGGTAACCCTGGTAGTAACCCTGGGGATAACCCTGATGGTAACTCTGGTGTAACCCTGGTGATAACCCTGGTGATAACTCTGTTGGTAACCCTGGTGTAACCCTGGTGGTAACCCTGGTGTAACCCTGGTGGTAACCCTGGTGTAACCCTGGTGGTAACCCTGGTGTAATCCTGGTGGTAACCCTGTGTGGTAACCCTGGTGTAACCCTGGTGGTAACCCTGGTGGATAACCCTGGTGTAACCCTGGTGGTAACCCTGGTCTCACCCTGGAGTAACCCTGGTGGTAACCCTGGTGATAACCCTGATGGTAACCAGGTGTAAAAATCATAATACTTAGGAGACACTGAAAGGGATGACATAAAATAAATATTATGATCGTAAAAAGATGACTTGAGGACAAATCAGGCAAATGAACTTAGGAAACCCTGAATACAACCGATAATGGAAAAAAAGCTTAAAAGCCCCTACTTTAGCACCAGGTGTGGGAGTGATTAGCACATTACAAGCTGTTGTAATGGCTTCTAGTGACTACCCTCTAGTGACCAGATCTATGCTGGATAGAGAAGCCCACCAGTTGTTGTGATCCCAGAGTTGAACAGTTGCGTAAGCATCTCGGGTGTATAAAGATGGAGGGGGGGGGGGGGGGGCATAGGTACAATGGAGAGAAAGGGAGAGAGAGAGAGGCAAGGCACAGACCCTACAGACAGCAGACGAGGTAGTGGATGAATGAGAGTGAGTGAGAACTACCATTCAGTAAAAGCCACTCTAGCAAGTGTTGAATCCTAATTGATTGCAGTAAGATGACTCATTCCGTGCTATTTTTAGCTGCTGGAGGCGGGAGCAGGAGCAGGTCTACTTGTGGGTTAGTTGAATTTCCGCATGCATTCATGAGTGTTTTGGGGGGAGTGAGTGTGAGTGTGGGTTGCTGAATGTTGATGCAGATGGCAGTACATTTCTCAGATTATGCAATCATGCTAAGCAGCACGTTATCTTAAATGTATGCATGGTTTGCGCACACGCACACACACAAATATACATAGATATACCCACTTTAACACAAATACTCCATGCCTAAAGAAGCAGGCACATCTTCGACACTCAAAGACATACAGCATACGTCTAACCTGGATCCCAATGGATTGGAATGGTTTTACAACAAGCAGAGGATGGTGAAACAAAACGGGATCCTTATGGATAAGAAGAAGGGCCAACTATGGATCAACTAACCTGGCATTGGAGTTGGTGGTTCAACTAACTTGGATCCCGATAGACCAGTTGGTCATACGGTGGTTCCACTCACCTGGATCCCTATGGACGAGCGAGGCGTCTTCAGGTACTCCTCCGCCTTTGACACCAGGACGGCTTTGTCGCAGGTCAGCACCGAGCTGTGGCTGTCCGTGGAGGGGTGCCTCTTGCCGGCCATGGCGCCCGCCGCCTCCATGGCTATGCTCACGGCCTTGGCGCTGTCCAGGCTGTCGGTGGAGTTGTACAGGGCCATGCCCAGGCTGAGCCCCAGGCCAAGACCCAGGCCATCGGGGGCCCACATGCCCCCCCGCGGGTGCCGTCCCTCGTGGTAGGCGTCCTGCGTGGACTCTGTGCTGCTCTGGGCCGTGACGGAGATGAGGGGCTTGGAGGTGGAGCGGGGCGGGACGGGGGGCGGGGTCTTCGTGTAGCTCGGGGTGTAGCTGACGGCTGGAAGGCAAGGAGGGCGCGTGAATGGAGTGCTTTAGCTTAGCGAGCTAGTGTCCCATTGATTTTCAGTTTGAGCCAAATGGTGCCTTCATATTTTCCAGACCATGGACATAATAAGCTAAGAGTAGTTGATGAGTTGAATATTATTAATAATAATAATAATAATAATAATAATAATAATATTGTGGTATAAGAGTATGAAGCAAGGCTGACAACCACCATCTTCTTGTTCTGAAAGATATTTTTTCGAGTGCAAATATGAGTAGGGGCGTCATCCACCAAGACTGACGAGGGATCGCTCGTGTGCGCTTACAGACTAAAACATCCCAAAACACTCTGGA
>CM051016.1:11921607-11941607 GCA_027704905.1 Muraenolepis orangiensis | reverse complement strand
ACTTATGGGATTTACCCATATGATTCCAGCTGTGAATATAAACCACATAAAAACAAATTTGAAAACCATTTGAAATGATAATACAAGCATATTTGGGTTTTTCTTCCAACAAAGATTTTTTGTTACAGTGATTTATTGGAGTACGCTTCATAGGGACAATGGATATAAACCCCCCACTAACTGAATCTTTTGTATATGTGTCTTCGGCATATTTGTTTTCTTGTTTTGTTTGGACTTTTCATTCAACACTCAAGTCTCAATGTGTGTGTTAAAGTGATCTGTGGGGGGGGGGGGGGGGGCGTTACCTGACATTGAAACACATCTTTGAAACGTTTTGATCCTGACACCATCAAAACAGAACCAAGGGACCCGAAGAACATATTTACAATTAAGAAGAAGATCATGTCAAGTATGACAAAAATACAGAGGAATCAATCATAAACATGCACCTTCAGACCCACATATATTGTGACACAATAGTCTCAGTCTGCAATATACGTTTCCTTCCAGGCGGGGAACACATTAACACATTAAGCACATCACTACAACCTCCCAGGTGCTCCCAGGTGCTCCCCGTTCTCAGTCTCTGATTCCTGAGCACGGAGATGATGTATTGTTGTAATAAACACAATATCTCCTCTCCAAAAATATTCTGAAAATATTTTTTCATATGATTCATTATATTTACCAAGCGTTGTGTGTGGTTGTGTGTGTGTGTGTGTGTGTGTGTGAGAGTTAGTGTGTGTGTGTGTGGGGCGGGGGGTGTATGGGTGTGTGTGTGTGTGTGTGTGTGTGTGTGTGTGGGGGGGGGGGGGGGTGTATGGGTGTGTGTGTGTGTGTGTGTGTGTGTGTGTGTGTGTGTGTGTGTGTGCGTGTGAGAGTGTGTGTGTGCGTGCGAGTGAGTGTGTGTGTGTGTGTGTGTGTGTGTGTGCGTGAGCGAGTGAGTGTGTTATGTGTGTGTATGTGTGTGTTGTGTGTGTGTGTGTGTGTGTGTGTGTGTGTGTGTGTGTGTGTGTGTGTGTGTGTGTGTGCGTGAGAGAGTGAGTGTGTCTATGTGTGTGTATGTGTGTGTGTGTGTGTGTGTATGAGCAAGATAAGGATCATGTGCACAAGCTACATACTGTACTATTTCTGCATTGGCCTTTCTTGGAGAGCATCTGACCTCCAAGCGCACTAGAGACCAGTTATACATGGTTCTCTGAGCAAGAGGCATGTCTCAATCTTAGGTTGTGCAACGGCATCCGTCCCTGTTTTTCTCACGAGTCCACCCGGCTGCTCACTTGGTAAACAAAGTGTCCTTGGAATTTATAGTTATATGATAACTGCCAAGATTTCGTTTTTGCTCCATTCTGGAGTGCTTAAAGCAACAAAAGTCAAGGGAAGTTTCATGGCCGTCATGGAGATTGCCAAAACATAGCCATTAAAAAAAAAAACGTCTATTCAGTAGTCAATCACAGAGCTCCAAAAGAGTCTCAGTCAAAGGAATGGGTGTGGTGAAAGTCACCTGTGGTAAATCCACTTCCATCAACGCTGTTGGCCGTGTCTGACAGAGGAACCGTTCACTAGTGTAAAATAATCGGGTTAGACAGCGACAGCTAACAGCTGCTCCAGAGCCACTTCATACTTCATATATATATATATATTTATAGCATAATTACATTAAGATTACAAGATATTTGAGACCACTGATTGCCCATTTCACATTGTAGATAATCTGTAAAATATATGTCCTGCAATTGAGGAAGTCTTCATCCTGTGGTGAGAGAATTGTAGCGTTGTGTTTCATGAGCTTCTTGTGGCTGACACCACCAAGGTGTGTTTTTATTTTCCCACGAAGCAAGTATTTTGAAATACTTGCGCTACATTTGGTCTGCTGAGAATGAGCATTTGCTTTCAGAGTGACAGCGACATGTACGTAATTTCTGCACTGTTGTAATCGTATCTCCCGCTCCACGGTTCCACACTGGCGCTTCGACGGATGGATTTGGGCTCCCGGCCCCTCTTCTGCCACCTGTGCCACAGGAACGCCTGCTCACACGAAGACCTCTCTGGGCTGCCAGGGGCTTCATCTGCCTCAGAGTCCATGGATGGATCCATGCCCAGTGGTGTTTCAATTGTATCGTCAGGCTCAACGGGGGGCTGGTCTACGGAGGGTACTTGTGTATCTTCTGGATCAGACACCAGCATTGGATCTGAATCGAGTGGGGAATCGGAGTCAGTAGAATATGTAGGATGAATGGGTCCAGAGTCAAGATCCACTGATTCTTCTGGGTCAGGAAAGACTGGACTAGGAGGTGAGACTGTGACAATAACCTGTGCCAGTGGGTCGTTGTGACAGTGATCAACAGCCTGCATAATGTGAGACAAGCTGCTCTCCGTGGCTGGATCCAAACATGCCGAATCAGATAATTCTGAAGAATCAAAAAGGCAGGGCACATCTGTATCAACGCTAGATTGTGATGGACATGGGCTTGGCAAGGATTGGTAGAGGGGTGGGTCAAAATCCACTGATTCGAATGGTGACTCAACACTGAGGTCCAGTGGCTCCGGTTCTGGATCCATAAACACTGAATCGAGATCATCTTGGTCAAAGGAGGTCAACATCACCATATCAAAGTGCACAAGATCAGCATGAAATATAGGTGCAGTGTCAGTCGGTTCTGGAAGAGGCGGCCACTCTGGTTCTTGAGACTCAGGTTCAGCAGCAGAGTTGGCCGTGTCTTGTTGATCATGCCCCATTTTGGAAGAACAACTTGAGTCTAAGGCCGGTGGACCACGAAGGGGCTCAGAGGCATTATCAATAAGGGGTGCAAAATGATCCGTGTTTGGATCACTATTTGTAGGACTTGTGGGAGAGACAGGGTATTCAGCTATCACAATGGTTGGGCACTGTTGGTCAGGCTGTACAATAATTGCAGTAGCAGTTGAATAATCAGGTGGAGATGTATAAGGGCAGACAGTCCCTAGATCAATGGGTTTAGAGGAAGATCCAATGATTGAGTCCAGTGGTTTTACTTCTACTGGGGCTGCAGGGTGTGGGTTTTCTAAACCAGAATCTCGTAGACATTTAGCTACTGTATCTTGAGGAACTGGTTCTGACTCATGAGTGATAGCATACTCTAAAGTTGGTGTCATTTCATCCTCTGGTGGGTCATCTGGTGGTGAAAAAGTAAGTACAGGAACTGGATAGGGTAGGAATGGTATTTCATTCATATCAGGGGATTTGATCTGTGGTGTTATATCATCTATCTCAGATGTTTTGGAGTCTGAATTGTCCTCATTCACTCTGTCTATATAGGTAACCTCCGGAGCTATAGTGGAGTCCTGTTGAACAGATTTTGGCCCCTCAGAGTTTTTAATCGCTGACCCTGTTGCACACGGTTGTGGTACATGAGCACTGGCCACTTCAACGGTGACTGCATCTGAGGAACTCTCTTTCGGCAGCCCGGATGAGGCGGTAGGAGACGACTCTACAGAAGACACTGGTTGGCTTAGTTTCACAGAGATTGGAAGTATTGAATCTAACGAAAGAGGTATGGCACTTTCGACAAACATTAACTGTGGAGAGGCCAGAATGCTTGGGTCCATAGAGAGCTGTTTTGGCAGGTGTCTGCGAGATCCTGTATCCTTCTTTTGTTCGTCGTGCTCGTCGGGACAATTGACGGCAGCATCAGCGGTGCTCTGCCTGACTAAGACCTTGCTCCTGGCCTGAGTCCCGACAGACACTTTGGACACTTGGGGTTTCTTTTCCCGTGCTCCACCAGTAAATCCTCTCTCTGTTCTGGAGGCTCCGAGCCCTCCTCCTCCTCCTCCTCCTCCTCCTCCTCCTCCTCCTCCTCCTCCTCCTCCTCCTCCTCCTCCTCCTCCTCCTGCTCCCCCTCCACCTTCTCCTGCCCCGGTTGCGGCCACCACGCCACCTTGCGGGGACCACGTGTTGTAATGCTGGGTAAAAGTGTTGAAGTTGCTATTGAAAGCACGGAGCTCTGTGCAGAGGTCTCTCCGGAGGTCAGCCAGTTCTCTGCGCATAGCCGAGACCTCCTCCTTCCACTGCATGCTGATTGCTGCCGCCAGGTTGGCCGACTCTTTGATACTGGCCTGGATGGCTTTTGGCGATGGCCGCTCTGGGACGCTACTTTTCGGGGATCTAAAGTAGATCGGTGACACGGGTGTTCCAGAAACAGGTTTTGCTTCAGCCCCCATAAGTTCTGGTTGGTAAAGCCTGTCTCTTCTAATGGGACAGCCTAGATCATCATGAGCCAAAGGGACTGTGTCTGCCAAATCCTCATGTGCATCGGCCCGGACAGGTAAACAAGAGTCTTCCTGCACATAATTTCTGTCTGGAAGACAAATATAAATATATTCTGTAATATAGCCACAGGTGTGGGCAGCTGGAGAAAATGTGCTTTTAATTGCAACAAAGGCATGCAATTATTGTGTATGAGTCAAAATAAGAACCTCTTCAAAATGCTCAGACAACATGACATATGTTTTACAATGAATGCCCTGTGAAGAGTGCATTCACATTTACGAATGTAGATTCATGAGTTAAAGAACCATTTGTGATGATGAAGACATCTTTTACTTAACCATTATAGTTTGTTACAAACCAACAATGCTGAGAGCGCGTTCCCATTTTGACTCATTTCTGATCATGATTTACACTGCCTTCTCAATTTGTATTTATAGCATGCATAGTGAACATCTTTTCCTCGCACAAAGCGTAGTCCCCCATGTCATGTGACTCATAACACAGGATGGACAACACTATGGGTAACTGAGGTTTCGAAACAAATCATCTTGCACGTGCCTTTTCATATTTTGTCTGGAATTAAACAAATGTCTACTTTGTGCAGTGAAAAGAGGCCAAGATGAGCAAAGCTTTCCACAATCTCTGCATCGCTCAGGAAGTACAGTATGAACCCTATTGAACATTATGGTCCAGTTTGACCTATTGATCTGGATAAAAGCACCCAATGTAATAATCACATGCCAACCTTTGTGTCCTGAAAATGCAAACACACTTGTTTGGAGTTGATTGAGAAAGCAGTGTAAGGTCAGTGTCCTTTTCAAGACATAAATCCTGCATAAGCACATCTCCAAGTGACCACACCCCGACCCTCACTAGAGAAAATAGTCAAACTGCTGTCTTTAGAGAATAGCAACATAAGGAAGAGGCAGAATCCATTTTTCAGTTCTGTTGCACTCATTTTCAAAAATCTCTTCTGTTCTTCTTGATTCTGTGAATCCATCTTTTTGGGCATTGTTGAAACCACCAATACACCCAAGGGTCGTCACCCACAAAAAATGTGTTTTGTGAAGTAGCTATCACTTATGAGCAGAAACCTTAGTATGCAATATATAGAACTACTAGAACTAGAACTACTGTATAGTGTTTATTCAGTCGCCGATTCAGTCGCCGCTCATTGATCTTGAAACTTGAATCAATTCGACAACAAGTACAAAGACAATATTATGCACAAAACTTCCATGTATGTAACCATGACCCTGGGACCTTTGAAAGAAAAATAATAAGTTATACGTACTTGGCAATTGGCATGGAAAGGTTTGTATATGTTTTTGGTATTCGTGTGATCAGCATCGGTTTGTTTTATCTTTGATCACATGTATTGATCATAGCCCTGCTCCAAGTCCAGTCAAGGTGTGAATGCATTTAGACATGCCATCAGGTGGCTCATCCCTTTTCTCAAACGGAATTTCACACAAAGTCCCTTTATGTTTTTTCAATAGGGTTCATATCTTTACTTTCTGAGGAATCCAATGAGTGAGCAGACAAAGCGGCCGGAATACAGTCGGATGAACTGACAAAAATTAACAAGCTGGACCTACAGTTACCATACGTCTATTATAAACAAAACTAGAACAATGGAAATATATATGGGTGGTTCCATGCAGCAACGAAAAAAGGAAGTTTGCAAAAAAAACCATGTCTATGTCTTATCCATCCATTACCGTTAACAGACAAGCGTTTAAAAAAAAAATGACAAAACAATCCGTGAACCACGTTTGTTGTTCCAGTCGAGTCCTTACCTGTGGTGGACCTGATGGTGGAGGTGAGGGTGGAGGAGCCCATCGACGGGATGCAGTCGTCGTCCTGGGAGTAGCCCGCCTGAATGGCCCGCAGGTAACTGTGGCTCCTGGTCCGGAAGCAGCCCGGCAGGTCCAAGGCCTCCATGGCCTGGGACTCCACCTCACTGAACACCGACTCACACACCGACTCAAACTGCCCGTTGATCTCGGTCTCGCTCACCTGGGCGGGACGGCATTCGTCATTCGTGCGTCACGGTGGGACCGTGGTTGTGACGAGCGAGGTTATCCATTGATTGACTTTTCATTCGGTGATGTTCAATGTATTTCTAATATTCTTCACTTATTTGATCAAAAATAAAATGAAAAACTATGAGGAAAACAATGTTCTTGCCAGAAAGGATTTGCTCTAACAGAGTCAATAGAGAGACAAAAGTAATTCTTGTTTTTTCCTATCCAAATTCCCTTTGTCAGATATTCCACACACAGCCCAGAACACTATGCTAAATTTAATTGAATAATGACACAAAAACGGAGCAGGGATCTGGAACATATTTGGGAACACAAACTTATTCGATCAAGGTTGTAGCCGCTCAGAAAGTTGCTTTTCAATCTTGACAAGGTCTACTGTTTGAGTAGTTACTGAATGCTCATGCATAACATTCTCACTAACAATTGTTTACACAGGAAGAAAAACATTCTGAATGTCAATTACTTGATGATACTTTCACCTCGTTCAATCTTGAAAACATTTACATTTTAGAAGACAGAGCTTGTGTTTATGGCTATAGAACATTGAAGAACATAATAGATAGTGGGAATTGGACAGAAATTGGCAAAAAGGTTTTTCAGACTCAAATCGATGTCCCTCTATTTCAGGGCAATAAAATAACAATAATTATGATAATTTCAGCGTTTGAAAGCTGCCAATGTATGTCACAACGGTTTGTACTAGACAATATTCATAAAATGCCTAATGCGTTCATATTTGAACTCAAATATGTTTTTTCAGGGTTTCTGCCACAAACAAAAATGCTTGCAAGTATTCAGACTCACCTGGCTAACCTGGCTAACACAGCTAGCTTGACTCAGAGTGCTCACAGCACGCATATAGCTTTGGTTCCTGGAACGAAATTTGGGGGAGTTGTAGTTGACGGAAGGATCCAGGACCAGGCCATGTGGATGCATGTCTCCTCTGGCCTGCAAGTGGTAGCTCTGACTGGACAGAGAGAGAGAGAGAGAGAGAGAGAGAGAGAGAGAGAGAGAGAGAGAGAGAGAGAGAGAGAGAGAGAGACATACAGACAGACAGACAGACAGACAGACAGACAGACAGACAGACAGACAGACAGACAGAGATGTACAGAGAGAGAGAGAGAGAGAGAGAAAGACAGAGACAGAGATAGAGGACATATAGAGGTGGAATAAGGTTAAGGTGATACATGGTACGTGTACATGCACCATAAACAAACTCATAGGAACATGCATTTCCTCCAGTGGCCTCTGGTGTAGCGTTGGGGGACAAAATCAACGAAGTGCCGTTCGACGCCCTGGGCTCTCCTTCCCCCGGGCAGGCAGGGACCTCAGAGAGAGGCTGCTGATGACTTTGTGGCCTCCCCCCCCCCCCTGCTCAGTCCTCAGCGGTGCTGGTTGGTTCACCAGGAAGTCCTCCCTCCGCGCGGCACACTTTCGATTTGCTATTGTGCTGAAACATCTAATCAATGCTTGGAAATGAGGGGGATGCAAATAAGGGGGCTAGTTAGTGAGCAAGCACTTCAGAACGGAGCAGCCGCGCCCCAGCCCAGGAAAAAAAGCAGAAGAAGGAGGAAAACAAATGTGCTTTCTCTGAAGCGTAGGGGAAAAATAAATACACCAAAGACACTCCCCCCCCCCCCCCCTCCCCCCCCTCCGACCCCATAGAAACCTGTGGAAGGGAGGAGGAACCGAGGAGAGAAGCAAGGGGGGGGGGGGCATAGAAGACGGTTCGAGGGGAGGTTAAATGTGACGGCTGGGACACTGGAGTAAAAGGGACGGTGTAGCAGAAGGGATGAGTTGGCGGTTTTTGCTTTTCCTTCCGCATCCCGGTGTTTGGCAGCTCGGAGAAAGGTCACCGTGATGTCCGTGAATCCATCTTGCCCCATGTCACAGTCAGCCACGCCCTCCAGGGTGCATTTTGAATAGAGATTACAACCTAAAAAGGGATTTCGTGTTGAAAAAAAAAACAATCACAGCAAAAAAACGTAAACCTACAATAAACCTTGGCGACCGATAGCGCTAGACGATCTTAAGTGCGACACAGCCGGGAGGCCGCAGGCTGGCGCAAAGATATGGGGACGGTTAACAAGATCATTCCCTATTTATATGGTTGTTTCATAATAGTATTTCAAAGTCTGGTCGTCTGAGGAGAACCCCAGGGCCGACCTCTCATTGACTCGGTCTGCTGCAGGAGTGCACGCTTCTACATCCGTCGTCTAGAAGGCCAGTGAAGGGCGGAGAGCCAGCTGGCTCGGGCCCTCAACGTGGCAGACCAAAGCAGGGAAGGAAGCTGACGGCTCGTGGACAGCTAGGTGTGTGCGTGTGTGTGTGTGCGCGTGTGTGCGGTTGTGGAGAACTGGGATGGTGTTGGTGGTGGTGGTGGTGGTGCTTGGGTTGGTGGGTGGGTGGGTGGGTGGGGGGGTGGGTTGGGGGGTGGTGGTCACTGAGGTACTTGTATTCACCTTAAGTCTGCAGCAAAATTGGTGATGTAGTTACGCATGTCGCTGTTGATTTTATCCAAGCGGTACGAGCTGTGGGGTAGAGAAGAGAGGAGAGTTACTGGGTCCCACCGTGGAGGTAAGGAAGGCTGCCCCCCCCCCCCCCCTGTCTGGTAACCGGGGCCAGGTCAGCCGAGATCGGCTGTGTACTGGGTGTGATGCATATGACGCTGCTGGAGAGTGGGAAGCGCTAAATGTTTCTCTCACCCCGCTAACAGGAGCAACAAACATTTAGCATTTTCAGCCGATTCTCACGACTGCCCAAAGCGTTTGTGTGCGATGCTGCCATAGCGACACACAAACACAACAACACAGGACCAGAATGAGAGGTGCGTTATGGATTCGGATGGACTGACCGACAGTTGCACGCCATTTGACACGGAGTAAGAAAAAATGAAGAAACAAAACCCAAATGTGCCCAAATGTGTGAAACTAACCAAGGTTTCCCCGATTGTCCCCTCACGTGACACTGTTGCGGTACAAGAGAGCCTGGTGGAGGAGACCCTAAGAGTTTGGGCTGGCCAATCACTAGTCATCAGGGGGTGGGCACTTTACCTTGCGAAAAAGAGCGAATTGGTCGAAACTCTTTGGGTCAGACGACATACGAGTACGAGTAGAGGTTCCAAAGGGCTGTGGTTCAATGTGGTGGGCACAAACATCCACAGTTTGCACAACGTCCTTTGAGGAACAACGACACACTTCAAGCTTTCAGCGGAGAACATCTGGTGACAGGCGTACTGACCGAGGTCTAACGTATGTCTTAATTTGCCCTGTTTCTCTCTCTCTCCTCTCTCTCTCTCTCTCTCTCTCTCTCTCTCTCTCTCTCTCTCTCTCTCTCTCTCTCTCTCTCTCTCTCTCTCTCTCTCTCTCTCTCTCTCTCTCTCTCTCTCTCTCTCTCGTGATGTATGTGATAATCAGTTGAGTGAGGCAGTCTGTGAGAGCACCAGCCTTTTATTAGTTCTGCCGGCACACGTTTGCCCATAACGTCTCCTGCTGTCGCTAATGCACTTCCATTGTTGGCCAATATTAAAGGGAACGGGGAGGATTGTAATCTCACATATTCCTCCTGCTTCGGCTGGCTCTCTTTGTTGCGGGTACTTTTATTATTTTTGTCCGGCGGTTACACAAAAGCTTTGTCCCGGCAATATGTGGTTCTCCATGAGGTAGATGCTTGGGGACGAGGACATGTTATATGTTTAGCCAATTAAGAAGTTGGGGTAAAGAGAGAGCCATGTGTTGTATGGGGAACCACTTTAGAGAGTACGCCGAGTACAATGTAGTTTATAACAACAACAGGGCGTTATCGCTGGCCTTTGGGATACAGAGAGTTTCCTCTAGATAAGGACCACCGGAGAGCTACAAATTAGATGAATTATTAGTTTAATAGGTTACTTACACGCACGCACATACACACACGCACACCCACGCGCACACGACTACACACCGGATTTACTCATCAGCCATTTGGCACACGCCTTCGGAACCAGCGTGCCAACAGGTGCTGAATCTGAACAGGAAATGACAAATGTGCAGAAATACACAACTTAGCACAGTAACAGTTGGCTTTGATATAAATCAGGTGTTAAGCCTAACAACGCATAACCAAACATATACAAATATATATACACACACACACACACACACACACACACACACACACACACACACACACACACACACACACATATACACACACACACACACTCACACACATACACACATACACACACACACTCCAAATGTATCATTTCCTGCTATGTCCCATATCTCTTCATTCAGGGATGGTTTAAATTGCCTTCATGTTGTGTAAAGAAGTGGACAGGAAGTGGAAGCATCCCCAACACATCGGCGACTGAATACCTTGTGGGCGGCTGGATTTGGGAACTTTGATTTACATTTATGATGGTGTAATAGCTCTGATCAATTTGAAAGTTTCAATTTCAATTGAATTGGGTGATGTGTACGTGTCTTTGTGCGTGTGTGTGTGTGTGTGTGTGTGTGTGTGTGTGTGTGTGTGGTTTAGGCCCAAAATACATTTCTGACCTCCTGCTAAATGATGAACCATCCATATCTCTGAGGTCTTAAGGGACGGGTCAACTTCCTGTCCCCAGAGTCAGAACTAAACATGGAGTTATTATGCTCCAAATAATATCTGGAACAAACTACCAGAAACCTTCAGGTCCGCTGCAACTCTTACTACTTTTAAATCCGGGCTGAAGACTTTTCTTTTTGCCGCTGCGTTTAATTGATATATTCATATCATCAATTGCACTGTCACTTTTATTCATGTATTCTTTTTTTTTTAATGTTTATTTTATTATCTTTGCTTTTTAATGACTGTTTTTAAATGCCATTTTCTTAATGTCTTTCATTTTTTGTAAAGCACTTTGAATTGCCCTGTGTTGAAAGGTGCTATATAAATAAACTTGCCTTGCCTTGTGTGTGCGCATAATAACAACAACAGTAACCATGGGATAGTACAATATAATACACACACACACACACACACACACACACACACACACACACACACACACACACACACACACACACACACACACACACACACACACACACACACACACACACACACACACTGTATCACATCATAAAGAAGATGGTGCAGAAGCCACTGTGAGGAAAGTCAGGGACCCCCAGCTCCATGGGTCCAGCCCCTGCAGTGTTGTGGTCTCTACTGACTGCCCCCCCCCCCTTTCCTCCTATCCCTCGGTTGGCGGTGGACATGCTCAAAGTCAGGCTCACGCAGAGGAATGGCCGCTGGTCAATATCCCGTAAGAGACACCCCTTATTGGGAGGCATTATTCAGAGTTCTAGGACTGCTACTGATAGGCCCCCTCGTGAGTCACCTGCGAGAGTCAAGTCAGGTTTATTGTCACTTCACAGTTTACACAAGTATAAAGCAGTGATGTGAAAACCTTATGTGCAATACCCGACGACAGACAGCAGTTATAAAAATAAGAATAAGATAAAAATAGATAAAAATAAAATAAAAATAGAATAAAGTAAAAAAATAAAAATACAATTTATAAAATGCAAAATATCGGCGTGAAATATATTTTCACACCGCGTTTCAAACCACGGCTTTTTCACGGGAACAAATTAAGTAAATAATAAAAATACACATAATATAATATATAATATATATATAATACACATCTGTGTGTGTGTGTGTGTGTGTGTGTGTGTGTGTGAATACACATCTGTGTGTGTTTGTGTGTGTGTGTGTGTGTGTGTGTGTGTGTGAATACACATCTGTGTGTGTTTGTGTGTGTGTGTGTACACAGGTCTGTCTGGGTTTGTGTGTGTGTGTGTGTGTGTGTGTGTGTGTGTGTGTGAATACACATCTGTGTGTGTGTGTGTGTGTGTGTGTGTGTGTGTGAATACAAATACACATCTGTGTGTGTGTGTGTGTGTGTGTGTGTGTGTGTGTGTTTGTGAATACAAATACACATCTGTGTGTGTGTGTGTGTGTGTGTGTGTGTGTGTGTGTGTGTGTGTGTGTGTGTGTGTGTGTGTGTGTGTGTGTGTGTGTGTGTGTGTGTGTGTGTGTGTGCGCGCGATCCGACCATGCGTTTGATTGCATGAGGTGCATATAGGTGCACAGCGGGGTTTATATAAGACAACCCTGTGGGTATTGCTGCTGTGCTTTCAGTGATTAAATAGTAATACCACAACCACTGGTGAACGGCAATGAAGAGATTCAGAGAGAGAGAGAGAGAGAGAGAGAGAGAGAGAGAGAGAGAGAGAGAGAGAGAGAGAGAGAGAGAGAGAGAGAGAGAGAGAGAGAGAGAGAGAGAGAGAGAGAGAGAGAGAGAGAGAGAGAGAGGGAGGGGGTAGGAAGGAAGAGAGAGAGGGAGAGCGAGAGAGTGAGAGAGAGCACACGAGAGAGAGGAAGGGAGAGAGGGAAAGAGAGAGCACACGAGAGAGAGAAGAGAGAGAGAGAGAGAGAGAGAGAGAGAGAGAGAGAGAGAGAGAGAGAGAGAGAGAGAGAGAGAGAGAGAGAGAGAGTGAGAGACAGAGGTAGACAGAGAGCGAGAGAGAGAAGCAGAAAGAGAGGGATAGAGAGAGATAGGGTTAGATAGAGAGAGAAACACACAGAGACAGAGGTAGACAGAGAGAGAGAGTAAGAGAGCGAGAGCAAGAGAGCGAGAGCGAGAGCGAGAGCGAGAGAGAGAGAGAGAGAGAGAGAGAGAGAGAGCGAGAGCGAGAGCGAGAGAGAGAGAGAGAGAGAGAGAGAGATGTTAACAGCTGGAGAGACAGCCTGACAAAGAGTGACAGATGGTTTAAAGGGTAAGTAAGCCCTCGTGGTAGCAGGAGAACTTCTACCCCAGGGGATTAAAACAATATTGCGGCTGTAAAGGTATCACAAAATAACTGTCCCATCGGAGGTGCAGGACAGGAGCAGGTGTGAGGGGGCGTGGCCAAAGCACACGCCACACTTGAGCTAAAGCCAGGGTACACAGCCAATAGAAAACTACCAAAGTAGGGGCAGACTACCCGGTCTGGGAGTTTATCGGGAAACAACAGGAAAATAAAACAATACAATGTGTTTTACATATTTTTTTACACTTTTTACACAGTCCCCACATACAGCCAATCAGCCTTTCATCTGTGGGGGCAAGGGAGAGGGGGGGGGGGGGGGTTCACATGCCTCCACCAGTTAACCCCCCCCCCCCCCCCAAACACACACACACACACACACACATAATGAAGACCTCCATGTTGAGTTTGAACCCCAAAACGGGCCTGTGGAAAGTCTGAGGCATGAGCACAAAGGGTTTAATGGGAGGACCAGGTGGAAGAGGGTCTTCTGTGTGGGGAAAAATTGCCATATTAATTAAAGGCTCAGAAGCACTGCTGTAGTAATGACTGTTTTTCCCAGTGTGCCGCGCACAAAGAGGAGCACCCCCCTCTTTGAGGGATGCTGAAAGCAATTTTTACGTGCTCACAATGGCCGACCGCTTAACAATGGCACACACGCACACACACACACACACACACACACACACACACACACACACACACACACACACACACACACACACACGTGGCGGTGTAACGCTTTAAGAGTTATGTAATGCTTTGACGAATACTGAGATTAAAATTATCCCGATAGTAAGTACAAATTAGAAATGACAAGCAACACGTGTACAGTTAACACTCGAGTACGAAAGCCGCTCTGAATCGCTGTGGATAAAATGAGTTCCCACAGTTATGTAAGAAAAGGAAAAAAATAAAAGGTAAAAAACCGTCTCCATCGATCAGCAGCAACGTCCTCAGCCCACCTTCCTGTTCCCGGGGGACCGTGTTGGCCAGGAAGTGAATGATGCAGCATGATGATGATGATGTCATTGAGAGTGTGTGTGTGTGTGTGTGTGTGTGTGTGTGTGTGTGTGTGTGTGTGTGTGTGGAGGGGGGGGGGGGGGGGGGGTATAGCGCACCACAAGGAATAAATACACCATGAGAGAAATACACAGCAACATGAACAGTGAGAGCAAGCGCAACCACCAAAACCGCCCCGGGGACGCGAAGCAACACCATCACGCATGCAATAACATGACAGCCAGCGGCGGCGGTGGACTGTCACACTATCCCCCCCCCGATATCAGTTAGGAATCTCTTTTGGGGCCTGCTGACTTGATTCACGTGATTGAAGTGGGACATTCAAAGGGTTGCGTTGCGTGTCTCATCTTCTAAAAGTCTAAATCCAAATCCGGTGGATTGAATCCTCATCATTGGTCACACACATTGTACACACAGTGAAATTAGTTTCTCTGCATGTAACCCATCCTTAGTATTATAGGAGCAGTGGGCAGCTATTTCTAATTTTATATACAGCTGCCCGGGGAGCAGTGTAGGGGGGGGGGGGTCTAGTGCCTTGCTCAAGGCCTTGCTCAAGGGCACCTCGGCAGTGCCCAGGTGTTTTTGGGGGACTTGAACCGGCGACCTTCCGGTTCCCCGGGCCAAGTCCTAACAGACTGAGCGATCCTGCCGCGCGAATCCTAAAATGTGTCTGGTAATGTCAGCACTTTATTGCACGTACAACGGTGATACTCCTCCGTTGTAGTACACACTATAGGCTCCAGTATAATACTGGAATAATTCATTCATGGTTATTGATGCAGGATGCAGCATGTCGCTCCCTCATATCTCTGATCAAACATCTGGTCAACCAATAAAGAATCATTGACTAGGTTGCTGTGAAAACAGGACAGTATTATAAATTACATATTACTGGTACACTGGACTTATATACTAATACACATTTTACACTTTACACTTTTACACTCTACACTTTGACTTGTAGCATTCATGCGTGTGTGAGTGTCATGTGCGTATGTCATGTGTGTGTGTGTGGAAAAAAACCTATATTCAAATTTGCCCTGAACCGTTACCCCGTACGTTTTTTTGGCAGGAACCATTACATCCCTAATGTGTGTGTATGTCATTTATCGTGTGTGTGTGTGTGTGTGTGTGTGTGTGGTATGTGTGTGTGTTTGCGTGGACACATGCGTGTGCGGCCCCACCTCTGGGAGTCCAGCAGCTCCCGGGGCCGGAGGGCGGTCTTGACCAGGGCGTCCGGTCGCACCGCCTTCTGGGGCGAGGTCTTGGGGCTGGAGTCCGACTCCCCGCTCTCCTCGTCGCCCATGGCCTTGACGTAGCTGCTGCTCCGCATCCGCCGGCAGGGGATCTCGTCGTCCTTACCCCCGCCCGGGTACCCCGCCCACTCGTCCTGGGGCACCTGGGGGACAAGGGGAAAGGAGGAGAGGGAACAAGTTTGTTCAGTGGTCGGTGTTGGGATCAGACACCGGGAATTAAGGGGTATTAAACCCAGAAAACGGGTGAAAGGGGAACGCGATTGTTATTTCCGATTAACTTGATTGAGTGTCACACTGTGTCACGTCAGGCCCAACTTCAATGCGTTTAGCTTTTTTTCAGCGGTTTGGTTGTGTTTGGTCGCATCACAAAACCAAACCAAACCACACAAGGCGTGACATTTTTGGGTTTCAACCCAAGTGCAACAGTGAGTGTCCCACACTGGGGTTCGAACTCATGGCCCCCCCCCGGCATGAGAGGCAGACACTCAACAACAAGGGAAGCTAAAACCCAGCAGGGGGTTTACTCACTGCACGAGTACTTCCGGCTGGCTTCTGTTTCACGTAGATCCTCCTAGACGCGCGAGGTCGGATCACGACATTAAACTTCACGGGCCGATACGTACACCGCAGACTCCGAACAGCGGCCCTCCGCTGCCCTCCACGCACTGCAGTACCCCGGGGGGCCAAATGCCTCGCATTTACTAACGGGAGCCTTCGCTCCACCGCCAGCCCCCAGCCCTACTCCCTACTCCATTCCTGTCCGTTACTCTTCATGGCCGGAGGAGAGGACCCCGGGAATCAGCCATGGGGGATCCACCTGGATTCTAGCTTCCCCCCCCCCCCGTCACCCTCTCTGCCCCCCCCCCCGGCTGGTGTCCCCACGTGAATCCACTGGGCCGACGCTGCGGCTTGGTTTTTAAAACCAACACAAACGACGCGTGGAAAGGTGTCGCTAGCTCGGGAAAATGAAAAAGCTTCCTCTTTGCCTGGGCTCTCATTAAGGTGCATGGAGCGTTCATCACAGCACCACAGAATCACTCCTGGGTTTTGACGCTGCATCGGAGCGCTGTTAAATATTAATACGGAGGGGGGGGTGGGGGGGGTTTATGAAGGCGTCGGCTGTGCTCAGGCGATTCACCTCTCAGCGTTTCCCTCAGACGTCCCTTCTTTTTAACCAGGCCGCTGAATTGCATGCAGAAATCTATTTGGACCCGTATGAACAAGGTCAAAGAGCACCAAAGAGGGACCAAATTTTGTGTTTTCTTTTCGTCTTGCTGCTATATTTATATTTTGCTGCTATAAATATTATTATTATTATTATTATTATTATATATATTTTTTGCGTTTGGTTCAATGCAGATTTTATATACATTAAGGCCTACAGGAGCTGATGGGCAATTATTATTATTGAAGCCACTGGAAACCCAAATCCGCAATAGCCTTTAAACGGTGTCATTCAGGCTCTTATGTAAATAATTGTAAGCATCTAAAGAGTATCAGGAATTCGATTCAAATACAATTCAAAATATTGTCATTTCCGTTCTTTGTTAAAAAGGTTTTTGTTCCTGATATTGGGTTTAAATCGGTGTGGTTATGCTTAGACATTCATAAAGAAAATAAACCAAGTAAATCCTCAAACCAATCATACCAAATAGTGGTCCCGCCTCAAGGAGTTTGCTGATCTCCCGGATGAACGATAAACCAACCAATCAGCAGTAAACAACAAAACCTTTTTGCTTCCACGTATAAATAATCATATATTTATACCACTCCATCTGACAAACAGGAGGCACGGATGTTTGACAAATAGTATAAGCGAAACAAAACACACCAGGATTATGACAAAAACAGTCTGGCATTTATACTGTGAAAATGACAATTCTGAGGATTCCAATGTCTGTGGCAGCTACAGGACAGGGAACAGACCCGCCGGCTAATGTGGAAAGCGTGTGCAACCCAGACAGAACAACAGACTTTGTTGTTTTGCTTTAATGAAAGCGACCAGGCACTATCTCCGTTACCAACAGTTACCCACCACCGATGTATTATGAAAAGGTAGACCCTATTGAACTAACTATGACCACTACAATTGTAACGATTCATAGCTTATCATTTTCTATTGACGACTTCTCGGTCGTTATTATTATTATTACAATGCAAATATGGACATTTTCTCAGACGGTGTGTTTATGTTAAACTTCTTGGTTCTTGGTCAGATTTATCTGAAGGAAACGTGGCTAGGTCGATGTCAATCAAGCCTGGCCAAGGACACTCAGTCACACAGTCCTGAGCATAGCGCTGATCAGCAAAAACAACGTTGTTTTTCAAGAATTCTGAACATATATTTATTCGTATTCCTACGGAGCCCTTACAGTCCCAAAAGTTCATATATATATATCCAGTATATATATATATATTTTTATTTTTTTGCTGTGGTTGTTAAATGTAGAATTATTTGAGTGGCATTATTTGTGCATTATTGTTTTTAAAAAAAACCAGACTAAATAACTTCATTATATGAAAGTCATTCTGCAATATGTTGACGAAACATTGTACAGACAGACAACATCATAAAGTGTCAAGTTATGTGTTCAAAGTCGAAGGTAAGTGTTATGAACCATATTAAAGCATTTTTAATTGACCCTGTTGACTCTGTTCTTGATACAGATACAGATACTTGTATGTAAAACTGGACAATAGTTATAACCTTTTATCATTCACAGCAGACGGCAGGCTCTGTTTAAATGTCCTGTATTTCTCAATAGGCCTAATGTATTTAATGCTATTTCTAATTAAAAAAAATTGCTCACTTTGTAAATGAGTTAATTGCAACTGATGAATGATGATGGCTGAATGAAAGAGGAAAAGCACGTATAGGCTAAAACTACAATAACATCTAGTCATCACTTAGTTGTATGTTGACGGAAGTTAAATATAGATCAACAGCTTCCAGAGAGCTTTTACTGGGGAACGGTAAGCCCAGTTCCTCCACAAGTGTCATACAAAGATCAAATATAACAGCTCATCTTGATAAAGCGGCATGGCACATCGTGTCCCATAACTCTGGGGTGGAGGTCAACACATTTGGGATTCCGCGTCGCACAAGCTGATATCTTGTGTGTACAAGATAAATAACTTGTGTGCAGAAGTTATTTATCTTGTGTGCACAACTTAGTGAAGTAACTTTTGGGCCTCTGTATACTCCAATGTCGGTACATGCACAATAAAGGACCCTTCACTTTGACATCACACAATGCAGTGTGCGCGCACACACACACATGCACACACATACACACACGCGTACGCACGCACACACGCACGCACGCACGCATGCACGCGCACGCACGCACACACACACACACACACACAGACACACACACACACTTTAAGCATTGATGTCATTATGTAGGCATCTTCCCATGTGACAAAGCAACATCCAGGTCTCCTTGATGTGATAACGCGCAATAATGGAACACGCCAAATCGATGGCCTCGCGGGACTTTGTAAGGAGGCGCTTCGTGTTGTCTAGGTGGGCGGTTGCGCGGCGGCCTATGAAAGTGGGTGAGCTTAATGCGTGCCATAAACAAATGACAGTGGTTTTCGCAGACTCAATATCAATATCATATGCTCATTACCCACGACGACCTGTTCCTCGCTCCCTACTGCTACCCTGACATCACGCTCCCCCTGTACCAATTCAGCCCCGGTTAAACAGTACAACGCAGTTCAATTACTACAGACAACAACTGTAGCACTCAGGGTGTTAGGCCCTAACACACACACACACACACACACACACCTACACACACACACACACACACACACAGGCAGGCACGCACACACATGCGAGCACACGCACACACACACACACACACACACACACACACACACACACACACACACACACACACACGACAGCACCATTACTATAACAGACCCCTTTAAAAAGAAGTACATTGTTTTTTCCTTCATTACCAGCCGACACATGGACACACACAGACACACGTGCACGTAGACACCGACACACGCACACACAAACACACACAGACACACGTACACACACAGACACACACAGACACGCACACACACGCAGACCCACGTACACATAGACACAGACACAGACACTTGCACACGTACACAAATGGACACACGTACACACACAGACACACATGCACACACAGGAACCTGTAGACCCACACACACACACGTACACACGCACACACACACACACACACACACACACACACACACACACACACACACACACACACACACACACACACACACACACACACACACACACACACACACACACACACACACACACACAGTGTGCAGACTCAAGAGATGGATTTGAATGGAGCACAAGAACAAAGGCCTGATGACAAATACAAAATTACAAGTGGATATTAATATATTCTCAATATTAACATAATTGTACAACGGCAGAATGAAAAGGAAGCAATCCGTCGGGCAGGAATACATCATGTCAGTGGAGACCAGCAAGCTGGAGCTGAGGCGAGTGCGACATCCAGAGGGTTTCAGAACCATGCTGCTTAGCCACCAATCACTGCCCACTTCTCTC
>CM051016.1:11891607-11909107 GCA_027704905.1 Muraenolepis orangiensis | reverse complement strand
TGCCTTTTAAGACCCTCATCCCCGTTATTGCCTAGCCATTGATGGAGTTCATTGATTTCCCCCACCGCTGTACTCTAGCAAGCTGTGTGTCGCCGTGGCCCCCCCACACACACACACACGCACGCACACACACGCACACACACGTACACACACACACACACGCACACACGCACGCACACACACGCACGCACGCACGCACACACACACACACACACACACACACACACACACACACGCACGCACACACACACGCACACACACACGCACACACGCACACACACACACACAGACCGGACCCCTATGACAAGGACCAGACACGCTGTGATGTACTGTACGCTCCCGGCACACATAAGCCAGTACCCCGGCGCTCCATCAAAAGTCCAGTTCAGATGAGAAATTGTCCCTTGATGACTTTTTTACTTTAGTGGCAATGTCCATAACAGACTCTCTGCTACGGCAGGAGCGTATAGGGGTGGAGTGTTAGTATTGATTTGTTTGTCACTTTTGCTGACTCCATCGACGTGGCATTGACCGATTGATTATTTAGTGTCTCAATTTAAAATGTATTGATGCCATTGTGCAATGCGTTCCTGTCGTGACATGAAGTTAAGAGATCAATCGGTGTTAATTGTTCTTGTCACCCTTCCTCATTCCTCAACGACACACACACGTTTTGCATTCTGGTTTTCTATTGCAATTATTATTGTTGTGTTGTTGTTGTGTCGTCGTGGTCGTCGTTGGCCTGTTTATATTATTACTAATGCGAGTCAGTTTTTTTTCCAAATGTAATTTGTAATACTGCACCTGGCTTTGGGCTTCTCTTCGCTCTCTGTGCAAAACAAGCACATGCGTGTGGGTGTAATAGGAGGGGTGGAGAGCATAGGGTGGGGGGGGGGGGGGGGGGGAGTGGGTAGGAGAGATTAGGTCTGGTAGGAGAGATATGGAACCACATGAGACTATAAGACCAGCCTTCACACCCTAACATACAGCACATTCGATGTGCTCTGAACACTTTTAGTGTGCTTCAGTGTGCGGTAGTCTTAACTGTGCGAGGACTTTTTGTGTGTGAATTGAAAACCTCAATCGATAGTTACCGATCCTCCGACTGAGGGCAGGTGGGTCTCTCCGATGCACACGGCCACTCACCTGTAGGTAGTGGCAGGGCCGGATGTTGGGCTTGAGGTCGACGGGCATCATGGGCTTCTCCAGGTTGAGCGAGGACTTCCTGTAGGCCTCCTTAGCCTGGCTGACCGTCAGCGTGGACCACGAGCTCCGCTTCATGAACTTTCCCTCGGGCGCCATGGCCACGCCATCGCACGCCGAACACTTGACGTCGTTGTTGCTCCGGGACGTCTTGAGCGTCAGGTCCCCGGCGAGATGCGCCTGCACGGCGTCCAGCGGGTAGCAGTGGCTCAGGTGCTCCAGCGGGTGACGGGACATGACGCTGGGCGTCCGATACGTGCTGTCGCTGTCCAGGTTGTCGTCAGAGCTCCACCAGCCGCCCGAGCGCTGCTTGACGCTCCCTCCGCCGCTGCTGCCCCCGTCTCCGGCCTTGCGCTCTTTGCTCTTGCTGCGCTTGCTGTGTTTGTGGTGGCCGTGCTGCTGCTGCTGCTGCTGCTGCTGGTGGTGCTGGTTATGGTGCGGGTGGTGGTGCGAGTCGCCCTTGGTGCCGTTCATCTTGGACGAGCCCTCCAGGGAGTGGGACTTGGTGAAGAGCCGCTGCACCGAGTGCACCAGGTGGCGTATGCGGCCGGGGCTCTCGTTGCGCGGCTCTGTGGTGGTGGTGGTGGTGGTGGTGCGCTGGTACTGCAGCGTGTGGAAGCCGTCGCGGTGCACCGGCATCTGCTTCTCAAACTGGTCCAGCATGTTGGCGGGGACGCGGTTGGATTTGCCGCTGCCGCCGTGCGAGGACAAGCCGCTGCTACCGCCTCCGCCACCACCTCCGCCGCCACCACCTCCACAACCACCGCCTCCACCGCTCTCGTCCCGGGACTCCCTGTTACCGCCACCCCCGCCGCCGTCCCGGGGGGCGCTGCCGTAGTGCATGCGGGGGAAGGTGCTGCTGGAGAGGGAGTGGTCGGTGGCCGACACGGACACGGGCATCACCATGCACTCCGAGTGGATGGAGCTCCTCGGGGAGCAGCGGTGGTGGCCGTCCAGAGGGCAGCTCTCCGTGGGGCTGAGGAGGTAGGACGGGGACCGGGACTCCCCATGGTGGAGGTGGTGGTCCAGGGAGCGCTCGCAGTCGGCTAGGCCGCACGTGTGGGCCGAGGCGGCGGAGGTGAGCTGCAGCTGGGCCGGGCGGCCGCCAGACAGACCCTTCATGTTCCTGGGAGGAGTGGAGTAGGTGTCCTCATCGAAGTGCTGCGAGGAGGACCATGAGTACTGCTGGTCTGTTGGTGGAGGGGAACGAGAAGAAGACAACACAATGCTCAATGACATATAACACAATCTTAGGAAGTTGTTCTTCTAAAAATAGATGCCTTTCGTGATCACCGATTCTCAGCAAAAAAACACTGAGTTAAATGCTCCCTCGACAGACAGACTGGTGATTATCCATGCATATTGTTCTCTCACTTCCCTCGAAACGACATAGAGTAGGACACCTCACAAGGGTACAAACTGCTTATCAGCACAATGTCAACCTTCCTAACTTGACAGAGATAGAACGAGAGAGAGAGAGAGAGAGAGACGAGAGAGAGAGAGAGAGGAGAGAGAGAGAGAGAGAGAGAGAGAGAGAGAGAGAGAGAGAGAGAGAGAGAGAGAGGGGGGGGAGGACACAGGTAGGAACCTGCATTGCCATTTATCCAATGCAAAGTGAAATAATAGCCTATCACTCTGAGGCACTTGTATCATCCGTCAAAGCCCCGAAGAGAGAGAGAGCGCTTTGAGGCTCACGGCTGGACAGACGTCCTTGGGAGGCGTAGGCTAAATGCATAAGCCCCACCCCCCCACACACACACACACACTCACACACCATCTCTCTCCTCCGCCTTGTCAGGCACATACTCGTAGATTAAAACCCATTGGTCTCTGATAGGTCATCAAGGCCACACGTCCAGGCCCTTCCATTCAGCTGGATTTGACTCAATCCAAGGAGAGCCGTTTGGTACCGCTCAGCATCCCGATGGTTGTTTCCTGTGTATTTGCGATGCCCTCCCCATTGGAAATGGCTCTGGGAAGACGGGTCCAATAGTTTGAGATGGGACACGGCACGGATGCCACGGCGATGAACGATGAACTTGTGGCCGACTTACAATGAGAAAACTTTTGATGGGATCATCGTGCATCCATGCGGCACCACGGCATCAATACATAGAGATGAAATACGTTGGTCTTGGCTACATGTAGGCATCTTTCTTTGCTGTGCTATGACCCGTGTCATTGAACTAAATCTAAAGGATGATTGGAGGATTGAATCCTCTTTATTGGTCACATGGAGACACACAGTGACATTGGTTTCTCTGCATCTAACCCATCCTAGTCTAAGGAGCAGTGGGCAGCTATTGTATATATACAGCGCCCGGGGAGCAGTGTAGGGGTCTTGTGCCTTGCTCAAGTGCACCTCGGCAGTGCCTAGGTGTTTCGGGGACTCGAACCGGCGAACTTCCGGTTCCCAGGCCAAAAGTTCTAACAGACTGAGCTATCCTGCCGCCCTTAACTATGAATTCATGACCCCCTTGAAATGCTAATACTAATACACATACTATAACTAATGTGAATCATTACCCAACAAAACATCACATTTAGTAATCAAAACCACCACAATCACCACTATATGGCCTTTCACCTTTATTGTCAGGTCGTACCGACGCTTAATCATTTGATATCCCGGGGTGTGAAATGTAGCGAGTGATTGCTCTAGCCATACTTCATGCTTATCTGCACCCTGCCATGTGCTTCGGTGGAAAAGAGTTAGAAACAAACACGGCGAGAGACCAAAAACAACGCCAGCTCACCCTGGCTCTCCCTGGGCTCCCCGACACAAGCCTCATAAACCCTCAGACTCTGGGCCGACCGTAGCCCCCGTGACGTTAAGGAGAGGTTTCCTGAGGTGTGAGCGGCGAGGGCCGCCGGGAAAATAAACCAAAACAAACCAAATGTGAGTGAGCGAGTCTGGGGGTTTGATACGTGCTCATGTGAATGAGGCTTCGGTCCATTTGGGTTTCATGGGGGAACAAACGGCCTGATCATTGAACCCTTATTGTGAAACTCTACGGAACTAGCTCAATGTCTGAGCTCATATGAGCCTATTGAGAAAGACCAACGTCTGTCATGTGAACATAAAGCCTTGAATCTGACCATGCTCACACACTTCTAGATAGATATATCATTTATTATCTGTTCTTTTGTTAGCGTTAAACTATTATCTCAATGCAGTTCATTAAAGGGAGTCAGTGACAATCCAGATAAGGTTCTTGACTGAACTTTGGACTGTCTACAAATGAATGGGAAGCATTGTAGGCGTTTAGCATTAGACCATTAGACCATCATGAACATGGATTATTATTTGGTATGCAGCTGTCTCATGTCATCTAAATCTAAATCTTAATCTTGAGGATTGAATCCTCTTTATAGATCACACACACACACACACACCACACACACAGTGAAATGTGTTTCTCTGCATTCAACCCATCCCAGTATTAGGAGCAGTAAGGCAGCTGTTGTGTATCCAGCTCCCCAGGGAGCAGTGTGTAGGGGGTCTGGTGCCTTGCTCAAGGGCACCATCGAACTGTCCTTATATGAGTCTCTGTGTACATGAACTGCATTGTCTGTCCGTCCTTTTGATTTAGTCTACAACCGTTCATCCACTCGACTTCCCACTGAGCATTGCTCATTGGCCAAGGCAGTGAAGTGTCGAGGGACGTGAAGTCGCTTGGATGCACAGTTCTGGGGGGGGGGGGGGGTGTGATGAAGTGTTGACGAGTGTTGTGCACGCTCTCTGAAAAGAGAAAAAAGGAGACACCTTTCGACACTCACACAGCACGTTTCATTTGAGTAAACTTGGAATAAACGAAGCTAGGCACGACCGGCAAACGGACAAAACGTCAGACACCCGCTGGACAACGGCCACGCCCTCCAGTGCTCTGGTTTTGCCCTGGTTTTATAAGAAAGGCCTCAGACACACCGTGAATGTGGTCCACACAACGTGACAGCCCTCCAACCCATTGTGTTGGCAGTCAATACTAACTTTGTGACAGTCACAATACATTGTCCCAGAGGGGTGCTTCTGTTAAGTCTATGAATGCACTGCAAGCAATTACTGTATGTGGTACAATAACAACCATCCCCTGTCCACGTGGATATTCAATGGCAATTTGTTTCTGTTATTCCCAAACTAAATATACAATGGACTGAAAAAAAACCACCTGGGCAGCCATTTTGTACCTTGAGCTGCCTTCATGCCCATCACTCAACCACAACCTCTCCCTCAAGCCAGGCTAATCAGGAGGGAGCTTCCACTTTGAATGACATTAAGTCCACACATTGGCTCTATGGCTTCATTACTATAGGAATAAATGTATCGTATTAGAACACTGCTGCAGACAAGACAAACAACGTGATGTCTATCCATAGGATTTAGAATGTCTCTAGCCAAGCAATGTTGTTTACTACTGTTAACAAACTAAATAAACAATGAGTTGGATATCAAATCACATGAATGCTTGTGCTTCATAGCGCGGGCGTTAGCACTGCGGAGGCACCTGTGTTATGTCACATTGGATGAGGCTCAATACACAATTACCACAAACTGATTCCATTGTGTTGTCGGTTATGAGCCACAGTGAACCGCACTCGGAGCGTTTTGTGTGTGCAAAAGGAAACGATTGAATTGATCTTACTAATCTTTTAGGCATCATGGAGGCTTAACGACATCAACTGCTCCACTTCAACACTCACTGTGTACAAAAGATTGAACAATTTCTAACGGGAGGGGGGGGGGGTTTGATTTGCCCCCCCCCCTAAGGCCCAGCGGTTCTGAGCCTCCTTGTTCTGTTGTAGTCTCCATCAGCATCAGAGGGCAAACCGGCTGCTTTTGGGTTGGATTTGGCTGTTATTTGGGATTCAGAAGCGCCACATTGGGTTGGTCTACTTTTCTGGTCCGTGGCCCCAGAGGCTAAAGGAATCCCATGCAATTCAATCTGTGCCTTTTCTAAAGCTGATCCATGATCCAAGCAACCGTGTGCATCTCATCTTCTGAGGAAGTGAACGTGAGCCGGTGTCCACGTGCGATGTCTTGACACCAACGTCTCTCTCTATGTGATGGTAAATGGTTATGGCTGCTTTTATAGAGCGCTTTTATCCTAAGCCATTTACAAGTCATGCCTCTTGGATCCCCCACAGCTGGGGATGGAACCAGCAACCTTCCGGCCGCTCTTCCTCCTGAGCTCTACTGCCGCCTATGTCCCCACATTTTACACATTGGATTAATCGCCAATTCTATGTTCATCTAGGATACCGTTTGGGGACAAACTAAGACAAATTCAATATGTTAATTAATAGAGTTAGAAGAATAGAGTTAGAAGAATAGTTAGAATATGATGCTTTGTTTGATTGATTGATTGACAGGTTAATCTTTGATATAAAAATAACCCACTGGGAAACAAATCAATGACTGTAGGCCCGGCAGCTGAAGCAGGTGATCTCCGTCTGAGGGCTGTCCATCTGACTCACCGACCACTCCACCTGATTGACTCACCAACCACTCCCCATCCACCTGACAGAGGGACGTTGTGCCCCCCGCTTGCTGTTGGGTGGCGATGACGCTGAAGTTATGCTACTGCTAGTTATGTCGTTCTCTGTGGCCTTTCGCTGCCGAGTGACGCGTTCCCTCGAAGGGCCTCCCTGACTCTCAAGACACACACACATACGGAATACATGAGCTCTTCTCTCTCTCTCTCTGAACCACACATGTACTGTAGGTTGTTGGAGTGTGAGGAACGAAAAACCAAAACAAGACACGGGAGCGTAGGTCTTCTCCAACAACTGTTGAACGATTGAATATTGATGTCAGGCAAAAGGCAGGAAAGCGAGGTCAGCAGGTCTCTCAGGTGAGAGAAATCGCTTCTGCCAAACGCCAAGCATGTTTCTGCTCTCCGGGTACACAGAGCACTACACCGCATGAACCATCGCTACAAACCATTATGGTGGAGCTTAAATGTGGACTGTGGAGGATTTGGACTCGGATGCTATCGATGGTGCTGATGAAACCCACGGCAACCATTTAGTCAGACTGACTCAAACTGACTGAGAGACGAGGTCATTCCATATTACGTCCAAAAGTCTTTAGACCTCGTATAGAGACTTGTTGGACCGCAAACTCTCTGTGTAGACACAAGCCAATAATAGCGGATTTAAGACTCGGCGCCCTCTGTCCCCCACCAATCGTGTACGACTTAACATCTGGCCTCACACCAAAGCCTGAATGTTATCAAAGTCCCCACCAGCCAGTTATCAACACACCCTTCAATTTGACACCGCAGGGAGAGGGAGGAGGAGGAGGAGGAGGATGGAGTATAGACGGAGCAGGAGGAAGAGGGCTCATTTATTACGCGGGCCCCTTGTTTTTAGCACTCTTGTTGCCTTGTTGAGTGTGAATAAAGGTCGTTTTGCTCCTCTTAACACATTAGCATTTAAATAGCATTATATCTGTGCCGAGTTCCCCCCGACAGCCTCCACTCTCTCCGCTGCTGTGGCCCGAGCCGGCAGTCGAAAAAACAAAGTAAAAAGATACTTAAAAAGTGCAAGAGAGGACCGTAGGTCAAAGACACATGACCTTGAGCCCAGAGGGGGGGGAATAGAGTTGTGGCTTCAACCACAGCACCATTTGAAAATAGTTGTATTTTTGTATGCAGCACAGGTGAACATTATTTCACCTTCATAATTCATTCAGAGTCACCAGAATCCACGGGGAAATACAATCTGCCAAACAACTTCACATGCTCACGCTTGTTCTCCAACTCTGATCAAAGCCACAGGGCCACAGCATCTCATACATCTCAAGGGGAGCGAGGGCGGGGACAGGGAGCCATGCCCATGATTTCTTCCAAGAAAACATATGAAATCTCACAGGTAATAAATCAGATTTTCTGTAATAAAAAGCCAATCACAAAGAGACCAACCTTGTTGATTGTTGGTTGTCATGGTGTTAAGGCACTCAATTTCCCCAAACCACTCTGTCTTTTCACGGAAAGATGCCCTAAGCCCTAACCAAGGTAAGGTAAGGTCATTATCTTCAATTATCCGCCATGGGAAATTTGTATGGCAGCCGGCAGTAATACAATCATCATCCACAATCAACACACGCACACACCAATCAACACACACACACGTTACAGCACAACACATAGAATGACATGACAGCAAGGACACATGAGTTGCTAAATCCGTTCTGTCCGGCAGATTTTTAATCTGCGACCAGATGGAAGCAACCTGAGCTCACTGATCAAGGGGAACCGACTCTGAACCGAACCGCAAGTACGCAAGGAGAGCCGGAAGTGTGCTTCAAAAAGGTCCTTCAGATGATAGCCGGCCATCTAGAATGATGCAGTGATGATAAAACATTCAGCATCATCAATATAATGTTTCTCTTTTCAAAAAGTCTATCCCCTTTATATCAATATTTAAAGAAAGCATTTCTCCATTGCAGAGTAGGGAGGTTCAGGAGGTTTTTACAAACATCCCCCGTTGGCTTAAACTCAGTAGTCAGTACTCAGTCCTAAAGAGAAACAGACATAAGAATATAATGTGGCACATCGTCCATAAGTCTATATCTATTTAAAACAAATACATCCATGGTTATTAGTCTATATCTAATTAAAACACATACTGTACATCCATGGTTATTAGTCTATTTCTAATTAAAACACATACAGTACATCCATGGTTATTAGTCTATATTTAAAACGCATACATCCATGGTTATTCGTCTATATCTAATTAAAACACATACTGTACATCCATGCCATTAGTCAATAATCAAATTGAAACACTATTGGGAGTAATGGATCCATTGTACTTGTTGTATATGGCAAATACAAATCTTGAATCTTGAATATAGTCAACTAAATTACTGAAAATTGCGCACATCCCTATTGCAGAGATCAATGTAATTAACCGTTGGACTCTAATTCAGCAGGAATAATATAATATAATATATATATATATATAATAATATATCATATATAATAATATATAATAATAATATATATAGGAATAAACAAAGGTATATCAACGGCAAAGGCAAACAACAAATGTTTGCCGAGTGCCAGGGGTCATTCTAGAAGCAGTAAACAACAGGAGCGATTTATTAAATGACGGTCAACCTAAAGAGCTTAGTTTGGCTAATCAAGGCCCACTATCACACACCAGAGCCCTTTAGCCAACAACAACAACAACAACAACAACCAATCGATCGAGGATCGCAGCAAGGCTATCCGTCTTCCAAAGGTTACATTTTGGCCTTTTTTGGGCAAATCAAACCAAGCAAACAGGGCTCTTGTCCTTGGGGGGGGGGGGGTGGACAAATGGGGGCAGCCGCCTGGCCTATTAGATTGGACGGAAGCCAATCACACACACACACACACACACACACACACACACACACACACACACACACCACACATCCTGATGAGGCAGCCGGTTAGCCAGATAAGCATAAGGCCTTGGCTCAGGAGTCTCGGTATATCATGCTTATTCGGTCACCCAAAGTGACATCATGTCATGTGTGTGTGTGTGTGTGTGTGTGTGTGTGTGTGTGTGTAATGTGTATGTGTGTCTGTCGTTGGAAGCTGAGCCCGCAACACATGACCCCGAAACTGTCATAGCAGTGGGCAGCCGATCTGCTATTCTCTTGTCTCTGACAAGTCCCATCTTCACACACACACACACACACACACACACACACACACACACACACACACACACACACACACACACATACACATACACATACACACACACACAGTAGTAGCAGATGACTCACAATCACACACAGCGGGTCAGTGACTAAAGGTTTGTGGGTCTTGTTTGTGGATGACGATGTTGAAGCTGTACTTATTCTGAATGACCATGTGGAGCACTGACCACCGCTGCTTGCTGAGTTTTCATCGCTGTGATCGTGATTCATCACTTGGACGCGATGAAGACTGAATGAGTACAATGAGTGAGAGCTCTCTCTCTCTCTCTCTCTCTCCTCTCCTCCCTCACTCATCTCGCCCTCAGACGCAGTGAGAGAGAGGGAGAGAGGGAGAGAGGGAGAGAGGGGGGTTGGGGGGTGGGTGGGTGGGTGGGGTGGGGGGGGACACATGGGCATCAACATCGAAGCCATGTCGGTGTTTGCCATCAGTTTTTGCCGCCAATAATTCATCCAAAACAGGCAGGCCTTGATAACGAACGGCTCACCCGCCCGCGTTGGGGCGTGAGGCTTCACGGCGGAGAGAGATGACGGACCGAGTGATTCACGCTCTTCCTCACCGCCAGTCGTAAAGTGCGGACGCATTCCGCATACAGACCTGCAACACAGCGGCTATGCGTACACTACATGCTCTCTGTGGCTCCGCCTGTTGCACTGAGCCAGCGGGCGGCGGTGCCGTCGCCATTGGAAAAACAGTTAATAGCCCCGCCCCCCCTAACCTCCCGCCCCCTTCGTGTGGAGAACAGACACCCCTTGCCATGCCAGAAACAGCAGGGATCAAACCCCCTGACTCCTCCTGCCAGCGGGTCGCGCAGGAGGAGTCAACCGGTGAGCACAGCGGGTTTAAACAAAACACACACACACAGCACACCACACACACACACACACACACACACACACACACACACACATATACCGCGGTCATTGTGGTATGCCCCTCCCCCCTCCGCCTGTCAAAGTGCATTTAGTTGCGTAACGTACGCACGGATGTGAACGCACGGACGGGCAAGAATTCCCTGGACGTCATGACAACACGGTCACGTGATCACGCGGGCAGGGAAAATCTTCCAGCAATAATAGGGCGTTCATTTGTCCTTTTTTTATACGCGTTACGCATTAGCGTGAGCGTGAGCGGCGCGGCGGTAGCGGAATCATCTCAATTCATACATTGGTGTCGTCGGAGGAGGAGATGTAGACGTGCGTGTGTGTGTGCGTGTGTATGTGTGTGTGTGTGTGTGTGTGCGTGCGTGCGTGCGTGCGTGTGTGTGTGTGTGTGTGTGAAGAAGTCTTACGTAACATCCAGAACCCCCTCCCCCCCTTTGATCTTCCCTTGCCTCTCTTTGAAGACATCATGGAGATTGTGGGAAATTGGAGAATAAAAAACCCCAGAATAAGTCAGAGCGGTACGATTTGTAGAAAGGACCATAAGAAAAATACTGGCACAAACGTCCGTCCATTTTCGGCCCAATTAATAAGACTCAGAGCGAGTCAAACGGGGTCAGTGCTCAGTGGCCCTGCCTGCGAGCCAACGCATTGCATCATGGAAGTAGCTGGAACTGAACTCTCTCCTCTCTCCTCCACCACCACCCCCAACATCCACCCCCCCGCCACCGCCACCGCCACCGCCACCTCCACCTCCACCACCACCACCAACACCATCCTCCCACCACCGCCACCACCACCGCCCCAAACACCACCACCACCGCCCCAACACCACCACCACCGCCACCACCGCCACCACCGCCACCCCACCACCGCCACCAACAACTCCACCACCACCACCACCACCGCCCCAAACACCATCACCTCCACCACCCTCACCACCACCACCACCGCCCCAAACACCATCACCGCCACCACCTCCACCACCACCACCACCACCACCCCCATCACCCCCTCCACCACCGCCGCCGCCACCGCCGTCGCCACCGCTGCCGCCACCGCCGTCGCCACCGCTCCGCCACCGCCACCACCGCCGCCACCACCACCCCACCACCACCTCCATCCAGCTTTCTTTTTGGTAGTTATGAAAGCTTGAAGATGGAGATCTCCTTTGTGTGCTCATGTAACAGTGACTGTCCTGCACTGGCCTCGACATCTAGACCCTTGTTAGAGCGTCCGCCTCTCATGCCCGGGGGGGCGGACGCTCTAACAAGGGAAGCTTCAACCCAAAAAGCCTCTCGCTGGAACGTCTTTTAGGGGTCGGGGAGTGAGGTTTACTGCACTGCACAGCACTACCTGCGGGCTTCTGTGACACGTACACGCCTTTTACATTGAAATTAATCCAAAACCGTCTGACGTACAGAGGAAATTACCTTATTATCGTCCAATAATAATGGGCCACAACACCACCACCTGCGTGCCTAGCAAGCGTGGCTCCAGTGGGATTCAAACCCAGTCACCGTAGCAGTGTTACCGCCATGCTCTACCAGCGGAGCTACGCAGGGTGAGGCTGACACACACACACACACACACACACACACACACACTCATTTACACTGTCTTCGCTGTGTTGCGGAAACACATTTCGGGGAAAGGTTGGAAGCGGAGCAGATCTGACGGTAAGCGTAATTAGCTTAAGTGGCCAGCACAGTGTTTTCTCCCGGGCGGCTTTTTTGGAAGTGTTGCAATAGTAATATTGACCATGGCCTGCGGGACCACTCTAAACTCATAACACAGGAACAGAGTAACCCAATACAGTTCCCTGGAACACAGGCAGACCAAGCCTCTTCCTTCCCTCCTTGGGAGCTGGATCGGAACGTGACGCGTGAAATGATTCTGCCGCCAACCGCAACTGATAGCATGTTTGGGCCTTTGCTTTCACCTATTATTTAGCTAATATTACGATTTTAAGATTGTTACATGATTGATTGTTGATCCCATGTGCATCCCTCCCTAAGCCATGGCTTAGGGTGATCATCTTCCCGAAAAAACGCTACGGCGTAGTGAAGAGCCTTTTTTTGGTCAATCTGCATCTCGCCAACTGTCGTAGCCGAGCGTGACGGCCACAGCGCGTCTTGGTCTTCTTCTTCGTTCCACGTTGGGTGTTGATCGGCTAAAAAGAAAGAAAAGCAGAAGCGGTTGCTGCGCTAGGGCAACATAATCACGCTGGACGGCGTGGGGGGGCGGGAAAAAGCACACAAAGAAGAAAAAAAGGGGGCGGGCTCTTCCCCGAGACGCAGGCTCGGGCGTTGGTAATGGTGAACCATGCAGCGCGCACAGCCGGGCCGCAGCCTCGTTAGAGGCCATCTGCGGTCTGTGGAACCGTGACCGCCACTGTGGTTCATTGGTGTCTGTCGTTTATGCTCTTCTTCTTCTTCTTCTTCTTCTTCTTCTTCTTCTTCATCACACTCGCTGTGGTCCACCGTCTCACCGCTGTGGTGGTGTCTATTTAAGACGCCTTCTGGGGGAAAAAAAATACTGCATTCATTTCTCTTCGACCCACACACTGTGGTCTGTGTGTTCGGGACAGCATTCCAGGGATTCCTTTGCACTTCCACAGTGGCTCAATTGGGTCGATTTAATACACAAATGAACTGCTAACTATGGCTTCCCTGTCAAAACGCTGGGTTTACAGTCGAAGAGAACTTTTGGAAGTTCGCACAAAGCCAAAAAAAAAGAAAAGGCGTATTGGACGGTGACATCAGCCGTGTTGTTTTTGGGTGATAGGAAAGCTTGAGAAGGAGCCGACAGCGTAAGTCACGTGAGTTCAAAGTTCTGACTCCGTCAGAATTGATGAGGCAAAGTGGTTTCCATCTCTGCTTTTGCGCATAAATTTGATTCAACCTCAAGCGAGCCCTATCAACTTGTATTCAAACCAGAGAAAGTGTATTTGAATTTGGCTGGTTTCCATCAACATATTCTAATGCAAATCGAAACATGGTGATGGAAACCCGACTGTAGGCTTCTCTGATGAGGCCTTGACCGCCCAAAGGGGAGAATTGAATTGATTCAGGCTCCCTTCGTTCATTCAGAGACAATATATACGTTCATGGAGCTGGAACACTGGGACGCTTTCCATCGTTTTCATGAAGTCATTGTTTACAATCTGTTCAAATGGACATATTGTAAACACCCCCATTCCCCTTCTTCGGAAGGGGAATGGGGAGTAAGCATTCCATTGAATCTTGAATCTCGTACGGTTTTCTGTCTCTTGGGGGGCAAAAAAAGCTTGTCAACGGTTTTTTTTGTGTGCCCAAAGTGTAGGCCTGTACACCCTGTCCGACACAAGTGCCCGGGAGCGAATCAAAGGTACACAAATCAATAAACTGACAAGGGCTTTTCATTAACGACCTTTGGAATATGAGGGGTTCAATGGAAAGGCCAAACTATATTGAGTAAGCTTCCATCTTGCACTGACTGTGGCGAGCAGCAGACACTGAGACACGGTGATAAGCTGGGGGAGCTAAGGGATGGAGCTCAGCAAAGGTTTCACACCCAAAGAGGCCTTTGTTTCAACCAATCAGATTTGATACCATTTATTTTAAGTAGCTGCAGAAATGTAAATGGGATTGCTTTTCAACAAATCGCTGATCAATCGCAATGCTGTCCTTTCAGGGGGCTGGTGTTGTAAAGACCCAGACACACAACCTGCCATACCCTTTTCCCAGGGAAATACGCTTTCATTTCATCTACCCGCGGTGGAGCCACGCCGGCCAGCCCGGTCCCTGTGACCAACTGATGTCGACCGCCCGCCCAGCGTAGCGTTCTCCCCCCTCCCCACCGTCTCCCCCGTCTCCCCATCCACGACTAGACCTCATCTTTCATCTTTCGCCCCTCCAAAATCAAAGAGATCATTTTGTCACAGCGGATCAGACACACGCAAGTTCATTCTTTCTCATGCAGGCCACTCACTGTGAATATAATAGCAGTGCCCGGCAGTTTTATTTTCTTACAGAACCCCCGAGCCCGCAACTATTCGCGGATTTCCCCTTGATTGCTTCTACCGATCCTGGCAATAATTAATTGTGTCCGATCAGATGATTCTTATCTATCTGGCTCACTCTTTCCCTCCCACCACCCCTCCATACAGCGAGTGGAGAGCACGAGGGGAGATGATGCAAATCACGGGCCGTGGGGTAATCTAACGACAAATTATATTCTATAGTCTCTCCATCACCTAAACAAATGAAATCCATATTTCAATTTGAAGTCCACTGTGGTCCAGCTCCACTCTTAACATGCAGCTATTAAAGCAATGCATGTTTCCTCTCTAATTTCCCTTGGGTCCGACCGCAAAGCTTCTCACAGTGTAGAACAGTTACTATTAACAAGCGTGCACATCAACACCAATACCTCACACAATTGTCAGGACATTATTACATAATAGTACTGATAATACTATTTATAATAATATTATAACACAAAAATATATTAGAAATAGGAAATACATAAATATATGAAAAAACGAATATATCGAAAAATGATATTCTTTAGTTGTTGTGTTTTTTTTGCCAATGCATACGTTAATATACAGTATATATAGTTCCATCGACAATCCGTCGTTCCACCGGTGTATCCCGTTGAGGCTGGTCTCAACGGATCTCCTCCGTGCTTGAGGCAGGAGGTTGCTTAGAAACAGCTGAGGTGCTTAGGTGGAAGATGTCTAGGCCCATCTTGGCGAAGGCTCAGAGGCTTTCAGAGTGGCAGATCTGGGTTTTTCAGGTTTTTTTCTTCTTCTTCTTCTTCTTCTTCTTCTTCTTCTTCTTCTTCTTCTTCTTCTTCTTCTTCTTCTTCTTCTTCTTCTTCTTCTTCGAAGTAACACTCAAGATTTGTGATTCAACAGTGTACTAAGGGAGGCAGATGATCTGAGCCATCTGTTGGATGGATACTGAAGCTGCAAGAGATCCTGTGTGGCCCTCTAATTTATAACGTCTGAGTTTTGCGCACACACACACACACACACACACACACACACACACACACACACACACACACACACACACACACACACACACACACACACACACACACACACACACACACACACACACACACACACACACGCTCACAGACCACTGGAGAGAGGACCAACAAAAAATCAAACAGACGATCGGCTTCTGACAAGATGGAACGAAACCCAGCGCAGAAAAAAGTGTCGAGAAACCCTCATGGAGGATTAATGTGAGTCTTTCCCGTGAGCAAACAGGCTTTAACACCGACCACATTGCAAATCTGTTCGGCTCGACGGTCAATTTAACACCAATTAACAGGGCTAATTACGGCATTCCTGTCATAGGCTGCCCCGATGAGGCCCCGTAGCGTTTGAACACTGATCGGTGAGAATTGAATTGATGCAGGTTCCCCTGGTTTAACACTACTGCTAACACCACAGCCTGCTGTTTCAATCTGTTGACAGGATCTCATTCAGTACAAACGATAAAAGTTGCACATCTTAAGCGATTGCGATTGGATCCCTACATCGGAATCTGTCCTCTCACTATAACCTTTATTCAAGCTGGAACATTATAAGGGATAGTTCAATTGTTTTCATGAAGTCATTGTTTACAATCTGTTCAAATGTACAGGAGATATCGTAAATAATAACGGTGACAATGCGTTGTAGGGTTTTCTGTCTCTCAGGGGGAAAATGGGGTGAATTCCAAATCTAACTGAAATGGATGGGTTGCCTGCATAGGAAAATATCTGTTCTGTATGACAGTGATTGGCGACAGGGGTATAACCGTCCCCTAAAAGAGACACCGGGCAGCCCAAAGAAAACCATTAGGGATTCTTCAGTCAGGCAACATTGAGTTTACCGATAATATTAAAAAAAAGTTACGACTTATGATGAGTTATGAGTTATGAATTTCCTAGTAATAACCTAGGACGTACTTTTTTAAACATCTATCAGCCTTTGTGCCTCTTGTTCACTGTTCAGAAGAGAAATTAAAACATTTCTTGGGATACAAAACACTGTTCACATCACATATTAGGGGTAAATTCAGATGGCCTTGGGATGTTTTTTGGGTGGGGTCCAGTACAGGTGAGGGTACCACGGCTGTGTAACTGTAACTGTGGCTGTGTAAGGACATGTAACTAAGGTCTATATATCGTGACATGGTTCTGAAAGCTGTGGCTTACGATGCATCATTTTCGGACGGAGGAATACCAGATCGGACGCCAGGTACATATCAGGTACCCAGCTTCTCCATGTCCGCGGTGTCTCTTGAGGAAATACCCCAACGATCCTTTCGACCCTGGCTGTGAGGGCTGGGATAAGTACAGACCTAACACCACCACCACCACCACCACCGCCACCACCACCGCCAGCCACCACCACCACCACCACCAGACACCACGGGAGGAGAGAGAGAGAGAGAGAGAGAGAGAGAGAGAGAGAGAGAGAGAGAGAGAGAGAGAGAGAGAGATAGAGAGGACAAAACACACACACACACACACACACACACACACACACACACACACAAGGAGACTTAAGGAATGCCTTAAGAGCCGGTCAGCCGGCCGGCGGGTCAGTAGCAGTTGATTAGTCGAGTCGGAGAACTGGCTCGGGGGCGATAAGCGAACGCCCCGGAGAGATTTTAACCCAACAGTTCAGGTATGTGGCAGCGCTGTGGTGTC
>CM051016.1:11879107-11884107 GCA_027704905.1 Muraenolepis orangiensis | reverse complement strand
GGGGCGGAGACTGCCCAGACTTTTCCTGTGCCGTTATAAAAGGAGGGCATCCTTGTTGAAGATAACCGGTTGAAAACCCCCGGTAGAAAAGACTTTCTACCGGGGTTTTTTTTTTTACGTACAGCACGTGATGCCATAGTTCAGACCGTAGGTCGGACCGGAGTTTGCTTTTCTGTGATTTAAATAATCCTAATCCTTTTTCGAAAAGCAGGGCTGTAGAGACTGTGAGAGGGCTTCCTTGTTCACGATAACACGTTGCAGTGTGTTTGTCACCGGGCTTGTGACAAGACGTTCTGCTGGGTTCTACTCTGGGTTCTATGTGTGAATCTGAAACGGCGGGGGGGGGGGGGGGGGGGGGGGTTGCCTTGTGTCAAGGCACGTGTTACGAGGTGTGTTAGGAGGGGAGGCAGGCACTGTGCGAAAGCGTCTCTCTCTGTCGTACATGAGCTGAGCTGATCTGATCTGATCTGTACCCCGTTCGGCAAAGGCACTTTGATCCCCCCCCAAAAACGAACACTTTCACAGCAAAAAGATCCTCATCCTCTTGAGATCAGCCGGTGAAACAACACTTTTTACCGCCCCCCCCCCCCCCACCCTCACACCCCCCCCCCAACCCCCCCCGGCCTCAAGCCAAATTCATTCATTAAAACACACTGTTTATTGGATTTCCTTTAACTGGCTGGAATTCCGCTAATTTACTCCCTTTTTCCGCTCTGACGTTCTTATCTAAAATTACTTTTAAAAACGGCCCAACGGGTGGCTGGCTTTTAATCCTGTCTCCTACCTGCACTTAACACAGCAAAAAGAAGACCAGAGAGGAACGTGAGCTAAAGGCCAAACGTGACCTACATACAGCCCTCACTTTAAGGTTCCACCTGTGGTCACTCGGCTCCATGTGGCCAACATCTAATCCAAATGTGTGAGGTGTGATGACTCCTAAGTGTACGCCATGGTTCTATATCTGTGGGTCCCACCGGCTGGAACCTCTCTCTGTCTGTGTTCATACCCATGAATGACCCTGTGAGACCGGAGCGGACATAGAGGGGGGTCTTCTAGTGAGCTGGGTGGCTAACAGGATAGTTCAGTCTGATGGGACTATAGGCCCGGGGCTCGGGGAACCAGAAGGTCGCCGGTTCAAGTCCCCGAAAAAAAACAAAAAACCTGGGCACTGCCGAGGTGCCCTTGAGCAAGGCACCCCCCCCCCCCCCCCTACACTGCTCCCCAGGCAGCTGTATATACAGTAGCTGCCCACTGCTCCTAAATAGTAGTATGGGTTGAATGCAGAGACACACATTTCACTGTGTGTGTGTTCATGTAGGTATGTACCAATAAAGACCATTCAATCCTCCAGATTTAGATTTAGATTGAGCTAGCAGGCAGGCGAGTCATGGCAGGTGCTTGTCGTGCGTGTGCAGCATGACTGAATGCGTGCCATGTCCCCATTGGAGCGATGCACACGTCATAGGGGGGCCAATAGGAGCGGAGGGGGGGGTAGGAGGGGCTAAATGTGGTCTCGCTAACACTCTCTCGTGTCCACAGGAACAAAAGACTAAAGCGAATGGAGCGACGATCAGAGCCATTCATAACTCACCCATGCGTGCGGTACGGAGCATGAAGAGGAGGAGGAGAAGGCTACCGATAGCCTCATAATACTCTCATCACTCATCAGAGCGGCAAACAAAAACAGCGGTCGGCATTCGTGACTCATTTATGTGCTTTACCTTGGATTAAAAAACAATAATAATAACCACGTTGGCAAAACAGCGAAGCCGTCAAAACATTCTCCAGAGCTGGTTGAAACTTTCCGTGGCGCTCCGAGCGCTTTCAGTGCACCCTCTGCCGAGAGAGAGAGAGAGAGCTGTCAAGAGCTCCAACACACCCAGGCCTGGTTTGAGCCTCAGAGTCAAGCCTGGGAGAGAGAGGGAGGGAGAGAGAGAGAAAGGGAGAGAATGTGTGTGTGTGCGTGCGTGCGTACGTGCGTGTGTGTGTGTGTGTGTGTGTGTGTGTGTGTGTGTAACCCTCCAGTCATTACAGAAAACCCTGGACAGCTGCTCACCTGGGACACATGCACAAGCGTGCATTGATACATAGTGAGAGAGAGAGAGACAGAGAGAGAGACATAGAGCAGAAAGAGAGAAAGTGAAAGTGAAAGTGAAATGTAAAAATGTGAAGAGAGCAATTGAGATGATATCTCCATGTCAGAAATGTCCTCACGCATTTATCATGCCACTGTCCACACACACACACACACACACACACACACACACACACACACACACACACACACAGCATACCCAGATAAGGGCATGCAGTACTTGAACACTGTGCTATCCATCCTGCTCGGCCTCGCCCACTGTGTGCTACCGCTTCACAAATGCATCTACAACATGCCAAAATTGCGTTTGTGTTTGTGTGTGTGTGTGTGTGTGGGGGGGGGGGGGGGGGGTGTGTGTTTGTATGAACCTTTTGCCACCACCACCTGTAGCCCCTCTTTCACCGCCTGATCAAGGCGGGACCTTTCTCTCTCTGTTGCAATGTTATTCCGCCTCGCCTTCCTCTGCTTGGCATTGGGAGAGAACAAAAGCACAATCAACTCTCAACTCAAGAGTTCACTCGCCATTAGACACTAGACACTGTTGAGTTGCACGTCACGCCTCTGATCCCCAGACGCCGGAATATGGTGTGACTGACGCTGGTGTTTTGCTTGGCTCTGTGTTATTGGTTCCTCTCTCTCTCTCTCTCTCTCTCTCTCTCTCTCTCTCTCTCTCTCTCTCTCTCTCACACCCTCTCTCTCTCTCTTCGTCACACACCCACCCTCTCTGTCTCACACCCTCCCTCTCTGTCTCACACCCTCTCTCTGTCTCACACCATCGCTCTCTGTCTCATACCCTCTTTCTGTCTCACACCCTCCCTCTCCCTCTGTCTCACACCCTCTCTCTCTGTCTTACATCTTCTCTCTCTCTGTCTCACACCCTCTCTATTTGTCTCACATCATCTCCGTCTCTGTCTCACACCCTCTATCTCTGTCTGTACCACACCCTCTTTCTCTGTCTCACAACCTCTCTCTGTCTCACACCCTCTCTCTCTGTCTCACACCCTCTCTCTGTCTAACACACTCTCTCTCTCTGTCTCACACCCTCTCTCTCTGTCTCACACCCTCTCTCTCTCTGTCTCACACCCTCTCTCTCTGTCTCACACCCACTCTCTCTGTCTCACACCCTTTCTATTTGTCTCACATCTTCTCTGTCTCTGTCTCACACCCTCTCTCTCTGTCTCACACCCGCTCTCTCTGTCCCACACCCTCTCTATTTGTCTCACACCATCTCTCTCTCTGTCTCACACCCTCTATCTCGGTCTGTCCCGCACATCTCTCTGTATCACACTCTCTTTCTCTGTCTCACACCCTCTCTCTGTCTCACACCCTCCCTCTCTCTGTCTCACACCCCTCTCTCTGTGTCTCATACCCTCTTTCTGTCTCACACCCTCCCTCTCCCTGTCTCACACCCTCTCTCTCTGTCTCACACCCTCTCTCTGTCTAACACACTCTGTCTCTGTCTCATACCCTCTCTCTCTGTCTCACACCCTCTCTCTCTGTCTCACAACCTCTCTCTCACACCCGCTCTCTCTATCTCACACCCTCTCTATTTGTCTCACATCATCTCTGTCTCTGTCTCTGTCTCACACCCTCTCTCTCTGTATCACACCCTCTTTCTCTGTCTCACACCCTCTCTCTGTCTCACACCCTCTCTCTCTCTCTCTGTCTCACACCCCCTCTCTCTGTCTCACACCCTCTCTCTATGTCTCACACCCTCTCGCTGTGTCTCATACCCTCTTTCTGTCTCACACCCTCTCTCTGTCTAACACACTCTGTCTCTGTCTCATACCCTCTCTCTCTGTCTCACACCCTCTCTCTCTGTCTCACAACCTCTCTCTCACACCCGCTCTCTCTATCTCACACCCTCTCTATTTGTCTCACATCATCTCTGTCTCTGTCTCTGTCTCACACCCTCTCTCTCTGTATCACACCCTCTTTCTCTGTCTCACACCCTCTCTCTGTCTCACACCCTCTCTCTCTCTCTCTGTCTCACACCCCCTCTCTCTGTCTCACACCCTCTCTCTATGTCTCACACCCTCTCTCTGTGTCTCATACCCTCTTTCTGTCTCACACCCTCCCTCTCCCTCTGTCTCACCCTCTCTCTCTGTCTAGCACCCCCTCTCTCCATCTCAAACCCTCTCTCTCTATGTCTTACACCCTCTCTCTTTGTCTCACACCCTCTCTCTCTATGTCTCACACCCTCCCTCTCTGTCTCACACCCTCTCTCTCTGTCTTATATAATCTCTCTCTGTCTCACACCCTTTCTCTGTGTCTCACACCCTCTCTCTGTCTAACACCCCCTCTCTCTGTCTCACACCCTCTCTCTGTCTCACACCCACTCTCTCTGTCTCACACCCTCTCTATTTGTCTCACATCATCTCTGTCTCTGTCTCACACCCTCTCTCTCTGTCTCACACCCTCTTTCTCTGTCTCACACCCTCTCTCTCTCTGTCTCACACCCCCTTTCTCTGTCTCACACCCTCTCTCTCTGTCTCACACCCTCTCTCTGTGTCTCATACCCTCTTTCTGTCTCACACTCTCCCTCTCCCTCTCCCTCACACCCTCTCTCTCTGTCTAGCACCCCCTCTCTCCATCTCACACCCTCTCTCTCTATGTCATACACCCTCCCTCTCTGTCTCACACCCTCTCTCTCTGTCTTATATAATCTCTCTCTGTCTCACACCCTTTCTCTGTGTCTCACACCCTCTCTCTGTCTCACACCCTCTCTCTGTCTCACACCCTCTCTCTGTGTCTCATACCCTCTTTCTGTCTCACACCCTCCCTCTCCCTCTGTCTCACACCCTCTCTCTCTGTCTAGCACCTGCTCTCTCTGTCTCAAACCCTCTCTCTCTATGTCTTACACCATCCCTCTGTCTCACACCCTCTCTCTCTATGTCTTACACCC
>CM051016.1:11869107-11874107 GCA_027704905.1 Muraenolepis orangiensis | reverse complement strand
AGATGGTTGCTTCCCTGCAAAATGACTTTGGGATCATTTAGTTGCCGCGGCGATGCGCTTGTTCCAGGATCGCTCGGCCACCTGGGCTCACCGCGCCGGCTTAGCACAAAGCCAGGAGACCACCATGTTCACGTTGTTCACGCACGCACGCACGCACGCACACACACACACACACACACACACACACACACACACACACACACACACACACACACACACACACACACACACACACACACACACACACACACACACACACACACACACACACAAACACACACACTCTGCAGGGAGATGAGGAAGGCGAGGATGACGAGTCCAACTCACCTTCTGGTTCACCACACAGTGTGCACTGTGACTCTATAACCAGGACCAAGAGAGAGACAACAACAGCCGGTTATTACACACACACACACACACACACACACAATGTGCGCACAATGTGTCAGCGCTTTGTTTTGTATGCCTGCACAGGATTTTGGAGAGAGAGAGAGAGAGAGAGAGAGAGAGAGAGAGAGAGAGAGAGAGAGAGAGAGAGAGAGAGAGAGAGAGAAAAGAGACAGGCAGACGGACACACAGAAAGACAGAGCACATACACAGAAATGCAACAAGAACAACATTATCAGGGAACACACAACAACACATTTTTGAATCTGAAAACAACCACAAAAGGGAAGTAACATTGAATCCACAAGGCCAACAAACACAGTGAACACACGCACGAGAGATGGGAACACAGAGACGGCATGCGTGGCATGGGGGTTCAGCGTCACGGAGAGGCAGAGCGATGAGAACAGAAGGAGGCTATTCTTCGAGCTAAAATGAGAAGACATGATGACGAGGATGTTCGGATGCATCACCACTGCTATATGATTCATATGAATGGAGCATGCCAAGAACAGGCCCCGCGCTGGCTGTTACTAATAGCAAATGGAGTAAAAATGGATGGGACTTTCGTGGGCTGAAAATGTATACTTTTCATGTCACTTCGCACAAGGAGATTGTTGGAGTTGGAGGGAAAGGGATATTCATCTGTCCCACATGGGCGTCTCAAGAGTAAACGAGTTAGCTCATTAGATACGCATGCAAAAACCCTGAAAGTTCTGCACAAACGTCTGCGACACACTGCTTCAACTGTTCACGTCGAGGTGACGTCTGTTCGCTGCCTACCTCCTCCCATGCAAATTATAATTGATTGCTAATTAGAATTGATTGCAAATTCGCTCCGCCGAAAAAAGTCAACTGACACACGTGGCGACCGGTAGACGAGTTCTCCCAGGCAGCCGGACCACATGAGATTTTTGAAACAAACAGGCTTTTAAACAATCATTGCTTTTAAATATATAACTTATATAATATAAAAATATATATAATAACTTGTAGTTGTGGAGTGTGTGTGTGTGTGTGGTTGGTGGCTGGTTGAAGCAGCCTCACCTGGCCTGAGTTGGACTGATTGGCTGGTGAGGCTGCACACCTGTGGGTCGTTGTTAATCAAGGCCCACAGGTTAAAACAGCCCACACACCCACACACACCTCTCTCGAGGAGAGGATTTCTAGCATGTTCCATCTGCTCTGTTCACCATCATTCAAACTGGTAATAAATTCCAATGTGTAATCAAGTGAGTCCTCATCAGCCTGTGTTCTTGTCTTCAGGAGGAGCCCTCAAGCAGCCATGTTCCTGGCTAGCGGCAGCGTCGTCTGCTACAGTTGTTCTTCTTGTTATTTCTTTCTAACCTTAGCTAACGAGTTAGTTAGAATGTCAATGTTTTCTTGTTGCTTTTATCTTAAATTGTCAACACAAGCAGGGGAATTCCAGGTGATTTAAGATCCAAAATCCCATTAAAAGGCTTTTTTTCTATATTTTCATAACCAAATACATATATGCCTGGAATGACTACTATTGCCACACTGTTAAAGGGGATATTAAAATATTATATATATAAAACAAACCCATGACGGAGGTTGGTTCAAACACCGCTTCATGACATAATGAAATAATGATAGATGCAAACTGGGAGGGTTTGGACCCAGTTGGTACAGCGGATGTGACACGATTACCTGCCGACCGTACGATTCCACTGACAACCTGACAACAAATGAGCTCCCAAATGAATTGACCGGTTGCCCGACTCGGAATTACAGGTCAGAAAGTCAGTTGGTCATTTCAGAGCTCCGGTTTGTCTGACTTAACGACAGCATGGACATCGTCTTCATTCTGAAAGTGTTTGTTGACCTTTAGGCATAATTTGTTGTGTAATTAATTATGCACTATGCGTTTGTATTTATCATTCACTCTGATTATAGCAATCTTTGGAATTAGACGGCTATTTTACAGATTAAACTAGCGAGCCGTTATTTGCATTAATTGCTACTGCATATATTTTTTTGTAAATACACCCATACACACATACACACACATACAGTGGTTATATAGCTATATAATCATATCCAAGCATCTCACATCTATATTGACACTCTGTATAAAGATATTTCTCAATCATCATACAGCTGTCAGCTGTATGAGTCACTGTAGAAAGTTACCAGCACCACCAGTATAGGGGCAGAATGTTTTGGGGACTGACAGAATTTGTTTTGCTATCTTTGCAGACTAGTCATCGAAGTGTGAGTGTTTTTTGGCTTCAGGCTATGCTAACGGGCCTAACTCGAATGAACTCACTCACACGCAACTTGACTTGAAATAAAAAACAGCGTTATGCAAATAAACGACGAGACAACGTTTCCCCGGCAACCGCCTGGCAGTTTGCAATCCGCGTCGACGCCGTACAAACAATCAGAATCAAGGGGGTTTAATCAAACACTGATTGGTTTCAAGACCTTGTGTTTGACTGACAAAATTCACAAATTCAGTCTGGTCTTCACGATCAGCAAAAAAAAGCAGATTGTCACTCAACATGGGTGGCACGTTATTTTCCTGCTGCGTCTCTGTTTTACGTGTGCGTTTGTGGCGCCAATGCTAACAAGCTGGGTCAATACAGCCCATACATCGCCATAGCGACGGTGTGAGAATTTACCGGTTTAATTTGTCCTTTGTTTCCCGACACGGCTCACCCCAACGGTACAATTCTGTGAGACAATAGGCCCCATTAGTCTGTCGTGCTCGTTTAAATGTGCAGTTCACGTTTGACTTCCCCCCCCCACCCACCCACCCAACCCCTCCTCCGCCACAGCCTAGTGTGTCTAGAGTGTGTATTGATCTCTGCCTCTGGGCAGTATGGGAGCTGTTTGTTTTAGGCATGCTCATTTGCTTGTTGTTTCGGAAAGCTGCTGTCACTCAGACGTCTGCTAAAGCCTCTTCCTTCTGCTCCCACTCGTGGCTAAATTGGCAGTTGCGGCCTTTTATCGCGGCGTTTTGCGTGCTCCGACGATTATGGCGGCAGCACAGCTCCAGTCTGGTGGCAGGATAGTTGAATCTGTTGGGACTAGGCTTGGGGATCGGAGGGTCGGCGGGTTCAAGTCCTCGAACCTGAAACACCTGGACACTGCCGAGGTTCCCTTGAGCAAGGTACCGGACCCCCCTGCACTTCCCCCCCGGGCAGCTGTATATAAAATAGCTGCCCACTGCTCCTCATACTAGGATGGGTTAAATGCAGAGAAACTAATTTCACTGTGTGCGCACATGCACACACACACACACACAGTGTGTGCGCATGTATATGACCAATAAAGAGGATTTAATCCTCCAGATTTCGATGGAGCCATTTAGATGGCGCCGTGACGTGTTTGGGTTTCATTAGAACGGTGGATTGTAATTACGACTGTAATGAATTCCTTTTGTCAGCTGAAGGGAAAAACATAAAGATGTGGGAAAGGGCAAAGAAGATCCACCCCGGAGATCTAGTACAAATGTCACCAGAAAGGCCATATTGCCAGTGTGAAATAACAGTCCTTCCTCACAGCAAACAGAGAGCGGTCCCAGGCTCACCCACAGGTGGAAGCACATTTGTTAAGCAGCTGTGAGCTTTACAAACCACTTTATAGGGAAAGGAAATTGCCAAAACATGATTGCTGCACATTAGTACAAAGGTAATGTGAGAGTGAAGCGGCACAAATACCATATCTTGATGACTGTTATTATCGCTGTTGTTCCTTATTATAGTGGACGACTGTGTCAACTATTTGTGAGATATAAACAACAACAGTGAATTCCAGTTGAAATTGCATATGCAGATGTATGTATGGCATATGTAGAGATTTTAGCATGACGCTGGAACAGCCACCTGGGAGACACATTTGATCTACTTAAAAAAAATGTGCAGTGGTTCCCAACGTCCATTTTTTTTTTACATGGAATGGGTCTGTACTGGACAACAACAACCTGCCCGGTGGAACCACAAGCAAAAGTGATATGGCTGACCATTAATCTCAAACCCAGAAGAGGACCGATAACCAAAACGATAGCATCATGTTGCCATTGTGAAAATGTTCCTTGGCCGTCAACAGTCGACACAAACTCTCGGCCAGAATTGGTGAAACAACGACCTTTTCCCATAGCCACTTGTGGGAAGACAAGCTCAAACGTCCTGTGTAGTTAGTAGAAAAAGGCCACGGTTAAATCGTCTTCTGAAACCTCAATCTTCACCTCCAGCGCTCGCAAATGAGTTCATCTTTAAATTAATGTACTTAGTAATAACACAGGAAACACTGGCCCTCACCCTTCTTGGTGTCCGGCCCGTGCGCTGTGCAGTCTCACCCCAGAAGTTGGGCTGTAGCATTGTCCAAATTCTGCATTGAATGCTGGATCCAAGATGAGTTGGTACATCATCGCTTTTGCTATAAAAGAGCTCTATGCTAAAAAAGTAAAAACAAACATTTCATCAAATATCTACAGCAACCACCCGCGACACCATATGCATATCAGGTGACCCGAAGTGGGATTGCCTGATATCTTCCCAAGTAGGAAATCACTAAAGACCTTCCAATACTCCAACCACCACTGACAATTTTGCTGATGATCTAAGAGGGGATTCATCATTTCAATA